>JALDNG010000191.1:975000-1305564 GCA_024349245.1 Neodontobutis hainanensis
TACTTGTATGTCAACCCAATATAATGAATAACAAAAGGTTGAAAGGACACACACTTAATAAAAGCATTAGTCATTTCTATGTCAACCATAAATTACTTTAAATAAATTAAATAAGATAACAACCCTTCCTTATAGAACTTATAAAAAAATGGGAAGACATTTTTGATCAACCAAATCCATGGGAGAAGGCTTTTGAGACAATCTACAAAACTGCAAAAGATTCTTCCAATCGAAATTAAATTACAACTTCTTACCTACAAACAAAATGTTAAAATCCTGGGGTCTAGTATAATCAGATTGATGTTATTTTTGTCTCTCAGAACCAGAATCTACTGATCATTTATTTTGGTATTGTCATGTGGTGGCTGCTTTTTGGTGATATAGATTTAACCCTTTAAGCGGCAAAGTTGCAGAATTGCGACATGTCGTGGAAGGTGGGGAGAATGTTGAAGAGTGAGAGCTCTATGTTGGTGAGAGTAGAAATTGGTTTGCTGCAGACTATGACTTTGTGGGAGAACTGCTATAAGTAGCTCAGTGGGTAGAGCAGTCGTCTTTCAACCGGAAGGTAGGCGGTTCGATTCCCGCTCTCCCCACAAAGTGTCAGCTAAATGAATAAATGTAAATTTTGGACTGATATTCTTTTAATATAGTTTGTAAAGGTTAATTCTGAAGTAAATGAGTTGGAGTGCTTATGACTTCACTGTCTGTGCAGTCATAAGGGCTATATTTAGACTACCCATTTATGGACACGCTCTACATTCGTCCCATATATGGATGTGCCTCTCATTTATGGACACGCTGCTTTTGCTGCACAAGACACACATCTGCCTTTTGCCTTTTTAGTTATATTCTGAATGTATTCTGTGATTGGTAGATGCACCATTACCATGTAAAGTCACACTGCCATTGTATATAAACTGTGTTGTGTGTACAATAAAACTTTGAGAAGGAGAGAACAGAACCACGAAACCAGCGTGTTGCCTTTTGTCTCTTTCTTCCACTGATCAGTGTCTGAAGCATGCTGTATCGCTGTAACTGTCAGAATTCTAGAAGCTGACTTAGCGGAGCAAGTTACAGACGATACTCTGAATATGATATCATTAGTCAGCGGGATGCTGACATCGGGCCTATCGGAGCTATAGGTAAAAAATCTGTATTGGTCAAGCAGGAGCTGACTGAATGCTTTAGCCAAAAATCACAAACCCAGTCTCTTTAGATTTGTGGCATCATGCCGAGCTGTAGCACAGCCAATTTTCCCATATCAACTATTTTGGGAGTTAGCCATTTTGAATTTTCTAAAAAACTTACTTTTGCAAACTCCTCCTGAACCGTAGCCCCAATTTTCATGAAAATTTTACCAGATCATCATCAGACTATGCTGACAAAACAGTATTAGAATCAAGATGATTAGTCAAACTGTTTTCAAATAACGCGCAAATGAAATCGACTTAATGCGCACAAAAATGATTGTCAGGCTATATCTCTGCAATGCTTTAAAATATACTAACCAAACTTAGTACGTGTTATGTCAACCATGACTTGAGGCTGCCTGCAGCGTTTTGGGTCAGCGCCACCTAGTGGTCCAGAGATACCAAAATGTGACATTTTTGTCTCTTTAGATTCATGGCATCATGCCGAGCCATACCATAGCCAATTTTGCCATATCAACCATTTTGGGAGTTGGCCATTTTGAATTTTGTCAAAAAGTGCTATATTTTATGAACGCATTGCCGTATCATTACGAAACTTGGTGATGATTTTTCAGCCATTTAGACTGAAGTCTTATTGAAATGTCTTTAGATTTTTACTGCCATTGGTCTGATGCTGCCAGCCAGGTCGGCATGACATTTAATGCCCTCCTTGTGCTATTATTATAATAATAATAATAATAATAATAATAATAATAATAATAATAATAATAATAATAATAATAATAATAAATATATATATTATAAAAGAATGGGCCAGTGTTGATGAGGAAGGGCAAACTGTTGGTTTGTGCGAGGTATGACACTAAACACATTACAGTGTTATCAACTCTTCACGGAAATGACTGTGTTAAAGCGGTTCTCACACAATAAATAGACCAGTGTGTGTACAACACATGCGGTGAGTAGACAGATGTGATCAAAGGATGAAAACTTAACTATTTCCACATCGGTCAAGAAAATGGTACAACTGCATTTTCAATGCTATTATAAAACATCAGTGTTGTCAACTCACACATTATTTACACTAAGTGTACACTGTAAATTAAAAAAAAATCTGTAAATGGCTGCAACAAAACTTCTAAAATTAAGGTATAATATCCTAATTCAAATAATAAGTTACAATAATTAAAATACTGCTGGAGAAATATATAAATAAAAGTAATTTTATCATTTAGCATTACAATCCAACACCTTAAATTTTACATTAAAAACCTAAATTGACATTAAGGTCAGTCAGTTGACCTAAAATTAGTGCCTAACTTGTAAAGCTGGATGTGGGGGAACACAGAAAGAATATTTAGGGAAATTATTCCCCCATTATTGAGGAAAAAAAAGGTAAAGGTACATACTGTATGTTGTTATAGACTATTATTTCTAAATGATGCCATTTTAACAGACTAATTTTACAGACTTATTAATGTTATAAATCAGAAAAAAAAATGTTTACAAACAAACCATATTAACTTTTACTTTAACAAATTTCTCCTGAAAAAAATATATATAAAAAATAAAGAGGTACCAAACAGTCCTAAAATGTCTTTAGTTGCATAAAAATGTTATCAACAAAGTTTTAGAATTTATTGCATAAGAAAAAAGATTTAAAATTATCTACAACTTGCAGAGTTTGTGCAGTTAAGGTCTGGAGAAATTAGTTATACAATGCAAACCATGTTGTTTATACTATGCTTGTAACAATTTAACAAATCTGAACATAAAACAAGAAGAAGTTGGCCAAAAGTGCAAAATACAGAGCAGCCTAATGTGATAAATGGCACTGTGTTATTATTATCATATTTTAATAATACTTAAAAAAGCCCTTTAATTTTACTCACATTTTAAGAAATTTCAAGACGATCATAGAAGACAGATTATTTGTTTTATTTATGAACAACAGATACACAAAAAGTGAAAGGATATTTTGTGCTTGAACTCTAGAGAACGCAGTATATTACACAATATGATTCCGATAAAAGTAAATAACAAAAATGAACTGAACGTAATTAAATCGCTATTCTGTAGATCTGTCTGCCTGCCCTAAACTCAAATTTTCTTCCTGGTCCACATTGACCTGAACAGTGTGCTCGCCTGTGTGTAATCGAAGGGGACACATTCATTTGCAATTCTCATAAAATTTTGAGTCTTTCCCACATCAGCCACGTAAACTCCTGTTCCTGCTGAACACATTTCTCCCTCTTCTTCACCTCTTTTTTGCTGCTTGATTGTCCTGTAACAGCTGTCGGTGACTGCTCAGTGTCCAAATGGGACGGAAAATATTTGGATAGTGCGACCTCTGGTAAGAACATATGATGAGTGCTTTCTATAAGTTGGGAAAATGTTTAATTTTGACCATTTTAGTCCAAAAGGTAACTGTCAAATTTCACTTCCTGTAAAGCTCTTAGTTTCTTTAGCACACTCCTCAACATTTTTGATCAGGAATGGAGATTTAATGCAGAGCTGTAGTTGTCTGTCGACATTAAAACCCTCAAAACACTACCTGAAATTTTCGGCAAGCTTCTATGTGGGAATAGAGTTGGAGCTCATATTCCAGGGAATGCTTCAAGACTGAGAGGGGACGTTCATGACATCCCGTTAACAGTATGAAGGAAGTAATTGAAGAAGTGAAAGGAGGAAGAGTAGTGAAAGCCACAAGGCTCCAAAGTCAAAGAAGTAAGGTTAAAACTGACAGCTGGTTGGTGGTATTAGAGTTCAAACGTGATACCAAAGCGTGTTACACTGGGGTTCATAAGTTATAATGTTAAATGCCCAGGTGGGGGCTTTCACATGTTTTCACATGGACCCCAATTGGAGTACTTTAGGGTTTCAGACACTCAGAAAAAATGTCAAAGCAACACATCTCTGAGACTCAGCTACAAGCACAAATAAGCCATTTACATCATTTGTTTCAAACACAGACCAAACAGCAGCAAAGAAAAACATGTGGTACCAAAATATGCCAAATTCTGCCCTTTTCTCTATAATGGAGACTCCACCTGACCGTTTCATAAAAAAAATCGTAATAGTTTTGGTTTGTTTCACATTAGAAAAATTATATTTGGTGCAGGTAATGTTGACATATGTGGCTGTAATAGTTTGAGTTTCAACAGACTTCATCTAAAGGGATATTAATCCAAATATTGTGGAGATGTTTTTGGGGTTATTTTGCTGTTTTCCATCTTGATTTATTCATAAAATGTACCATTGCACATTCTAAATTTCTAGAAAATCTCACAAGTAACCCCCTTCATTTTGACACCAGAATTATTGAAATACACCTTGTAGTTGCAGAGATATAGTCAATTTACTGTGGACATGTCCTTTTCGAGCAGACACTCCAAAAAACAGGCTTGGGTTTAAATCATTCAAGTGTCAGAGAATCGGTCATACAGCTATGCAGTGCAAGGGAAAGCTCAGATGTGCCAAATGTAGTGCCACATGAACATGAATAGGGTAAATGTGGAAAGGTGGCTAAAGTCAAGTGCTGTAATTGTGGTGCATATGGGGGCAAGTTCCTAGCAATCAAACATATAAGTGCTGAAGTTATTCATGAAATGATTAAGCATATAATTGGCCATGCATCACAGACTGATTGAAATATTAATGGTGTTCCAAATTCTACAATTGAACGCTAGGAGTTTGATTACAAGTGGCCTAGAATTTAGGAAGGTAGTGTAAGACATGGAGTGTCCCCCTGAAGTTATTTGCATTCAGGAAACTTGCCTCAAACCACACTTGGATATTGTTTTATAAGGCTATATTGCGTTCAGATGTGACATGAATGGCACCCAAGGTTTGACATTTATTAAAGACACTGTGGCATATAGAACAGAATGTGGGCCTCCTGAATATGAATGTACTGTAAATAAAATATGTAGTGTTAAGGGAGACCTCAAACTTGTTTAACTTTTTCTAATTCATGTAAGAAATTAGTACAGCAGTCATTTCATGATATATCTCAAACAGTGGAAAGATAAGAAATCTGGTGTGGTGACTTTAACGCCCATAATTCACTCTGGGGGAGTGACAATACAGATGCAAATCGAGAAGTGGTGGAAGAGATGATGGAGGAAAGGTCTCTTGTCTGTTTAAACAATGGTGGCTCTACCAGAATAAATTTTGTGAGAAACAAGGGTTCATGCTTAGATATATCCCTTGTTTCTGGAACTCTAAGTAATCTGTGTGTTTAGATGCTGCATTCCAAAGCATTCATAAAAATGTTGGGGCAAGAGAAGGAAGGTAGTACCATGGTGGAACAATAAATGTACAAAGACATTTAGATATTTAAATAAACACTGTAAAGAAGACACTATTCTTGATTATTAAAGAAAAAAGGGCTCTGGCAAAGAGAGTTATAAAGAGGTCAAAAAGAAAGTCCTGGAGACAGTTCTGTTCATATATTGGTCCTGAGATACAGTTAAAGGAGGTCTCGGGAATGATCAGGAGAATGATGGGTAAAAAACAAGATACCAATATAAACCTGTTCTAGTGAATGGAGATTGTCAGCACAGTTACTAATAAGGAAAACGCTGACTTATTAGGCAAGACATTTTTGGGCATATATAGTGGTAGTCATTTAGATACAGACCCATAGGTTGTGTAAGGAAGAAATTCTGAGAGAGCTTAAGAGTTCCCTTTATGGAAGTGGGTTATCAGCTCTTGGACAGGAACAGCTATGTTGTGCAATGTTTAGGCACCTTCCCGATGAGGCTTTAAAAAAGTGTTCTTACTCTGTTTATTATGAGAAAATACCAGCCAGCTGGAAAAGCTCTATAATTTTACCATTCAGTAAACCGGGAAAAGATTCAAAGATGCAGGAAATTATCGACCCCTAGCCCTAATATCACATCTAGCAAAATGGATGAAAAAAGTTATTGTTGGTAGATTGTCATACTATCTGGAGGAAAAAGGGACTATCCAGACACTTCCTCCAGCTCATCCGGGGGGATACTGAGGCGTTCCCAGGCGTTCACAGGACAACATCATCTGCAAAAAGCAGAGATGAGATCCTGTGGTCCCAAAACCAGACTCCCTCCGGCCCCTGGCTGAACCTAGAAATCCTGTCCATAAAGATAATGAACAGGAGTGTGATCCCCCTGTAGTTGGAACACACCTTCTGGTCCCCTTTCTTAAAAAGAGGGACCACTACCCCGGTCTGCCAGTCCAAAGGTACTTTCCCCAACAGCCACGCGATGTTGCAGTGGCGTCAGCCAAGACAGCCCCACAACATCCAAAGACTTGAGGTACTCAGGGAGTATCTCATCAACCCCCAGTGCCTTACCACCTCAGTGACTTCGGCTTGGGTGATGGACGAGTCCACCCCTGAGCCCTTGGCCTCTGCTTCCTCAGTGGAAGACGTGTCGGTGGGGTTGAGGAGATCATCAAAATATTCCTTTCCCCGTCCAACAATGTCCCCAGTTGAAGTCAGCAGATTCCCACCTCCAGGGCAGGGCACTGCTTCCCCCACCTGAGGCGCCGGACGGTTTGCCAGAATTTCTTCGAGGCTGACCAATAGTCCTTTTCCATGGACCCACCAAACTCCTCCCAGACCCATGTTTTAGCCTCCACAACCACCCGGGCTGCAGTCCGCTTGGCCTGCCGTTAACTATCAGCTGCCTCAGGAGTCACATAAGCCAGGCTCAGTAGGGTCTCCTTCTTCAGCTTGACGGCATCCCTTACATGCGGTGTCCACCACCGAGTTCGGGGGTTGCCACCACAACAAGCGCTAGAGACTTTACGGCCACAGTTTTGAGTGGCCGCATTGACAATAGAGGTGGAGAACATGGTCCATTCGGACTCAATGTCTCCAGCCTCTCTTAGGATCTGGTCAAAGCTCTGCCGGATGTGGGAGTTGAAGATCTTTTTGACAGGGGGCTTGGCCAAACGGCCAAACAGACTCTCACAGTAAGTTTGGGCCTGCCGAGTCTGTCCAGCTTTCTCCCCCGTCATCGGATCCAACTCCCCACCAGGAGGTGATCAGTTGACAACTCCGCCCCTCTCTTTACACGAGTGTCCAAGACATAAAGTCGATCATTGATCTCCGGCCCAGGGTGTCCTGGTGCCACGTGCACCCTTATGCTTGAACATAGGGTTTGTTATGGACAAACCATGACTAGCACAGAAGTCCAATAACAAAACACCGCTCGGGTTCAGATCAGGGAGGCCGTTCCTCCCTTTCACACCCCTCCAGGTGTCACTGTTGCTGCCCATGTGAGCGTTGAAGTCCCCCAGTAGAATGACCGCTTCCTGGGTCAGAGCACTTTCCAGCACCCCTCCCAGAGACTCCAAGAAGGCTGGGTAGTCTGCACTACCATTTAGACCGAAAGCACAAACAACAGTGAGAGACCTATCCCCGACCCGAAGGCGCAGGGAAGCAACCCTCTCGTTAACACGGGGTGAACTCCAACACATGGCGGCTGAGCTGGGGGGCTATGAGCAACCCCACACCAGCCTGCCACCTCTCACGGCAGGCAACTCCAGAGTAGTGGAGAGTCCATCCAGTTGGGTTCCAGAGCCAAGCTGTGCGTGGAGGTGAGCCCAACTATCTCTAGCTGGTATCTCTCAACCGCACAAGCTCATGCTCCTTTCCCGCCAGCTTGGTGACATTCCATGTCCCTAGCGCCAGATTCCATGTCTGGGGATTGGGTCACCGAGGGCTGTGCCCGGCCAGGCACCGTGGGAAAAGACCCGGCCACCAGGAACTCGCATACGAGCCCTAACCCCGGGCCTCCAGGGTGGGGCCCTGGTTGCACCATACCGGGTGACGTCACGATCCTTGATATTTCTTTTTAAAGGGTTTTGAACTGTCAATAGTAAAAAAGCAATTGTGACTCTTTATTTTGGCATTGAAAAGGCATATGATTCAATGTGGCGAGAAGGATTGCTCATCAAATTGAAAAAATATTGGTGTTAAGGGTAGACTGTATAATTTTAGATTTTCTGTCTGATCCCACCTTTAGAGTGAAAGTGGGTGATGCTATTTCAGAGGAGTACAGTATTTCAAATGCAATAAGTTCACTTAGTCCTAAATTGTTCAATAGTATGATTAATGATATATTTATAAATGTTGACAGAGGTATTGGATCTGCATTGTATGCAGATGATGGTGCCATTTGGAAAAGGTCTATTAATGTCAATCATGCTGTCAAATCAACCAAGGGAGCAATTGATAGAGAAAAAGAATGGTCATATAAATGGGGTTTCAAGATGTATGTAAGTAAAACGTGTTTTATGATTATTACTATAAAGAGAAGAATAGTAAATGTTAATCTGTGTGCTTAATAATTGTTGAGAATACTTACCACAGAAGTGCAATGAGGGTTCACTAGCTGAAGAATACACTCACCTAAAGTATTATTTGGAACACCATACTAATACAGTGTTTGACCCCCTTTCGCCTTCAGAACTGCCTTAATTCTACGTGGAATTGATTCAACAAGGTGCTGAAAGCATTCTTTAGAAATGTTGGCCCATATTGATAGGATATCATCTTGAGGTTGATTAATGATATATTTTATTTATAGGAGCTTCACCACATGCTGACTTTTGGTTTGTGTGTGTACGGGGGCTGTTTGTGACGTCCTGGCTCATAACCCGAAATACTGCGGTGGGCAAGGATTGATGTTCTTCTGTAGACGTGCACTGCTGTGGCCTAAACCCTTCGTCCAGGCCCCAACTTTAAACGCATCAACCCCATTACACTTATGGACAGAAACAGCTTTGAGTAATAAACCCTTACTGCAGTTGTTCCACATCAAGGGTTTGCATAAATGCCCTGATGGGTTTATGCTGCTGTGTACAAATTGTTCAAGCAAATCCTCCTACCAAGTCTTTGTATAGTTGTCTGTGAAGTTTTTTCCACCTTTTTAAACATAAAGCTTCAAAATTTACCAAAGTGTTTATCAAGACGAGTTTGTGCAACAGCTGTAAAATATATCCCAATTCTGTGGGATGTACATTCAGGGCACAAAGCTCCTGTTCCACCACATCCCAAAGATGCTCTATTGGGTTGAGATCTGGTGACTGTGGGGGCCATTTTAGTCATGTTCAAGAAACCCAATTTGAAATGATTCGAGCTTTGTGACATGGTGCATTATCCTACTGGAAGTAGCCATCAGAGGATGGATACATGGTGGTCATAAAGGGATGGACGTGGTCATAAACAATGCTCAGGTATGCCGTGGCATTTAAACAATGCCCAATTGGCACTAAAGGGCCTAAAGTGTGCCTAGAAAACATCCCCCACACCATTACACCACCACCACCAGCCTGCACAGTGGTAACAAGGCATGATGGATCCATGTTCTCATTCTGTCTACGCCAAATTCTGACTCTGCCATCTGAATGTATCAACAGAAATCGAGACTCATCAGACTAGGCAACATTTTTCCAATCTTCAACTGTCCAATTTTGGTGAGCTTGTGCAAATTGTAGCCTCTGTTTCCTATTTGTAGTGGAGATAAGTGGTACCCGGTGGGGTCTTCTGCTGTTGTGTGTTGTTGTTCTGCTTACATTCAGTTTGGAGTTCAGGAGATTGTCTTGACCAGGACCACTAAATGCACTGAAGCAACTGCCATGTGATTGGTTGATTATATTCTTGCATTAATGAGAAATTGAACAGGTGTTCCTAATAATCCTTTATGTGAGCGTATATAAAAACTAGTTATTACAGTTATTTATATGTATATACAGAAACATGTAGAAATGACTTAATGCTGGAAATTCGTCCAGCAATGGAAATTCATTTAAATTAATGAAGCGGTTGGAGGAGTCAGAAAACTCCATTAAGAGTCTTCATATTAACTACAAATAATGGACTACACAGTATTTCAACTTTATGTTTTTTTTTGTTTGCTATGGACCAACTTTGTGTCTGAAATAAAGGTTGAATATTGCTAACATTCTTACAATATAATAAACCTGTCAGTATTATTGGGGCCATTGTATTGTGTGTTCCTGTAGGATGTGATCCAGACAAACAGATGGTGCTGAAGACCGGACTCCTGCCACTTCTGTCATCTGACTTTTTACACACCAGAGAACAACAAGCACTTATTCATGTCCATTACTGAAATGCTATTCTAATGAACTGTATATTACAAAACACATTTTACACCATACATTTCACATGTGCAGTCACTGTTTGCACTCAATTAAAAATTAACAATGCATGGCCTCAGTGCACTTATTTTACACTCATGATATCCTGTTGTTCTCATTTAAGGACATTTTAAAAACACTCCCAGCAGAAGTCAAAAGCAAAAGTTTGGTTATGTTAATAAATGATACAAAGATCATAAATAGATAAAGATTTGAAAAAATAAATTTTATGTGCGCAAGACCTGGTTGATACTACCTTCAGCATTTAATTAGTGAGATTTCTTTAATCATAAAATTGATTATATATATTTTGGTTTTGTCTTCCTCAGCTCCGGGTCCCATTCACTTGGATCCATTGACCTCTCTTCTCTCAGTCTTAGATCCTGTAGCCCTCGATGAGCTGAGAAAGGTGGTTTCATCATGTAAAGCAACTACGTGCCTCTTGGATATCCTGCCAGCAAAACCTACTCTGGATCCTGGATGCCTAAATAATTTCCGTCCTGTCTCCAATTTACCTTTTCTATCTAAAGTCCTCGAAAAGGTTGTGTTAAAACAACGTACTCTATAGCTAACGGAAAATGACCTCCTCGAGCCGTTTCAGTCTGCATTTAGGGTCTCTTATTCCACTGAAACAGCTTTAGTAAAAGTGACTAATGATCTCCTCCTTCCTCCTCCTTCTGTGGCTCTGCTCTTGCTTGGTTAGAATCCTATATGTCTGATAAGTCTAATTTTGTCTCGTTTAATAAATCCTTCTCCTCCGGTAACAAATCTCTGACCCCATTGTGTGCATCAAGTCTTTCATTCAGACTTTAACTCTAAAGCAAGGGGAGTGGCGATTTTAATTAGTATTACAGTGCAGTTATCTTGTATCAATGTAATAGATGATGGGAATGGTTGAAACAGCATAGTTGCTGGTACCTTGGTGCAGAAAAGGGCCTTTGAACTTCAATGATGCTGAATTTACTAATAGATTATTAAGCAATCTGCCTTTCCTAAATATGCACTTTTTTGGAGGGGATCTCAATTGTGTTTTGAGCTTTGACCCAGTTCTGGATAGATCTAATCCGGGAAATTCGGGAAAAGTGTAGGACATTCTCCAATTTTATGAGTATAAATGGTCTTGTTGGTCCTTGGGGATCACGTGATCCTGCAGGTAGAATATTTTTATTTTTCTTCCAGGTTCATCACTCTAGGATTGAATTTATTTTTCACAGAACTCTTGATTTATGTGTAGTTTCTTATGAATACTTAGCTCTAGCCATATCTGACCATGCACCATTAGGGGTGTGCATTGGTACTGCCCTCTCGATTCGATTCGATTACGATTCACCAGGTAACGATTCGATTCAATTCGATTCTACGATGCATTGCGATGCATCAAAATTCTACTGCACACAAGGTAAATTTTTCATCAGTCATGAGGCAATACAAGCAGATATTAAACAATACATTTTTTGGCTGCTATGTGTCTCTTGTATCTTTGACATAAAAGTTATAAAATTAAATAAAATGAAATTAAATAAAATGTAATTAAGTAAAATTTAAATTGTACAGGGTACTGGATATGGCATTTTCAAACCTGAAAAAGAAACCAATCAAAATTCCTGATTTTAGTGCTTTTTTTTTTTAAACACACAGTAAAATAGCAGCTCTAAGACAGGGCACTTCCTGAAGTCTTGTGCAAATATTAAAATAATAACACTATTTTAACAACAACCACCCAGGAATAAAAATATTCAGTGCAACAACAGACAGTAACAAGTTGTTGACTCTGTTGCGACTGAAGTCCAGGCGTCACTTGTAATGGCTACACGTCTGGCTTTACACATTGATTCCATTACAGTTGCTTTGGTTTCTTTGTACAATGCGGGAATCGCGGAATCAGTGAAGGTAGCTCTTGTCGGTAGCTTATACCGGGGCTCAATTGTTTTAAGCATGTGGCGAAACCCCGCATTCTCTACCACAGAATAGGGTCGTAAATCCTTTGCTATAAAACATGCCACTGAACGCGTGATCCTCTTTGCTCTCTCGGAGTTGTGCGGCAATGTTGACACTAGCGACTCGTCAATTCTTAGCTGGGATGTGTCGACTTTTTGTGTTGTTGTTGTTGAAGCTAACTCAGGATGCCAACGATCAACATGGTTCGTGAAGTTAGTTGTATTGCCAATGTGCTTAATTTTAGTGTAGCATATTTTACACACCGCGTAAGACTTGTCTAGTTTCCCGTTCACTTCATAAAATCCCAAATATGCCCAGATGTCCGCTTTCCAAGCTTTGGGTGCGTTTTAATAACCCGTCTATCGCGGTCATCTCCCTCCGCCTCAGGCATCTTGCTCGTTGGTGTTGTTATTCCCCCGGAACCGGAAGTAATTGAAACTTCACAACTTTATTGTCTGCCAGAAAATAAATAGTGACATAATCGATTATGGCAGTTTGCTGCATCGATGCTGAATCGTTTATGCCCCGCATCGCGATGCATTGCCGAATCGATTATTGTTGACACCCCTATGCACCATTATTATTATCTATTCAGTTATCTTCCTTAAAAACTTTGCCCACCATTTTGGAGGTTCAAATCACTCTTTTTGGCAGTTTTGTGATTTAATTTCAAATTCTATTGACCAGTAGCTTTTGTTTAATTAAAATGACACCATTTTGTATTCATTGTTATGGGAGACTCTAAATTCATATCTCTGAACAAATTATTTATTTTTCTGCCTTGACAAAAAAAGACTCAATTCTAGGCTTAGTGAACCACATTTAGTTGATTCTCACTCTCCCCACAGTTCATACTGTCGTTGTGTCCTTGGGCAAGACACTTAACCCACCTTGCCTCCAGTGGCTGTAACACTGGTAATTACTGTAGAACAAAGTAAGTCGCTGGGTAGCTCTAAAGGCAGCTGTCTTACAAATGTTTGATAGTTTAAGGCAGTCCCCAGACCAATAAGCAGGAACCCCTCTATTATTAATCCAAAAAGAAATACATCCTCAACGTCCCCAGGGAACAGAACTTCTAAACACAGAACTTGCCAGTTCTTCCAGGTGTTCTGTGAGCATAGCCTGCCGCAAAGGTCCCGCCAGGGCAAATGGTTTCTTCTGGTGGACCCTTCTTATGTGAAAAAAATGTGTCAATTGCACTCAGAGACCAGGTAATCAGATGCATTTCCAGTTCCTGAAGTCCAGCAGGCAGTAGAGTCAAAGAGAAATAAGACAAATTTAGTATAACGAAAAAACAAAAGAAGCATACACCAGAGGCAGGAGGAGCAGGAGGAGACGTCTACCTTGTCTGAAAGCAGGAAGTGAAGTGGTGTTAGCCAAAGTGATTGCATCTTGCTTGGAAAATGTTTTACCACTTTTTATCTCTGAGGAGTAAAAAAAAAAGGACGTAAATATTTTTTTAATACGCATACACTTTTTAATGTAATTTATTACATTACTATATGGCTGATTTTGCAGAGATTATTATCACATTATCACTCTATAGTCTTTTCCCTTATTTTGAGAGATTTCTCAAAACGGAATTGAACACAAATTATTGTTATATGCTGATGATCTGTTATTATATATAATTATTTCGAGTACTTCTATACCTGCTGTTCTAAGTATATGGGACAACTTTAGCTCCTTCAGGGTACAAACTGAATTTGGAAAAAGGTGTGTGTATCCCTGTGAATGATGCTGCATGTAATCTCAAACAATGTGATTTACAATTTAAATTTAGCTTATCTTGGTTCAAATACTTAAGTATTAATATCACACATTCTTTATCTAGCCTTGAATCTGCTAATTTCACCCCTCCCCCCTTATTTCTAAAATTACTTTTAATATTGAAAATGGCCTCACCTTCCCTTATCTTTAATTGGAATGATCAATGTTGTCAAGATAAATATTTTACCCAAATTTCTTTTTTAATTCCAATCTATTCCTCTTTTTTCTGCCAAACATTTTTAGACAAGATAATTAGTGCTTTTATTTTGGAGGGGGGAGGGGAAAGACCCTTATGGTCCTTAAAGATTTACTGCAAGGGTGCAAAGTGAGTGAAGACTAGCGCTGCAATTTTCAAAATGATTATTATTATATAATTCATACATTCTGCTACTAGTTGAAATCTCCTAACCTTGGTGTAAAAAATAGAACTGTTATCTTGCAAAACGTCCTCTATACCTGTTTTACTTTCTTATTCTTTACCTATAAAAACTTCAATATACTGACAGTCAAGTGGTTCTTAACACAATCAAATCTGATCAGTTTAGAAGACACTTTAAATTTGCAGCGGTATCTTTCTTGAGTCCTTTAACAATCACTTATGTCCTCCATTTTTCCATGTGGTGCAATTGGGGGATAGAAATTTATATGTATAATGTGTGTTTGACAGTTTTGACAATTTGTCTTCTAATTATTATCTTCCTGTTTCTCATTTGTTCTGCTATTTTCAGATGTGTGATTTTGTTTCCAAGTGTTTCCCTCCAGGACAAATCACATGCACAAATGCAAGGGCTCTCCCTGCTATCTCAGCCTGATGTTTTTTCGGTAACACTTTCACACATTTAGGAGGCACATTTTATCATGAAGGTAGGTCTGGTAGGTCTGTATTGGCAAAGGGAAAATATGAGAGTGCGGAAACAGTGGTGGTCTTGTAGGCCTGTTCTTGATGCTGGCATCAACAGGGAGCCAGTGTAACCTAATAAAGAGAAGAGTTACCAGTGCTCTCTTCGGTTCATTGAAGACCACTCTTGCCGCCGCACTCTGGATCTGTAGAGGTTTGGTTGTGCAGGCAGAGAGTCCAGCCAATAGATCATTGCAATAATTCAGTTTGGACAAGACAAGAGCCTGGACTAGGATTTGCATAGAGTGCTCCGATAGGAAAGGTCTAGTTTTTCTAATGTTGTAAAGAATGAATCTACAGGACCTGGTGGTGACTGCGACATGACTTGTGAAGTTTACGGACGTCTAATCACGTTTTTGCATTGACCTAACATGTAAATCACAGTTTGGTGTGAACGCACCTTTAGGGTTAGGATGAATTTATGATGTTTAATATGATCATTCCTGCTGATCCATTAGAGTTTAATGCATGTACTAATGCATAAGTCCTGCATGAATGAATGCAAAAATTTAAGATAAAATGAGCTCCCCTACACTAAAGCGTTACCGTTTTTTCTTTGCCCTGATCTAAAGGACTTTTGGATTGGTTATTTTACAATTATGTCCACTGTTTAGGGAGTGTATTTACAACCTTGTCCATTTATTGCCCTATTTGGGTTTTCTGACTCCTAACAATTGAATTGGACACACTCCTAATTATAGAATTGACATCCTTGAAGCAAGTTTATTATTATTACACCGGAAGTCTGTTAAATATCCCTACATTTTGCTTTAGCTCAAAGACTTGTTGTACTTCTTAAAACTAGAGAAAATTAAATACACACTTAGAGGATCTACAGTAAGAGTTTTTTTTACATAAGTATTTTATCACTTTTTTCTCGAATTTGGAGATAATAATAATAATAATAATAATAATAATAATAATAATAATAATAGTAATAATAATAATAATAATAATACATTTTATTTGTATTGCATTTTACATTTGGACAAAAATCTCAAAGCGCTACAGATTAAGATCATTTAAAAAAATCAAAAAATTGTAAAACAACAATAAATCCAATTGTTAATAGGCATATGTTCTCCCAAAAAGAAATGTTTTAAGTCCTTTTTTAAAAGTCTCAAAAGCTTGAGGTGCCCTCAGATGGTCGGGTAGGGCATTCCAAATCCGAGGAGCGGCGAAAAACGGCGAAAAGCGGAGAAGCAGCAAACAAGCCACGCCAGCGTCCTCTCCGCAGATGCTAGATGCTTCCTATGTAAATATATACTTCTTTTTGGACCCTTTAATGCATACCATTTTGTTGTTTTACATGCACTGGACATGATGAGCTAAGTAGAGATGGGGTGGGATGGTTGTTTTATTATTTTCCTTTGTTTTTATTTATCTTTTTGTTAATCCCATCAACATTTATCAGAGAATATGAATAATAACACAAAAACTTTCACTCTTTCTTTCACTCATAGTTAGTGGTTGGGTGAAGCCATTTATTGTCAAACAACTGTGTTTACTCTTTTTAAATTATAATGACAACAAAAACTACCCAAATGACCCTGATCAAAAGTTTACATACGGCAGTCCTTAATACTGTGTATTGCCTCCTTTAACATCAATGACAGCTTGAAGTCTTTTGTGGTAGTTGTGGATGAGGCTTTTTAGTTTCTCAGATGGTAAAGCTGCCCATTCATTTTGGCAAAAAGCCTCCAGTTCTTGTAAATTCTTGGGTTGTCCTGTATGAACTGGGGCGCAGTGGCTCAGTGGTAGAGTGGTCGTCTTTGAACCGAATCCCACTCTCCCCACAGTTCATACTGTTGTTGTGTCCTTGGGCAAGACACCTAACCCTCCTTGACTCCAATGGCTGTAACACTGGTAATGAGAAGCTCAATGTAAGTCGCTTTGAATATAAATGCCTGCTTAAGGGCAGCGCCTTTCTGTGAGGAGTTTGCATGTTCTCCCTGTGTCTGCGTAGGTTTCCTCCGGGTTCTCCGGTTTTCCCTCCCACCAAAGACAGGTACAACAGTCTCCCCCAAACACACATGGGGCCAGGACTCCCCTGCAAATGTGATTTGTAATCTCAGTGGGACTATCCTGGTTAAGTAAAGGTTAAATAAAAAAATATATAAAAAATGTAATAATGTAATAAATGTAAATGCATGTTTGAGATCTCCCCAGAGTGGCTCAATGATAATGAGGTCAGGAGACTGAGGTGGCCAGTCCAGAACCTTTACTTCATGCTGCTGTAGCCAATGACAGGTTGACTTGGCCTTGTGTTTTGGATCATTGTCATGCTGGAACATCCAAGTATGGGAGCAGACGTGAACTGGTTCTTCAGTCTGACAAATGCCTTCTTGGCTGCCAGCGAACACAGGAACGGGAACTTGGAGAAGGTGAGGGCTGTCAGCGGGACTGCCACCATACCCACCTGGTGGTGGGTTGAGGCCAGTCGGCAACCGCTGACACTTTAGATGGGTCCATCCTGATGCTCCCCTCCATAACCACAAACCCCAGGAAAGACACTGTAGTCACATGGAACTCGCACTTCTCAGCCTTCACATTGAGGGAGTTCTCCAAGAGTCTCTGTAGGACCGCCTGGACGTGGAGGATGTGTTGCTCAGGGGAGCGGGAGAAAATAAGAATGCCGTCCAGGTACATAGAAACTAATTTGTTGAGCAGATCCCTAAGCATGTTGTTGACCAGGGCCTGGAAGACTGCAAAGGCATTGGTGAGCCCAAACAACATCACCAAATACTCATAATGTCCACTGGGTGTGTTGAAGGCGGTCTTCCCCTCGTCCCCCCCTCAAATCCGAACCAGATTGTATGCATTCCGTTAAGCTTGATAAAAATGGTGGCCCCCTGGAGGAATTCGAAGGCGGAATTGATCAGTGGGAGAGGATAACGGTAATGGCATTTAAATCCCTATAGTCAATGCATATATAGTCTTTACGAAGAAAAACCCCGCCCCAGCTGGTTTACGAGGAAGAACGGATAAGCCTCGCTTTGGAGTTGTTGCTATATGTCTCCTTAGCTGCATTTTGGGACCCGATAATGAATACAGGCGTATCTTAGGGTGGGACATACCAGGTAACAGGTCTATGGCGCAGTCATATTGGCAATGAGGAGGCAGCGCCGTGGCCGTAGCCTTGTTGTCTAGGATCGCCTCCGGAGGTCTCTGAGGAGAGTCAGACAGACGGCCCGGCAAAAAGATCCCCACTTCAGGATAGCTCCTGTGGTCCAATCAATTTGATGGTTATACCGTCTTAACCAAGAATATCTTAAAATAAGGGGAATGTGTGGACTTGAAATTACAAATAAACTCTGTTTCTTGGTGATTGCCCGACATCCACAGAGAAAGGGGAGTCAATTGGTGCGTGACTGTACCCAAGAGATGTGCGTCCAGGGCACTTGGTTGTGGAAGAAGCTCCCATAAGTTTTGCCATTTGTCTGAAGCTCCCCGAACTGCATGACCAGCCATGTGTCGATGAAATTGGCAGACATCCGAGGTCAATAAATGCAGCCTTAAGGGAGAAGCAATTGGGCTTACACCAACGGCCGATAAGAAGGGAATGGGCCTAAGGTTCGGCTCAAAAGTACTCCCTCTCTTAATGTTGAGCCCTGGCTTTTACTACCACAGTAGCGACAGATTTCCCCACCAACAACGCTCCCTCTCCTCCGGACTCAGTTTGGTGCGACCAAGCTGCGTAGGTTCCAGCGTCTGTGCAGGGCTAGCAATGTCCTAAGCTGGGGGCATGGCAAAAGGACAGGTCAGATCAGGACGTGTGGGATTCTTCTCCAACCTAGTCTTCACTTCCTGCTTTCGGACAAGGCGGATGTCTTCTCCTGCTCCTCCTGCCTCTGGTGTATGCTTCTTTTGTTTCGTCTAGTTATACTAAATTTCTCTTATTTCTTTTTGACTTTACTGCTTGCTGGACTCTTAAGAATTGGAAATGTCTGATTACCTGGTTTCTGAGCGCAATTGACAATTTTTTTTCCCTTAAGAAGGGTGCACCGGGAAAGCTCATTGAGAATGTATTTCTTTTTGGATTAATATTAGTGGGGTTCCTGCTTAACGGCCTGGGGACTGCCTTAAACAATCAAAAAATTTGTAAGACAGCTGCCTTTAAATCTACCCAGCCACTGTCTGCTGAAATTAAACAGTGCTTCTGTGGTGGGAGTGACAGACTAATGGGTTTTACAACAGAGGGAGAGTCCAAGGAGCTGACTTGACATCTCAGCACGGACTGTGGACATACAGAAAAGAGTAAACAACACCGAAAGTCAGACCTGTGAGCTGCTCCGTGGTATTACGGGCTTGACTATGGATAGGAAACATCAAGGTTACGCCATGAAATGGATGCACACACTTGATGCTGAGAACCAGAACTGATTTATTATGATCTGAATAAATTATCGAAGATCAAAATAGATAAATTACACATTTCTGTCTCCCTTCCTAAGTCCCTTCTCTCGATTTAGAAGTCTCATCCTCCTGTTATTCCCTGTTCCCATCAAGGACAAGGCCACTCAGCTCACACAACCAGCGCCGCCTAAACATCTTACAGATGCCTTTCCTTCCTCTCCCATCAAACATCATCCCAAACCCACCATTTGCCATCTGTCTGACTCTTTACTCTAATCCCCCCCTCGTAAAAAAGCCACTGAAAAATCCCATCACGTGACCACGTGTGCTGTTATCCTGATGTCTGTATGTTTATGTTACGTGTGTAACTGTAGTTGCGACTAAATATGTTCTGTCTGTCTGTCTGTATCCAGCTCCTATAACCCGGCGGGAAGCTCTCGAGTCACCAGCTCATCTTTGATGTAGTCGGCCAGTCCTTTAAGAAACATGGTGTGGAGAGCTAGGTCATTGAAATCACTCTGTCGGGCCAGGGTGCGGATATCTATTGAAAAATCAGAAACAGGCCGAGTTCATTGGCTGATGTGGAGGAGACGGCGTGCTGCCTCACAGATCAAGAGTGTTGACAAAAGCTGAAAATGATCTGTAGGCTGCTGTCCTCTTCTCCCACTCAGCAGTACCCCAGTGTCTGGTCCATCCCGTCAGATGATCAATGGTGAAGGCCACCTTTAATTTCTTTGATGAGAAGGTGCGGAGCTGCATGGAGAAGAAGATGGAGCAGTTGGTCAGGAATTTTATAGTTTTCTGAATTTGTCTTAAAATGTGATCTAATCTTCATCTAAGTCAAGGATATTGACAAACAATACCATTCATAGCATCTCAATTGGGTTGAGGTATGAGAGGAATGAGACAAAAGGATTTTGTCTCATTCTGCTGTGGACATGCTCTGATGTTTTGGATGATTGTCCTGTTGCATCAACCACCTTCTAAACAGTTTCAGCTGATGTACAGACATCCTCAGAATATCCTGAAGAATTGTCTGATATTCTTGGGAATACATTTTCCCTCAATGATTGAAGCTGGCCAGACCCTGATGCAGCAAAGCAGGCCAAAATCATGATGTTTCCTCCACCAGACTTTACAGTTGGGATGATGTTTTCATCATGATATGCTTGTTCCCTTCCTACACCAGATGTAGCACTGTGTGTTTTTTCCAAATAGTTCAATCTTAGTTTCCAATAACTCTGTGGAGTGTCAATGTGCTCTTTTTGAAACTTCAAGCGTGCAGCAATGTTCTTTTTAGTAAGCAGTGACTTATTTTGTGGTGTCCTGCAGGGGATACCCTGCTTGTCCAGTGTTTTATGTATTTTAGTCTCATGAACAGAGATGTAAGTAAGTTTCAATGATGCCTTCAAATCTTTGGCTGTGTTTCGAAGTTGTTTCTTAGCCTCGATTGTCTTGATTGTAGCTCCTCTGAAAGCTATTTTTGGCGAAGAATGTTCACAAAAGTGTGTTCTTCTTGTGCAGAGCAAATTTCAAAAGTTTGAGGGGTTAAGTAGCTGTAGTCTACACCTTCAAACATATTATCTTAACGAGACTCCAGGTGTGCTAAAACCTGACTTTTTCCACAAGCATCATGAGTTTTTTTTTTGGTTGTTCTCAATAAAGACATGAGATTTTTTTTGTGTGTGTAATTATATTTTGACACATTATGTTAATACCCTTGACCTAGATGAAGATCAGATCACATTTTTAGACAAATGTATTCAGAAAACCATGAAATTCCAAAAGGTTCACAGGTTGTAATATGCAATATGATTTGTCCGTTTTTTTTATTGTATTAATATACATAGCTGAATATTTTTTTAATTACTATTTGTGTCATTTTTGTCTCTATAATTGTTAATAAAAAAGAATAAACTAAGATAGTTCAGTGTCACCTGGGTTCTATGGATCCACAGACATTCACGTGGAGGTGAAGTGGTGAATCTTAGGCCTTGTTTCCACTGCTGTGGGACAGTATTAGTTAAACACTACAAATAACCTCAAAGAGGCATTGTGCTGTGTCCAGAGAGCAACGTCTGCTGCTTTAATAGTGGCATCACAAAAGAGCGCGCTTTTAAAACTTGGATGGAGGACACTGAACAAACTGCTCTCCATCATAATAATAATCTTTATATAGAGCTTTTCCACCTACTGTAGTAGGCACACAAAGCAGTTTACATACATTAAACTATTACCAGTGTTACAGAACTTCACTGGAGGCAATGTAGGTTAAATGTCTTGCCCAAGGACACAACAACAGTATGCGGGGGAGAGCGGGATGTTATGATATGTTTCGAGCGGGGACTATTTGAAAAACAATTTAAATGGTCTCTTCTAGTCTAAGTATTTGGCTTTGTAATTGATGAAAATCTGTCCTTTAAACAACATATTGAGCATCTTTTCTCTTCAGAAATTGTGTTTCTCTATTCATACCAGGAAACGTTTAATTTCTGCAACTTTTTTATTTTTATTGGATTACAACAATCTCCTTTTTAAGAATGCTTCTGATCATCTTTTAAAAAAGCTGGACACTGTTTATCACTGTGCTTTACAATTTATGACTGTTTGTGGAAATCGTGTTCACCATTGTACCCTGTATGTTGCAGCTGAGTTTCCGTCCCTGTATGTTCGCAGGTGGTCTCATTTGCTGATTTTCATTTATAAATGTAGTCTTGGGCTTCTCCCATCTTACCTCTCCACACACATGCGTAAAAACCAACAGCAGTGTTTAAAATAATTATTCGGTTTGGATCACAAACAAGACAACGGAGACTGTACAAAGTAAATTTAGGAATGGAAGACCGGTTTAATTCTTGCAAGAATGAAACAAATCAGACACATGCAACAATGGTACATGGTGATTTGCTTGACATGTTTACAACACATGAAGCTTTTATAGATTTACATTATGCCCGCCTCTCAGCTCCAGGGTCGTGGATGGACGTGTAATGAGCTGACGTGTCAGTCACAGATGTAAATAAGTTTACATGTATATGCCACTAATGGCTGATTTATGCTTCTGCGTCGGGTGTACGCCGTAGGCTACGCACGTAGGCGACACCGTCGTGAGCATTTATACCTCTGCGTATGTCTGTTTTGTTTTGCAGTACACCGCCGAAACGCTAGTTGAGGCAAGCGAGTTCCACTGTGTTTGAAACAACATTTCACCCCACGGAGTTGTGCCATGGCAAAACAACATTGTGTGTCGTGGTCAACCTGTTGTGTAACTTGTATTTGTGTAAAATATAATGCACCAATAAATGACATGAGGGATATTTTTTTTTTTTTAAGTTTGTACTATACATACAAATGATCGAACTATGTATAAGATAATGCACCTTGTAAAGGTGCAATGGTCTATAATTGTTTACATTAAATAGATGCAAAAGAGCAAACTATACAAATAAATTAACTGTAAGATCTTAATTTACTGTAACCTGAACCATAAAATATGCATACAGCAGGAACAAACATAATTGGTTCAAACTATATACACAAATTGTTTGATGCAAAATATAGTAAAAAACAGGTGCAACGGTCTTGAATTGTAAATTAAAAATAGATGCAAAAGAGCAAACACAGACACGTGCTACTATTAGTTAATGTTTATTTGCAATAATCTTCACACATTTTTTGAAACAGCAGTATTTTTTTAATAAACAGCGTAAAGTACATACAAATATGGGCATGACAGTGCAATGTATTAATGTGAAATGATCTACAATTATTATCAAAAACAGATGTAAAAGAGAAACTTTACAAATGATGCAAACTACAGTATAACCTGCATGAATTGGTGTGAACAGACAATAAATAAAAAAAGCTAAAGTGCAAACTGCAGATACAGTGCATTGCCTGCGCTCTGTGGTGCTCCGGCACCCTCCGCAGCAGATCTGCAACAGTTTGTCCAAACCGGTCGCTCTCATCATTGCCTTGACACAGTCTCTGTTGAGCTCCACCCGCCGTTCCTCCAACTGAGCCTCCAACCGAGCAACCTGCACTTGGACCCAGTCATCTTTTTCTTTTCTCTTCCTTTTTTGTGCCATTCTTGGACTGGGGGACAGAAGAGAAGACTGCAGGGACAGAAGAGATGACTGTGGGGACTGAAGAGATGACTGCGGGAACAGAAGAGATGACTGCGGGGACAGAAGAGATGACTGCGGGGACAAAGAGATGACTGCGGGGACAGAAGAGATGACTGCGGGGACAGAAGAGTTTACTGCGGGGACAGAAGAGATGGCTGCGGAGACAGAAGAAATTACTGCGGGGACAGAAGAGATGGCTGTGAGGACAGAAGAGATGACTGTAGGGACAGAAGAGATGGCTGCGGGGACAGAAGAGATGGCTGCGGGGACAGAAGAGATGGCTGTGAGGACAGAAGAGATGGCTGTGAGGACAGAAGAGATGGCTGTGAGGACAGAAGAGATGGCTGCGGAGACAGAAGAAATTACTGCGGGGACAGAAGAGATGACTGCGGGGACAGAAGAGATGACTGCGGGGACTGAAGATATGGCTGGTGATGGGGGCTCTACCACTTGGTAATCGGTCATCATCGCTGTTGGCTGGAGGTCTCACATCTGATAAACCAGTGGAGTTTGAGCTGGTATCAGTCCCATCCTGTGATGATGAAAGAAATAGCAAATAGTATAAGTTATACATAAAAGATGATGCATTCATTGTTAATTCATAGATAGAGCTATAATAACTGCATATTCATACATTGCAAATGCTAAATTGTTGCATTTGTATTTCCTGTAAGCCAAATAAAATTACAATCTATTATATTACATAAATACAACTCATTACATATAATTACAACCATGCTTTTGGACTCGCAGGTATATTATTTCTGATAAAAAAGCAAGACCCATGTGGTAGCATTGCTAGTTAAGTTAGCTAACCGAAACACAATAGAGGTACATAAAATGACGTGCATGATTTACCTTATCGTCAAAGTTTGACTCCGTAAGCCGATGTTTGACATGAGGTGCCAGCCAAGATAGGAATATATAAAACGCTGGGATTTTTTTTCCTTCTGGAACCCCGCTCCTTGTGGTGAGTTTTTTACGGAGACGAACGTACTTGTCTCGAGAGTTCTTCCATCTCTTCGTGCACTCCGCTACATCTAAACCGATGTTGGAGAAGGCTGTATTTCCTCACTTCTTCAATTAATCGCCCGGTAACTTAGTCCATTTCCATGTTGGCTCTTCACTGAATTTCAGAATTTAAAAATGGCGGGCGGTCCAGAGTGCAGAAAATCATTCCGGAAATGCGTAGGAGGAAACGTGATACTACCAAGCCGACCAATCACAGATCTTGCGGTCCGCGTCGTCGCGACACGTAGTTACATTTTGGAGGAGGTGCACGTCAGGCTACGGCGTAGGGTACACGTCACTGCGTATGCTACGCCGTACCTTCGACGCGCACCCTAAGCAGAAGCATAAATCAGCCTTAAGTGTAGAGGACAGAGTGTCCCTGGACAGTGATTAGATGTAGTGCAAAGTGTTGTCTTTGTCTTTTTTGGATTAGCATGGTGCCAATAGGAGATGCATCTAAAGACATTAAGTCATACTTGTATGTGGATAAGCATATGAACTGGAGCAAGAGTGAGAGCATAATATATAATATACAATTACTATGACAAGCAGTATGCTCTGTGTTCTCAGAAAAACATACTGATGGTTGGTTGGTTCCCAGAGTCAGAACAGAGTTGGGTAAGGCAGCATTTCAGTAGCTGCCACTTGTGCATGGAATGAACTCCAAAAGGACCAAAATCTATCTGAACTTGTTACTTTAGGAGAATTTAAATCTATTCTGAAGAAGAATCTATTCTGTTTTTGAACCTGCACACATTGACTTTGATTTTGTAACTTTTAATTGTAAATATTGTTATTTCTGTTTTTGGTAATGTCTTGTATTTGTAGGAAACATTGTTTAATGTTGTCATCTTGGCCAGGTCATTCTTGGAAAAGAGATTTTTAATCTCAATGAAGTTTAACCTGGTTAAATAAAGGATATAATAATAATAATA
Organism: Neodontobutis hainanensis; assembly: GCA_024349245.1. Classification (NCBI taxonomy): domain Eukaryota; kingdom Metazoa; phylum Chordata; class Actinopteri; order Gobiiformes; family Odontobutidae; genus Neodontobutis; species Neodontobutis hainanensis. The sequence continues at coordinate 1,000,340 of JALDNG010000191.1, forward strand.
ATAACCTGGACAATTCTACATGACTACAATTTAAAGCACAAGGACAAGTCGACCTGTCATTGGCTACAGCTGCATAAAGTGAAGGTTCTGGACTGGTCTCAGTCTCTTGACCTCAGTATCATTGAGCCACTCTGGGGAGATCTCAAACGTGCAGTTCATGCAAGACAGCCCAAGTATTTACTGGAACTGGAGGCTTTTTGTCAAGAAGAATGAGCAGCTCTACCATCTTAGAAAATAAAGAGCCTCATCCAGAACTACCACAAAAGACTTTAGGCTGTCATTGATGTTAAAGGTGGCAATACATGGTATGGGGTATAACTGGGGTATGTAAACTTTGAATCAAGGTCATTTGGGTAGTTTCTGTTGTCATTATGATTTAAAAATTATTAAACACACATTCATATTCTCTGAAAAATTGTCAAAAATTCACATTTTTCCAGGGTATGTAAACTTGAGCCCAACTGTATATATTATATTATTATATTTTATTGTTTGTTTTATTGTTTGTTATTTGTTGTTTGTTGTAACTGAGCTACTGTGCCAAAGCCATTTCCTGTCTAAGTGTAATAATATAAAGATTTTCATAAATAATTGTATGTAGTAATTTAGGAGGCTGGAGCAATAGTCCTATGCTGCTGCAGAAAATATTAGACTGTTTCCAGTTTATTCATAGCTTTCTGAACATTAAATTTACATTTTGCTTTACAATGTTTTATTTCACAAAGCAAGGGCCATATAATACCAGCATGTCTAAAACATGATATTTCTCCTGAAATATTTATCTCAAGAACATGACATTTACTATTGTTCATTTCATTTTGCCGTCTGTTCTTCTGTCTTTAGAACGGACATCTCCATGATGTCCTCTAGTCCACAGTGTTCCACTTGTCACATCCTTTCTTGTACTTTAGAGTCATTTACTAAGGGTTTTAGTAAAAAAAAGTGTGATTGAGAGTCCACCAGAGCCCAGTCCACAACAAAACACATATTAGCATTACTGAGCAAACCAACATATTAGTGTGCACTGGATCTGATGGGACGGGGCACTTGGCTCGATCACTCATCCAGCGGGGGACAAATACAATTACAGGCGTGCAATTACAGAGTGTACCAGCAAGAAAAAACTCCTGACCTCTGCAGCTCGCCTCCTTTTTAGCGTTTGATGTCTCATTGAATTAGTATCACAGTGTGAAAGACAAAGCAAATGGAAATGAGCTGGAGACATGCAACACTGCTGATTGGGCCTGATATAATTAGAATAATATCACGTCCGGTCTTAATAAGCAAAGGAGATAAATAATAGCGGATCAGTTAATAGCTAGCGTCGCACTAAAGCGTCTTTGTTTGAAATATAGCAAGGCCAGCGCTTCTCGGTGTTTACTCATGGGCCGCTGATCGGGGATATTGATGTGGAGGCACTGAGGAATCCATTGGGGCGAGGGGCTTTTTCATCTTGATTATTCATCTTGATAAATACATAAGGACAGACAAAATTATAGATGTTTTTCATCGCTTCCTGCTTTATCCACTGGAATTAACTGCTGATGAATGGAGTTGGAGTCTACCTGCCTCAGACACACCACACAAGGGGCTTGCTCACTTATATTCATTTCCCTCCATAGGCCCAGCGGAGTGCTTTCCATGTTAATTGTTTTTGCTTCTTTCAGAATTAACAGGCATTTGTGGGAAATGGGCAGAAAACTTAATTCTCACCAGTCTTTCTACACACATGAATACTGTCTCACTTTTTAATGACACACTTGCTTCCAGTTCAAATTTGAACCATGAGACTATTAAGTCTGAAAACTGAAATGTTAAAGACACGTGTAGCACCACCTTTCTCTGTGAGTTCTGTGGTGGCTGCTCTAGTGTATTATGTGTGTCTTTAAAAAATAAATCCCTATTCTCTAATTGTGGTTATTTTGGTGCAACAATACCAAACAATTCAAAGTGTACAATCCATAGTCTAATGACCCCAGGTTCTTTCTGGTCTGTTTTATTTAAACCATTAAATTAGCAGGAAAGACAGGAAAATGGCTTTAACAATTAGATTTTTTTTTCTCATTCCTCTTGAATTGAATGTCTGTGGAGGTTCTCAGTCATCCAGGGCATCTTGAAAAAAAGGTTTGAGTAAAAGCATCTGGACTTCGTTTTCAAGGTGAAGACGTTTCGTCTCTATTCCAAGAGAATTGACAAAGAACTGTGATACCCCATCCTCTCACATGAATGTGTAAAAACCAGGGGAGGAATTAAGGCATAGAAATCAGAATGGGCCTCACATCTACACTGCATACACTTGAGAGCGTCTTTACACAAATACAACTTTTTCTTACTGTATTCTGGGAGATGATTATACTAATTACACCATAGCTTTGGTGTGATTAAAGAAAGCAAATAAAACGAAATACTGTGAATCAGTCCAAATGTTCTTGTACTTTCTAGAACACTTTCAGTTTTAAGCAAAAACAGGAATACACTGATAAAAATAAATGAAACAATTTCTCAGATAGAGTGTGTGTGTTGACTGAGAACTTTGGGAGTGCTAAAACAAAATTTTAGTTTTTGCACAAAGAAGTCAGTTACCTTCAGTGTCTTAAGATTCTATTGTATTTTGCAGACTTCATATTATACAAAGCCAACATTTTTTTCAGACTTTTTTACAGTTCCTTCCTGACCAATGTCCCGTTTCAGTCACCCTGAACCCTAACCCAGTGAGTGACCTCAAAGAAGAGTCACTGCGACATTTTAGGTGTGTTGTGGAGTAGTAGGAGTGTCTGATGTGGTCTATATTATATACTCCACACAATGCACATTTGAAGACATAGCCAATATTTACTGCAGTGGAGACAGTACAGAGTCAGTCCTGCAGCAGCCTCACTCTTCATAACCCACTCCAGTCGGATCAGACGACTGATTGCTGATCGACTCAAATATGTATGAGTGGAGTGAGGCGGCGTGCCTTCAGAGAGATGATGTTATTGTGAGTGGATGGATGAGTCCTGATGTGTGCGATAATATTTGAAGTGCCATAGATGTTCCCGTTCCACCTGGAATGCTGTAGTAAGCCAGGCCAGAGCAAGTTGGATTGTGGCAGTTGTCTTTTAATAATGAGAGGTATACTCATCTTACTGGAGCTCATTTTATGCTCACGTCTTGTTCACTTTACCTCATTCTAAGTGCAGTGGGTTGTGGAGCTGTCTCATCTTAATCCCATAACAAAGCGACAGGCAAAATAACAGTGATGTGACAGAAGTCAACGAGCTCAAATATCCATCCAGGTTCTTAACCTTCATGGAAAACCCAAAAATTCAGAGTAGGGTTTTACAATTGACGAAATGACCTGGAAATTGATTGACTGTCCAGATCTTTTAAGAATAATGTAGATAGTTCTGGAAAACTATTTTAGCCACACTGGCTTTAGAAATGCCATTTGGTTGGATGTGAGGGTGTCTTTAGTTGGATGTGTGAGGGTGTCATTAGTTGGATGTGAGGGTGTCTTTAGTTGGATGTGAGGGTGTCTTTAGTTGGATGTGAGGGTGTCATAAGTTGGATGTGAGGGTGTCATTAGTTGAATGTGAGGGTGTCTTTAGTTGGATGTGAGGGTGTCTTTGGTTGGATGTGAGGGTGTCTTTAGTTGGATGTGAGGGTGTCATTAGTTGGATGTGAGGGTGTCTTTAGTTGGATGTGAGGGTGTCTTTAGTTGGATATGAGGGTGTCTTTAGTTGGATGTGAGGGTATCTTTAGTTGAATGTGAGGGTGTCTTTAGTTGAATGTGTGAGGGTGTCATTAGTTGGATGTGTGAGGGTGTCTTTAGTTGAATGTGTGAGGGTGTCATTAGTTGGATGTGAGGGTGTCTTTAGTTGGATGTGAGGGTGTCTTTAGTTGGATGTGTGAGGGTGTCATTAGTTGGATGTGTGAGGGTGTCTTTAGTTGGATGTGTGAGGGTGTCATTAGTTGGATGTGTGAGGGTGTCATTAGTTGAATGTGAGGGTGTCTTTAGTTGGATGTGTGAGGGTGTCTTTAGTTGGATGTGTGAGGGTGTCATTAGTTGGATGTGTGAGGGTGTCATTAGTTGGATGTGAGGGTGTCTTTAGTTGGATGTGAGGGTGTCTTTAGTTGGATGTGAGGGTGTCTTTAGTTGGATGTGAGGGTGTCTTTAGTTGGATGTGAGGGTGTCATTAGTTGGATGTGTGAGGGTGTCATTAGTTGAATGTGAGGGTGTCATTAGTTGGATGTGAGGGTGTCTTTAGTTGGATGTGTGAGGGTGTCTTTAGTTGGATGTGTGAGGGTGTCATTAGTTGGATGTGTGAGGGTGTCATTAGTTGAATGTGAGGGTGTCTTTAGTTGAATGTGAGGGTGTCATTAGTTGGATGTGTGAGGGTGTCATTAGTTGGATGTGAGGGTGTCTTTAGTTGGATGTGAGGGTGTCTTTAGTTGGATGTGAGGGTGTCTTTAGTTGGATGTGTGAGGGTGTCTTTAGTTGAATGTGAGGGTGTCATTAGTTGGATGTGTGAGGGTGTCATTAGTTGAATGTGAGGGTGTCATTAGTTGAATGTGAGGGTGTCTTTAGTTGGATGTGTGAGGGTGTCATTAGTTGAATGTGTGAGGGTGTCTTTAGTTGAATGTGTGAGGGTGTCATTAGTTGAATGTGAGGGTGTCATTAGTTGGATGTGAGGGTGTCTTTAGTTGAATGTGAGGGTGTCTTTAGTTGGATGTGAGGGTGTCTTTAGTTGGATGTGAGGGTGTCTTTAGTTGGATGTGAGGGTGTCTTTAGTTGGATGTGAGGGTGTCATTAGTTGGATGTGAGGGTGTCATTAGTTGGATGTGTGAGGGTGTCATTAGTTGAATGTGAGGGTGTCATTAGTTGGATGTGAGGGTGTCTTTAGTTGGATGTGTGAGGGTGTCATTAGTTGAATGTGAGGGTGTCTTTAGTTGAATGTGAGGGTGTCTTTAGTTGGATGTGTGAGGGTGTCATTAGTTGGATGTGAGGGTGTCTTTAGTTGGATGTGTGAGGGTGTCTTTAGTTGGATGTGTGAGGGTGTCATTAGTTGGATGTGAGGGTGTCTTTAGTTGGATGTGAGGGTGTCATTAGTTCGATGTGAGGGTGTCATTAGTTGAATGTGAGGGTGTCTTTAGTTGGATGTGTGAGGGTGTCTTTAGTTGAATGTGAGGGTGTCATTAGTTGAATGTGAGGGTGTCTTTAGTTGGATGTGTGAGGGTGTCTTTAGTTGAATGTGAGGGTGTCTTTAGTTGAATGTGAGGGTGTCTTTAGTTGAATGTGAGGGTGTCTTTAGTTGACTGTGTGAGGGTGTCTTTAGTTGAATGTGAGGGTGTCATTAGTTGGATGTGAGGGTGTCTTTAGTTGGATGTGTGAGGGTGTCATTAGTTGGATGTGTGAGGGTGTCATTAGTTGGATGTGTGAGGGTGTCATTAGTTGGATGTGAGGGTGTCTTTAGTTGGATGTGAGGGTGTCTTTAGTTGGATGTGAGGGTGTCATTAGTTGGATGTGTGAGGGTGTCATTAGTTGAATGTGAGGGTGTCTTTAGTTGAATGTGAGGGTGTCTTTAGTTGAATGTGAGGGTGTCTTTAGTTGGATGTGTGAGGGTGTCATTAGTTGGAAGTGGATGTGGAGTGAGGCCTTGAATCCCTGCTCTGACACACAGAAGAGTAGTGACATGTTTAATTCAGCCTTCCTGCATGTCCCTCAAGTTAATTCCCCCGCGGGCACTGTTTATTTCTGCTTTGTACTTTTGTTTAAAGCCAGTTGTTGACAACTCTAAAGCATGTCAAACTTTCACCACTAATAATTGCATAAGGAGGGCCTCCTCCTCCTCGCTGCAGAGTCTCTCAGATAAATTTTTTATTTCTCTGCCTCATTGCCTCGTTCTCAGCAGAAAGATACCCCCCATTCTGTAATTCAAAGCCATGGCTGCCAGAGAGAGAATAAAAAAGAATAATGTATTGCTGCTGCTGAGACAAAAGCTTTTGACAAATAATAAAATAAAAAAAACTGTCAAGTGCTGCTCTTTTTGCTTCTTTTTTGATGAGCTGACTTTCTCCTGTGTCTGGAGCCTTTTGTTCTTGACCCAGGAATTCTAAAGAACCTCTTGTTCTGTGCACCACAGTAAAGAATAATAATGTTATTCTGAGAAAGATGAATGAGAACAAGCAGTGGCCTCGGGCGCCATGCACCTCTCTGTGTGGGTCAATGGCACTACTCTGTGATCGCGCCGCTGCCACTCATCTGGAGCTGCAGTTGATTAATCCCAATTAGACAGGCTGTCAGTTTCCGCGCTGACGGGATTGGCCCAACAGGAAGAGACCTTTTCCACAGCAGCATCATGCTCCTAACAGACTGCACAAACAACAGACATGTTTCTGGAACGAGGGAGTTTACACACAGTGACTACAGCTGTAGGAGAAATGAAGTCTAACTTTAAAATTTTATTTTTATCGGTTTATTAACCCCTGTTCTATAACCTTTGTGAGCTACGTCATGAGGTCAACAGTAAGACATTATGAGGTTCCTTACTGATAAAAGAAAGGCGCTTCAAGTGTGTTTCCACAATCCGACTCCACTAACCTATCAGCGGAAACACAGGAGAAGTTATGTTGACACACAACAGCTTAATAAAAACTGTACATCCCATAAATGGACTTTAACAAGCACACCTTATCTTCTCCCAAACACTGCGTTTAACAATGAAACAGGACAATTTAAAAAAATAATGGGAGCAAATCCACACCAGCAATGTTTTCCTGTTTTGCAAGAGTTTTGTACAATACTTATTGATGAGTTTACTGAAATGCTTTTGGTTATCTGCACAGAATATGAACAAATAATCATATCAGGTGATTTTAATGTGCATGTGGATAATGTTTCTGACAGAAATGCCACAGAACTTTCTACTGTTCTTGATACTTTTGGTCTTTGTCAGCATGTTAATGAGCCGACTCATAACAGAGGTCACACTCTGGACCTGGTCATTACAAAGGGTGTTCATATTTCAGATGTCACTGTGATTGATGTTGCTCTGTCTGATCATTCTTGTGTCTTCTTCCATCTGTCCATGATTCCAAAAGCTGCTGCTGGACCTACAGTTGTTCAGAAGAGGCACATTAATGATAACACCAGGACACAGTTTATGGAGGCAATCAGGTTTGAAAATGCCTCATCAGGTCAAGTAGATGATTTGTTGAATTGTTATACTTCAGGTGTTTAAATGTTATGGACGCCATTGCTCCTGTTAAGGTTAAACTGATGAGGAAGAGACAGAAGGCTTTGTGGAGCAGGGCACAGAAAAGGGAATGCCGAAAAGCCGAAAGAAAATGGCGTAAATTTAAACATCTAATTCATTATGAGATATACAAAGACATATGCATATTTTCAATCAAACTTTGCAAAAAGCTATGGAAATATTCTTCTCAGAGCTCATCAACAACAGCAGTAACAACTCACGTGTCCTGTTTGCTACAGTGAACAGATTAACAAACCCTCCAGCTCCATTTCCTCCAGAATTAGTTTCCACCACTAAATGCAATGAGTTTGCATTGTTTTTTAACGACAAGGTTCAAGGTATTAAACATGCTACAGTCCAAAGGGCAAACAACAACACTGCAGCATCAGGAGACACTAGTGTTAAACACATTTTACACCCATTAATGACAGAACAATTGAAAAAACTGTCTCCAGCCTGAGTTCATCCACCTGCTGCCTCGATGTTCTACCCACTAGATTTCTAAAATCAGTACTAAGCAGTTTGTTACCACAACTCACTGATATACTCAATAATTCCTTACAGTCTGGAACATTTCCAAGGGCCTTAAAAACTGCTGTCATTAAGAATCTTTTAAAGTGCTCAACAACTATCTGCCCATATCAAACCTGCCATTTTTAGGGAAAGTCATCAAAAAGTTGTATATCAGCAACTTAATGACTTTCTATTACTTAAAAACTGCTTTGATCCTTTTCAGTCAGGTTTTAGGCCCATCACAGACTGAGACTGCACTTATCAAAGTCACAAATGACATTTGTCTGAACACTGTCTTAGTTCTGTTGAACTTGAGTGCTGCATTTGATACAGTGGACCATGAAATCCTGTCACAAAGATTAGAGGAATGGATAGGTATCTCTGGAACTTCTCTTAAACTGTGTATCAGACCAAATAGTCCTGACATGTGGGGTTCCACAGGGGTCTTTCTTGGGACCTCGATTATTCAATCTTTACATGCTTCTTTTAGGCCAGTTAATACACAGCTGTGGCGTATCCTACCATAATTATGAAGATGACACTCAGATTTACATTTCACTCACAGCAGGTGAAAATGGACCAATCCATTCACTGTGTCACTGCATCGAACAGATTGATGTGTGGATGCAAAATAATTTTCTCCAACTGAACAGAAACAAGACTGAACTAATTATCTTTGGGCCACAAAAACAAAGAGACAGCGTCAACAGTCACCTCTAGTCTTTTTCTCTAAAATCTAAAAACCAGGTTAGAAATCTAGGGGTCATCATGGACTCAGACTTGAATTTCCAGAGTCACATTAAGTCAATTACATCATCTGCATTTTATCACCTTAAAAACATTTCCAGAGTCAAAGGGATAATGTCTCAACCAGACTTAGAGAAACTTATTCATGCTTTTATCTCCAGCAGGTTAGATTACTGTAACGGCCTGCTCACTGGTCTCTCAAAACGAGGGTTAAGACAGCTGCAGCTTATTCAGAACGCTGCTGCTAGGTTTCTAACCAAAACCAGGAAGTACGACCACATCAGTCCAGTTTTAAAATCTCTGCACTGGCTTCCTGTTGCTCAGAGAATAGACTTTAAAACAACACTGCTGTGTTTACAAGTCACGTGACTTTACCAACAAAATCAAACATCTACAATTAGGCACAGACGAGACGATTGTCTCTTTTGATGTCACATCACTCTTTACCTGCATACACACCAATGAAGCACTTGTGGTTGTAAGGAAGAGATTACTACAGAACACATCTTTACAGGACAGGACAAACCTCACCCCGGACCATATTTGCAGTTTACTGGAGATATGCTTGAACACTACTTATTTCCAGTTCAGAGGTAACTTCTACAGACAAAAACACGGCTGTGCCATGGGATCACCTGTTTCCCCGATTGTGGCTCACCTGTACATGGAGGAAGTAGAAAACAGAGCTCTGGTCTCTTTCCCAGGTGCAGTGCCCAGTCACTGGTTCAGATATGTTGATAACACGTGGGTCAAGATCAGAACCCAGGAAGTAGAAGCCTTCACAGAACACATCAACACAGTGGACAAGAACATCAAGTTCACCTGTGAAGATGCCATAAACAACTGCCTGGCTTTCTTAGACTGTGCAGTGGTTATCTGTGAGGACAGGACTCTCCAAGTAGAAGTTTACAGGAAGCCTACACACACGAATCAATACTTGCTGTTTGAGTCCCACCACCCACTGCAGGACAAGCTGGAGTCATCAGGACTCTTAAGCACAGAGCACAAGAGGTGCCCTCAACCTCAGAAGGTAAAGATCCCCTCGCAGAGAGGGGTGAAGGAAGCCATTTTTGTGAAAATGGAAAAGCCTTAGTTGAACAGAGGAGGTGGCCTCAGATTCATGTTGCCTAATATTTAACAGTGTTCTTAAACCTAAAACAAAAGAGCCAACATAACACCTGATTAGAACTATGACACTAACGACCCTACACCTGAATGGAGCAGGATCATTAATGACCCTGCATATGTATGGCTCAGTGACACTTACCACCTTGTGCCTGAATGGAGCAATGTCACCAACGACTCTTCGGAGCCTTAACGACTTTCATATGGAGTCACACCTCCCTTTTATGACCAACAACACAACAACCTGGCCCATCGGGTTTGGTTTCAGGGGAAACTCCTTCCTTTAGAGATATAAGCTCAGCTCTCTTACCAGTTGAACTCAGAATTGACAAAGTCTCTTGGAATTAGAGACGAAACGTCTTCACCTTGAAAACGAAGTCCAGATGCTTTTACTCAAACCTTTTTTTCAAAATGCCCTGGATGACTGAGAACCTCCACAGACAAGTCTGGTTTAGCAGCAGAATATATTTCTGAAATGCTAGTAGCTTATGAACCTTCTCGGACTCTGAGAACATCTGGCGCAGGCCTCCTGCTCGTGCCCAGAGTTAGAACTAAACAGGGTGAAGCAGCGTTTAAGTTTCATGTAGCAAAAACCTGGAACAGCCTCAACTTTAACAATGTTCAAGGGGAGGTTAAAAACCTTCCTCTTTAGCTCCGCTTACACTACAACTACACTACAAAGTGTTTTTTTATATGCACTCTTGTTTAATTTTTTAAAAATTTTTCTTATGTTTCTTAATCTAAAACCTGTAAATTGTCTTTTATTGCTGTAAAGCACGTTGAGTTACTCAGTTTATAAATTGTACTATATAAATAAAATTGCCTTGCCTATAGATCATTCAATTATTTAATGTTTTACAACACACAGTGAAGCCCACACAACAGCCCAGAGTGTGGCATGTAGCCTATACAATACAGAAAAAATTCACCAGTGTTACGTATCAACTGACGAAGCCCTGGCGACATACAGAAGTTTTTGTGGGAGTGCCTTTTTAGGACCCCACTTTTGTAAACCATGAAATAAAGGTATTGTATTGTCTTAATTTAAATTGATGTGATTGTTTTTACATTGTAGGCTACCTATCAATTATGATGTCTCATTTGGTGTCAATGAGAAAGAATGAAAGTTTGATTTGAGAGCAGTTTGTGGATTGTAACATCAGCGCTGTCACCAGTTGATCCAGTCAATCTCTGTTTGAAGAGCGTAAAATGACGAATATCCTTTAAAGCGGCACTTTTCTGGTCTGGCAGTTTCTTTGCTGCTTTCGTTTGTATTTTTACCGAATGAGCTCCCTCTACAGCTTTGGCATTTTACCATGAGCAATGGTTTTCTCTGCTTTAGCTTCTTTTTTGTCGGATCTGCCACAATGAATGTCTGAGATTGACTGGGGCGAGTGTTTATGTGTTTAGTGTTGTTAAGCAATGTGTTTCTTGTAGGGCGGCAGTACCTCAGTGGGTAGAGCAACCGCCCTTCAAGCAGAAGGCAGGCGGTTCAATTCCCACTCGCCCCATAGTTCATACTGTCGTTGTGTCCTTGGGCAAGACACTTAACCCACCTTGCCTCCAGTGGCTGTAACACTGGTAATTACTGTAGAACAATGTAAGTCGCTTTGGATAAAAGCGTCAGCTAAATGAATAAATATAAATATAAATGTAAATGTAAAACATGTCTCTACATTAAATCCACTTCTGAGTCTGAGAGCGCTGCTTTGTTCAGACATTATTTGCTCTATTGTCTCTGGTTGTCGTCTTAATGAACTCTGAGACATCTCCTGACGCTCAGAGGTTAGCTCTGTTCCCTGCCGATGTCTCTTTTCTGGAGGCTGTAAACAACTCTGCATTCACTGCCTGTATATTACAACATAAAAAATTCATAAAGCTTCCTTTATGACTAAAGTGTCAACAGGGTATTGCCTTAACATCATGGGCACGGCAAATATTTAAAGCTGCAGACAGACGGATGTTTTTAAGAGAAAATGTCACAATGTGTTCAGTTTGAAGAAGTTTTCTGGGGTTAGACCGACATGAATAAACTAACCTCATAAATATTTACCACAATATTAAACATAATATGAAATAAGCGTTTGCTCAAACAGCTACAACACACTGACGAGAATAGAATGCCTTTGCCTTTCATCAAACAGACAGAAAGAAAAACAGACAGAGAAAACTGATAAGAAACCTGTGCAAAACAGACTGACATAAAAATTTTCACTACAAATTTGCTGTTTACTTGTGTAGGCTAAGGCTATTGCCTATGTATTAATTTATTTTTGTACAAATGCTTTACTTTGGTAAAGATCTTTTATAACTTGCTACACTTTTAACCTGGATTTTAAATGTGTAAACTTAGGCATAAATCCACAGACCTCTGCTTATAACCCCATATCACGAGTTTCCAGGAAGAGCACATCATTTAATAAGAGACTGCAGGCTCACACAGCAAAGTCCTTTTAATATCAGTTAAATAGATTAAAATATACACCCAACACATGCAAGAACTGCACTTCAGACGTGATCTGAGCCACAAACTGTCCAACATCACCTCAGCCGTTTTTGCTGCTGCTGTCGTCTGCTCTCGTTTGGAATAGATGGAATTCCGACTCAAACGCACTTGGCTTGTGAGCGATCGCTGCATGCTCCACAACTGATGTCTGCCATCGAGTTGGGGTTTGAAATTGTTGTAAACTGCTGTGTGGATTCTGACAGCCGTAAATTATTTAAACTTTTTACAGACAATAATTACCTGTACACTTTCTCATTGTGGGGAGGGGCTTTTAGGGAGAGGAAAAACTAAAACTAAAAATTTCACTTTTCCTTTTTTCAAAGGAGAGGCGGAACAGCTGTTTTTCCACGGTCTACTGAATCTGGTAAAAAAAATGTCATGACTTAGAAAATATACACAAAGCCTAAATAAATCCATGGCTAAGAAAGATATGGATGAGACGTTTGCTCTTTGCAGAAAGGAGGTTGTCAAAGACAAGCCTGCTATCAACCAGGTGGTGCATCGTTGGCCAGATCTTTTCACAGAAAGACCGGTTTGTGTCAAGTGTTTTGAATATGTATTGCAAATCATTTTATGGAGTTGTGTGTTATAACTTTAATGTTGACTACTAAACAAAGTATTAAATACTTGTCTTTAATTTGTGCCTACTTTACTGTCAAATTTTTAAATATGGCTCTGCATGACTCTTGGCTGCACCTTTTTGGGGTACACCTTCAGCATTCACATCTTCATCTAGCCAAAGTAGCATGTGGATCAAGTGTAGTCAAGAAAGCACAGTGGCATCTTTAAATTAAAATAGTAATATAAAAATAGTAACAGAAAAACATGCTGCAGGATGTATACCATCTAAGATTGTTAAATGTTCACATATCATGGTGTGAGGGTGCTGGATTAAACATGTGTCAATGGTGGGGAAAAATCTCCAAGAAAACTTCTTTGATGCACTTGATCGTTTCTGTTCTAACCTCATAAAGGTAAGTTACATCAGTCCTGCTTTTTTTCCCCTTTCCGTTTTTTTTCTAATTTTTTTCTTTTTTCTTCCTTAACTCTTCTCTATTTCTCCCTCTTCTATTTTTGTTCTTATAACTTTACTGAAAGTGCCTTTGTTTTTGGAGACTGCTGGTCACCTTGGTTTCTTGCTCCGTAAGTAAATGAATTTGTTGAAAAATTTGCAGATGCGTGTACTTTCTTTTCATTTTAATTTCAACAGATTCACTCTGTGTTTCAGTCTTGGACTTAGATTTAGCAAAACACATTTTTTAAACTACTTATTTACTAAAAACAATATGAATTACATCTAATTAAAGGCATAAAAATAACTGAAAACACTATTAAAATCTAAAAAAACAGAACTGAACATTAAAGATTTTGCTATGGTTGTACAGTGAAAAAGAAACTGACCCAACCAGGCCTCATGTCCTGTATGAGCACAGTGTTTCTTGTTAGGGTATTTGTATTGTAAACATTTTGAAAATGTATGCGCTAACTAATACACAATTGTCAATCTGTTTCTCTGTTAGGACACAGCTGACATGGATTTGTACAGACAAAATCCCTAAACTGAACCCGTCAAAAGGGGAAATCATCTTGAAAGGGAATGTGGCGATGGATGACCTGGCCAGCCTTCGTTGGGCTTCTGTGTCCTTTTTGGACTGATTAACGCCGTGCACCTGGACTATCTTAAGTACATAAAAAACACTTTTATGTTGTGCTTTTAGAAAAAAGACATGTTTGCACTGTAAGCATTATTGTGTAAATACATGATAAAACACAATTTACCCCTAACAAGTGTGTTATCAACAAATATTTGTAGTCTGATTTATTGTGATGTTTACTGTCCATGATGTGAAAACAGCTGATATATGTTGGTTTCTAGCCCTGCCACTTCATTTTCTTTTTTATTTTGCATTTATATTGCACAAGATTGAAAACAGAAAATGAATTGTATACAGTTCCAATATATTAACTGGAATTTGAATTGAGTTTGAATAAAATCACCTTGGAATTTATTACATTAAACTTAAGATTTTAGGAGTTATTTGGGAGTTTGTGGAGTTAGGACTTTAATAATAATAATAATAATAATAATAATAATAATGGTTTGGATTTATATAGCGCCTTTCTCCCAAGGGACCCAAAGCGCTTTACAGGTCGTCCATTATTCATTCATACACAGTCACACTGGTGGTGGTAAGCTACAACTGTAGCCACAGATGCCCTGGGACAGACTGACAGAGACGTGGCAGCCATTCTGCGCCTACGGCCTCTCCGACCAACACATACATTCACTGCACATTCTTACACATTCATACAAGGCAAGGTGGGTTAAGTGTCTTGCCCAAGGACACAACGACAGTATTTTGTGGGGAGAGCGGGAATCGAACCCACCACCTTCCGGTTGAAGGCCAGCTCAGTGGTAGACCGCTCTACCACTGAGCCACTGCCGCCCACTTTAGATCACAAACAGATGTAGAGAAAAAGGAATTTATTTGTCACAGTCTATATTCATCGATATTCATCTCATAACATACTGAACTAAATATTGATCCTATCATTTTGTTGTTAAAAACAAGATGTTAAAAAGTCCTCAAATGAGTGGAAATGTTATAACCAGCTCAGTGGAAGCCTCATTCTCTTGATGCAAGCTGGCAAATGCAAAAATGGCGGACGGCCACTTTTTGGGAGAGAAGCAACAGTGCCAAACTCTCTCCATTTGTAGACAATTTCTCTAACTGTGGACTGATGAACATCCAGACTTTTAGAGATAGTTTTGTAACCTTTCCCGCCTTTATACAAATCAACAATTCCTAATTGCAGGTCTTCAGAGAGCTCTTTTGAGCGAGCCATGATGCACATTACATGGGGGCGGCAGTGGCTCATGCAGTCGTCCTTTAAACGGAAGGTAGGAGGTTCGATTCCTGTTCTCCCCACAGTTTATACTGTCGTTGTGTCCTTGGGCAAGACACTTAACACTTATGAAGGTGTAAGAATGTTTAGTGAATGTACTTGGTGATGGTCGGAGAGGTCGTAGGCGCAAAATGGCTGCTACATCTCTGTCAGTCTGCCCCACGGCATCTGTGGCTACAGTTGTAGCTTACCACCACCAGTGTGTGACTGTGGAGTGAATGAATAATGGACGACCTGTAAGTGCTTTGAGTCCCACGATCCCTTGGGAGAAAAGCACAATATAAATTGAATCCATTATTATTATTATTCACATCTGACAATGCTTCTCATCAAGACACAATTCTTACCAGTATTGTGTTTTATAGTGAGCAGGGCAGCTTTAAGCCACTTCTCAGTGATTGGACACACCCCTGACTTAAATTGTTTGGTAAAATTGGTATTAATTGCTCTCAAAGTCTCCTTAGGCAGAAGGTTCAGTTACTTATTCCTTCCCCTTCTGTCATTGTTTGCATGTTATCCTCATTAAAAATATGAAAACCTATAAATGTTTGGGGTTTTTTAGTTAAAACAGACACTGTTTTTTCATTTGTGTCATTCTGACATTTCTGATTTTATGCAGAAATGTGAGAAATTCCAAAGGCTTCAGATACTTTTTTATGCCACTGTACCTATGATGAAGCTTTGGTTTTAGCAATGGCCGACTTTTATTATGAGGGAGAACAGACCTTTAGAGTCTTTCCAGCAGAGTGAAAGTGAAAATAAGAACCAGAGTGAGAGTGCTTGTTTGACTTTTTTGGCGGGGCCGCTGCTAGTGCCAGTCTCAGTGTACACAAAGCACACGTCTTTTTTCCCACACTTTGCCAACATCAGTAAAAGAAACCGGAGGAAACTAGTCACTCTGGCAACGGGGAGGTTGGGAAAAGAAGTTGTGTGCACGTAGCACCTGCTGCTTTACCCAGCAGAGGTGACAGAAGCCGGTGCGTGTGTACTCGCCGTTGCCGTGGTAGTGATAGGGAGATTGGGAATAATGCGGCTTCCAGTGACAGCCATGTGGAAGAAATACATGTTCATCCTGACACTTTACCCAGTAGAGGAGGGAAAGGCAGGGGTAAACCTTGTCAGCGCTAGCAAAAACAGCAATAGTAATGGAATTGATGGGGTGCTGTCCCTTATGAGGTGACACAGACAGCTTCCAAACATCTAGTACATGATGTATATATTTCTCATATCTACTTACATACATTTTACTAGGTATGGTATATTTGAAGTTATAGTTTTACTGTAGTTTACTAATGTTGCTTTAATATGGCCATAATTCTGTATGTACTGAAAATAACATAACCGGAAATATATAACATTGTGTTATGCAAATTAGAAACAAATTAGGTACATAAAATTATTTCAGTCATATGTAAAGTGTCCCTTGAAAAGCACTTTATACATTTGATGTAATAATTAATACTAATAATACTTTGGGTCATACCTGACATTTTTGTAGTTTAGAGTAGGACTCTATCGCTTACATTTTCAAACCACAGCCTTTTAAATTTTTTAAATCAAAAATCTTTTTTTTTTTAATCTAAACCCTGGCACCTAAAGGGTTAACCAACTTTAGAGCACTGACCTGGATCAGTCCAACGGGTCTCTCTGCTCTCCAAATGGTCTCTGTACCACTTTCAACCTCTCTATTGATGTACGTATTGTGTCTTGACTGACCTCTGCCAAACAGCTGATCAGGTTACAGCTGGCATGATGTGTTCAATGGCATATGCAGTTTTGGAATTGTTCTTGCCTGGACGATAGGTTAGCTCTAATGTGCACATACATCAATGGATTGTTGTTGGTATATACCACAAATGATTGGGTTTAGTGTGTATATAATCCCAGAAGTGTTTACAGATCGCCCACTTCAGCGCCACAAACTCTAACTTGCCAGAGTGGAGATGGTATTTCTTCTGTGAGGGACTCCGGACAAGATGGACATGTTCAAGGTGCTCCTCAAAACAGCTGCTGTGCATAGGTGTTGTCCAGGTATGGGAGACAGATTGTGACTCTGAGTCCAGCCAAACAATGTTCCATGCTCCTCTAGAACTCTGCGGGTATGGAGCAAAGGCCAAAGGTAATATGCACCCACTCATAGTGTTGGAGAATTATCCATTCTACATATAATTGTCCTTAACCTTTAACTTTGTGTGCTAATTGCTTTCTGTCACTGGCCACTGCTGTGTGACTTGCAACTAGTATTGGCACTTATAGGTCATTTATGGTTGATTACTGTCTAGGCTGAAACATTGGCAGCAAACACTGTCAGCGTCTCGTCCATCAGGTCTGAACTGGGCCTGACAATTGTGGAGAAGGTGTGGGGAAAGTGGTTTTGCTGCCACGCGTCATTTACAATGCTGGACTTTGCGCCTGTGTCCCACAATACCTGGACTGGATGATTGTCAGTAAAACAGCTCACTGTGCATCGGTTTCGCACAAGACTTACTAAAGGTGACTGCCATTGAGGGGAAGATAGCAAATTTCAGGGTCAGCAGTCTAAGCAGAGACTCCCAGACTTCCAAACTCCTCAGACGTCCAGGAGGCATCCAAAACAGATGCCTGAGCCTCTCTATGTGGAGGAGCAGCGGCTCTACTTGGAGCTCCTCCTGTGTGATTGAGCTCCTCACCCTAGCTTTAAGTGAGCGCCTAGCTACCCTGCGTAGAAAGCTAATTTCAGCCACCTGTATCCAGGATCTTGTTCTTTCTTGTCATTTAGCTTTGGGTTGTAGATCGACCGTTAAATCGAGAGCTTCGATTTGCAGCTGAGCTCCTTCTTCACCACAACAGACCGTTACATTGACCGCATCACTGCAGAAGCTGTACCAATCCGCCTGTCAACCTCACGCTCCCTCCTTCCATCACTTCTGAACAAGACCCCGAAATACTTGAAATCCTCCTCTTGAGGCAGGAGTTCTCCACCAACCTGAAGGGGGCAAGCCACCCTTTTCCGACTGAGAACCATGGTCTCAGACTTGAAGGCACTGATTCTAATCCCAGCTGCTTCACACTCGGCTGCAAACCATCCAGTGCACGCTGAAGGTCCTGGCTTGATGGACAACAGGACAACATCATCTGCAAAAAGTAACACGAGATCTTATGGGCCCCAAACCGGACTCCCTCCGGCCCATTGCTGCGCCTAGAAATCCTGTCCATAAAGATAATGAACAGGATCGGTTAGAGTCTCATGGGCCAACCAGGCTTGTCAACCACCGGGTTCAGGGGTCACCACCAGGTGGTGATCAGTTGACAGCGCCACACCTATCTTCACCCCAATGCCTGCGAGACATTGTCTGGAAGTCAGATGAAACAACTACAAAGTTGACCTTGCTGCTTAGGGTGTCCTGGTGCAATGTGCACTGGTGGACACACTTATGCTTGAACATGGTGTTTGTTATGGACAAACTGTGACTAGCACAGACCTATCCCCGACCCAAAGGCAGAAGGAAGCAACCCTCTCATTCACCAGGGTAAACCTCAACCCATGGCGGCTAAACTGGTGGGCTATGAGCAAGCCCACACCATCACTCTCACCACAGGCAACTGGGTTCCAGTGCCCAAGCTGTGCGTGGAGGTGAGCCCGACAAGGAACCTGAGCTTGATCGGAAGATTGAGAGATCTCAACCTCCTGAACAAGCTCAGGCTCCTTCCTTGCTAGCGAGGTGACATTCCATGTCCCTAGCACCAGCTTCCGTGTCTCGGGATTGGGTCACCGAGGCCCCCGCCTTCGACTGCCGCCCAGTCCACTTTGCACCAGCTCCTTACGGTTCCTCCCGCAGGTGGTGAGCCCTCAGGAGGTCGGCCCCAGCCACCAGACAGAGCCCCAATCCCAGGCCTGGCTCGGGTAGGGCCCCTGTTGTGCCATACTTGGTCCTTGATATATTATTCTCCATAAAGGGGTTTTGACTCTTTGTTCGTCTCCAAGGAGCTGTTTGCCTTGGAAGACCCTACATAATCATATAACAGGTTGAGAGAAATGGTCTCAACCTGAGAAATAGAAATGGTCGGGGTCAATGCCATGCACAGCTTGGGCTCTGGAACCACACTCTGGTGGACTCTCCACTACTCTGGAGTTGCCCGTTTTCAGAGGTGGTGGACTGGTGTGGGTTTGCATATAGCTCCCAATATCAGCCGTCAGCCATGTTGGAGTTCACCTTGTGACCTAAAGGGTCACATTCCTTTGCCTTTGGGTCGAGGATAGGTCTCTCACTGTCAATTGAGCTTACAGGCCAAATGGCAGTGCAGAGTACTTTCTTGGAGTCTCTGGGGTGCTGGAAAGTGCTCCGACCGGGTTCTCCGTTGTTGTACTGCTAGGCTCACGTGGGCAATGACAGTGATACCTGGAGAGACGCTATTCGGAGGCCCCCTGATCTGAACCCAAGCGATGTTCTGTTATTGGACTTCTGTGCTAGTTACCGTGTGTCCATAACAAATACCATGTTCAAGCATAAGAGTGTCTATCAGTGCACGTGGCACCAGGACACCCCAGGAGGTCCATGATCAACTTTGTAGTCATTTGCACATCTGTATGCTTTGGATACTCGGGTAAAGAGAGGGGCGGAGCTGTCAACTGATCACCACCTCGTGGTGAGTTGGCTCCAATGGCTGGACAGACGTGGCAGACAGAAACGTTATGTGGGGGTCTGTTGGGAATGTTTGGCCGAGTCCACTGTCAGTAAACTTTTATTTACATTTATTGGAAACACAAAATTAAGACACTTGGCTCATTTGCATAATTCTAACAATGACATTGACACGTCATTAACGATAATTATTAGCTATCCAACAGCTGTTGGAAATGTTACGAATGATGAGTCTTTTCTGTACTGAATAGGCTACATGCACACACTCTGTGCTGTTGTATGTTGTAAAAATATTTAATGATGATCTTTAGTGTTGTTCAGAGCTCTTTATTTTAAAACAGACAAACATTACTGGTCTGACATCGCTCACATTATTTCTCTAAATTGTCCTGTTTCCTCGTTAAACGCAGTGCTCGGTGGAGGAGAAGGTGTACTTGTTGTAGTCCATTTTTGGTATGTATAGTTTTTTGTTAACCTGCTGTGTGTCAACATATCCCCTCGTGTTTTTAGTTGAGAACTATTTACTCCTTTAACCGATTTTGGATTGGCCTGATGTTCTGTTTAGAGCTCTTATACTTCAAGGGTCTTATTAGCAGTTGACTTTTTCCATTTCTCCAGTTGTTCACTTTCCAGCGTTGATGTTTCATTGACTCTTTCAATCAGATCTTTGTCAATAGTTAGCTAGGGGCAATAGTTAATACTTCACTTAATCACCGATTATCCCGGTTTTAATTGAATGTAGAAACCTGCACGTTCATTTGCTTTCTTCAACAACTTCTTTTAAGCTCCATTGCACAAAATACAATGTTCAGGGCGGTCTCTATTGGCTCTTGGGGGATATTAAGGAGCTGATGGTAAAGTTCAGTGGCACTGTCCACCTTGTAGTGCCCTTTTAAAATAGTGAGCAGCTTACTGATGGTGAGCCCTAGTTTAATTTCTAGGGCAGGCCTAGACTAATGGCCTTAATTACAGCTTCAACTATTTAAGTGTCTGAATGTCCTGGCTTTTTCCAATCCCATCTCAATCTGGCAGACTAAACTGAGGTAGGATAAGTTTTACTTTTGCCCCTGCGCTCCAATTTGGCCTCAGATTTTAAATTCCCTTCTCAATGTTACCTCAGGTACAGTGTGAGTTGTCAGAGGCCCGCAGACAGAAAAGGCCTTTCTTTGGAGCAGGCTCCTCTGATAATTGTTGATCTTCATCTGACTGGCATGCCCCTTTACATGGTCTCTCGATATAAAATGTGGCGAAGTCTGTATAAAACTGCTGTATGATTTTCCTCTAACTCCTCAAACACACTTTTCACCATTTTGATGAGTGGCCTCTTTGTCCTGCTGTGAGGCCCTTTGCTGTCCAGACCGGAACATTTCAGGCACCTGCAGACATCCACAAGAAACTCTTGGTCCAGCTGCCACAGGGTTCCACTCACTTAGTCGCACAGAGGCTAGATTGCATCCATCTCTGGTTGAAGAAGGTTCGACTCTTAGGAAAGGAGTGGGTTTTGGTGCGGGTCTTGACTCACTAGAGCCTTCTCCTGGCTGGCTACCAAAATATGTTACATGGTTAAGAATTAGGGAAAATTTGGGCTAATATTTATGCCACTAGAAATTAAAACTGAATATTTTGTATTTGAATTTTAAGTGCTCCTCCTGTGATGTCTAGCTACTGTTAGCCTACATTAGGTGGACTAAACCGGGGCAGGGGAATGTGCCCAATCTGTTGTCACTGAAGCTAAGTGGAGCAATGGGCGGTAGGATCCTCACTGTAAATACCACATCAAGAGTGAGAGTAATGCAGCCACATTACAATAAGGTGCATCAGAAAATGCAGTGAACATGTTCTAAACTCTCACTGTGCAGCCTCTAGTCTCCCAGGACAACTTCCCCGTACTGAGCTCACCCTAGTTGTTGAATATGCAACAGTTCCACTTTACTTATATCTAATATAAATTTTAGTTTAAGCCATTCTAAAAACATTTTGAATGCAAATGTTTCAGTGCCAAAGTTTCATTGGCGCTAATCTGCCTCCATACTAAGGACTTTGGTGTTTTGAGAATGATGTGCCGAGCAGTGGCTACTGAACAAGGACTCTGATTGTTTCACACTCAATGTTCAGGTTAAATTTCTTCTTTTTCTTCTTATGGGCTAATTATGTGTGGTGTAAATATGCCTGATTTGAATAATTAGCCTACATTCTACCCAGGCCCAAGTACAAACCCCTCCCTCAGCGTTAGGCCCTGAGCTTCATCCCTTCACTGCCTCAGTAACATATTGAATCTGAAGTTTCCAATAATCCTTTGTGGCCATGTCCTTGGGATGCCAACATTTTAGATTTTCTTTAATAAAGGTAGTTATCAGTAAAAGGTCAAATCATATGTACTGAAAATGTTTAAAGTTAAGTAAATGGTGGAGGAGCGGTAGAAAAAGCATTAGGCAGATATGATGGCACATTCTTTGAAGACTGTGGTGCTGACTATATCACTGAGAACAAACAGGCGCATTAGGAAACAAGCAGGGCTCTGATGAATCTGTGGCGGGGTCCAGACGCCTCATTTTGCTGCCATCGGACTCATGTTATGGCCACCAGGCTCAGATTGATACGCTCTGCTCTGGACCGGTGCGGCGATTCAGCCATGGGTTAATTAAACATTTACATATAGATGCACAGCCATCTATTGTGTTGGGACATAATTTATACCATCAATATGCACTTTAATCAGAGGCAGCGGGAGGCCGGGCGTGAGCGTGCTCTCTGCTAATTGGCACCATGCTGGCTGCTGTTTTGGAGCACACAGACAAACGTAGTTCACTTCCCACTTCCTTCTCAATGTGTTTGTTTCATCTTCAGATGTGAGATGCTCCTGACGGGACCCTCTCCATTGCCGCTGCCCCCCTGAGTGAACCAAAACTTATCCTGGGCCTGTAATGTCCCTAATACTCTCATTAAAGTCCTGTAAATGCTGCTGTAAATGGCTCATAAAAATGGAAGAGCAAGAGCACAGACATGTTTGGGGATAGTTATGAGAATATTTGTGTAATATTAGCATATTCAGTTTGTACAAAGTCAATTAAATGTTCCCCACAGATTGCCTTTGATTTGGTCTTTGTAAACGACTCATGCCTTAAACTTACAGCTGCTCTACAGAAAAATGGGCATTAAAGATGCAATCAGACTCAACAACACTTTAGCTAAAAAACTAGACTCAAAATTTTAGGTAAAAGTTATTTTTAGCTCCTATATTCTAGATTTTTCCAGTTTCCTTTATCTCTTGGATGCATTCTACAGTGCACACACACAGTCATGTGTCTGACCAGCTTCTCAATTCGATTTAGCCCTCTCACCCCTTGCAACAGCAGAAGGACATGTCTCAGTCACTTCCTGTGCATCACAGAGCATGGCCTTAAGACTTATAAGGATGGATCCAGAGATGGAGTACTCGTGTCCTGAACTCGGACTCGAGACGAGCCATAAGGCTTATTTTTGTGACTTGTGATCCGATTCGAGGATGAGCCTCAATGACTCGGACTTGCCTTTGTATGTCTTGGACTCGAACTTGGACTTGTTTATTCTCAGACACAAGGACACGTTACTCGACTCAGACTTGAGAACTGATGACTCTGACTTAGAATCGGAGTTGAGCACAATGAACTCGCAAGTCACGCTTAGTGACAACACCACTCAACCTCTGCCTGTTGCATGTGTTCAGAGTAGGACAAGCTTGTTTACCATTTAACTCCCAGCCCCTAAATGTAACACAGAAGTTTAGCCTAAATTAATAAATTTAAAAACTATAGGATTGTATAGGCTACAGCCTTAGTTGATATGCCTTAATCAAAACTCCATTAAATATGTTTAATAAAAATGGCTTTGCCTTAAAATGGCCAATCAATATGTCAGTTTAACTTTTTAGATTTGTAACTCACTTTGCTTTGACTTTGACTCAACTTTGACCTTTGGACATGCAGTTCAACTAAAGATGACTCGACTCGCACTCAACCTGAAATTTTTGGATGACTTGGACTTGGATTTGGATTTGTACATTAAGTTATGATGATTCGACTTGGACTAGTCTTTGGTGACTTACACTCGAAAACTGGTGACTCAACTACAACACTGGCTGGATCTGAGAAACTAATGTACCAAGTTGTAAAATGGTAACTTGACTTATATAGAAGAGATAGAACTGTGCCCATGACATGTCTGTTTCACAGAACCATCTGTGAAGGCTCCTGCGTTTGCAAAAGTGAAGCGCCTTCTGTCGGAAACTTGTTAGGTGATTGGATGAAGCACTGACTAGTATCCGTCTACCATGAGATTTGTTTTAGCCAAACATTGCAACATTTCATATGATATAACCAGAGCTGATATGAAGAAACAACAAACCACAAGAAAGATATGACAATTCACTGATGCAGAAACAGTGAAAGAATGCTAGTGGCCAAGAGCATAGTGGAACTGATAAATGTGGATAATGTTTGTCTGAGGCACACAGTGTGGGAAATGTGTGTGGGGGGGGGACTAATACAATTTAAAGGTGTTTTGAGAACCAAGCAGGCTAAAGTCACCAAAAGATACATGTTAACCCAGTTTTGGGTTCTGGTACATATTAGATCATTTTTTAGCTGGCCATTATCTCAGAATTAGTAATTTTTTTAATTTAAATTGGCCAGATTTAAAGTCCCAGACTCAAAGGTATAAAACAGAAAGAATCAAGGCCAAATGTTAAAATCATCCCTTTACTCTTTTTAACTTGAGCAAACTTTTGTTATTTTTTTCACTGTTGGTTTCACTATTAGGCAAATATTTTTAGTATTTATTTAACAGATAGTACAGTCTTATACTTGGTTTGGTAAATATGAGTTTATATTTTACTACCATAGGCTCTACTTCACCACTGGATCACATTTAGGGTTGTTAAACCCCTAAAAATGGGCTGGCAACTCATATGGTATGGGGACCCCCAAAATCAGGGGCTTTTGCCCTAAAAAATTACATTGATCCGCCTCTGTCCGACAAATTCCCTCAACAGGCTGCAGCTTTAGATTTTGAAAGGTAAGCTATGCTCTGTGTTTCTGAGCTTTATTTTTTATGTTAATGAGCTAAAACTACTTTTCACTCATTCGCAAGAAAAAGACTGAAGTGCTCAGACAACACACACATACCTAAAACTGCAGCGAGAGCTTTTACCTTTGACTTGATCCTTCATGTAGCAGAGACCCATTAATGTGGGTTTCAGTTTTAACCAGACTTGTATGCTGTAGCTGACTGTATCCCAGAAAAGAGCCACCAGCACACCCTGGCACACTGAGACTATAACAGGGCTGTAGAGGCCCACCTACAGCTCACAATCCGCTGTCCTCCGCTGGGACACAGCGTAAAGCGAACGGGACGTCTGAAGTGAATAACAGGGTACAGACACTTGTGTTTTGTGGGAGTTTGCTCGGTTCGGCCGCTGTTTTACGCAGTGGTGCGCGGTGAGTTGTTGCTGATTTGGCGCTACAAACATAAGCATATCAAAACTGCACAGAACTTGCAAGGATTTATTTATTTCCTTTTCAGCACTGTCGAGTTAACACTGTAGGCCTACCTATCCTGCAGGAGATGGAGGGGATGTAGGCAGCCGCAGCGCAGACACAGAGAGGGCAGAGAAACTGAGTGACTATAAACAGATCCTGAAAAACAGAAGGGTAACATAAAACCCACACAAGATGGACCAACTAACACAGAGCGGCTTCTTTTGAAAAATAGAAACATTTGAATATACAGTAGAAACAATAAACGAAGTACAGTGAAGTGAACTGATAGTAGTGAATTATAAATCTCAGCTTAGGGCATGCACAACGCGGGGAACACCTTGTCGAATCTCTGCTGTCCTCAGTGGCTGGCCATGCTAAAAGAGGAAGGACAGTTGGTGTGTCTTGTGTGTGTGAGATGTTTCTGCTGCAGTTTTTATTTATTTATTTTTAGTTATTTGTATAGCGCTTTTCCACCTAGTAGGCACTCAAAGCGCTTTACCAGTGTTACAGATGACCACTGGAGGTAAGGTGGGTTAAGTGTCTTGTCCAAGGACCCAACAACAGTATGTGATGGAGAGCAGGATGTTATGATGTAGTTACTTATGTCTCATCAACAGGACCTAATGGGGGCTCATCAGGGCTTTCTTAAGGTAGTAGTATAGCCTATTCTCTGGGCCGCTTGGTTTATTTCAAATACTAAAATGTATTAGACAAGGATATTTTTGAGACTCTTATTATTCGTTTGAGGAAAGCCGTATACATCTCCTTGGCAGTGGATGAATCAATGGACAATTCAGATGTCGCTCAACTCTGTTCTTTTTTTTTATGGAAGTTGTTTTAAGGTGGATATACTGGGCCTAATCCCACTGAAAGGACAAACAACAGGAATAGTAAGTTCACAATGGAGACAAAGCACTGGACTTGGCGAGTTTTAACCTGCTGGTTGCAGATGGCACATCCTTGACGACTGGAAAGATCAAACGACTGTAGGCACGACTGTCTGCTCTTTCCCCAAAAATGCAATCCCTTCACTGCCTTGTACATCAGAGTGTCCTCTGGAGAAAACGTTAAAGCAGAAGCATCTGGAGTTTTCAAGGTGAAGACGTTTCATTTCTTCTCCTTTGTAAAGAGACTTTGTAAATTCTGAGATCAACTGTAAGAGGGCTGAGCTTATATCTCTAGAAGGAGTGGTTCAGACGTGAAATTGAACCTGATTGGAGCAGACTATTCTGGTCTCATAATCGTTAGCTATGAAAAGGCAGTTTGACTTCTGATGTGAGAGTTGTTAAAGGCTCAGGTGTTCATTCATTCATTCATTTTCTACCGCTTTGTCCTGTTAGGGGTCACGGGTGACTGGAGCCTATCCCAGTCCTAAGCAACATGAAGTTTAGGCCACCTCCTCTGTTTAGAGAGGGTTTTTCCATTTTAACCAAAAAATTCTGACATTGCTGTTCTCAAATGGTAAACGGTTAAATAGCACTTTTCTGTACCCTTCTCAGCCACCCAAAGACAAAGCACATTGTGCTTCCATTCAAACACATTCACGCCTCGGGCAAACAGAGGGTGTTAGGGTTAGGGGGGGAAGGGGGGATTCCATTCACAAGGTGCTCACAGCCCTCTCCAACCACCACCAAACTCAACCCCTACAGCCATGCAAAGTCAAACACCCGTGGAACGGACACTGGAGTTTAGGTGGGTTAAGTATCTTGCCCAAGGATGCAACAACAGAATGAACCGGTACCACTGAGCCACTTCGCCCCTCAGAGGGATGCTCTTTCTCTTTGAGGTGGACTGCAGACTCAGGTCCACCCGGATTGTTTCTACTGTGCTGATACATCCTCTTGTGAAGCTGTTGTTTCGCTTTTCACTTCTCTAATCTTACTGTCACAACACACTTTTCACTGAACTGCATAGACCACATTACTTTTGTTTGAGGGAATCTTGTCTTTAGAATGGACCAGTTTTGACGCAGCGTGTTCCCTGGTTTAAAGTGGACTGAAATGTGTTTGTAGAAAATCCTTTTAAGGGTTTCAGATAAACCAGACACATAAGGGATAACTACCCCTCCCCTTTTGTCCCTGGTTCCTGTCTGTTTGGTTTCTGTGTCCTCTTGGTTTTGTTGAATGTCCATCTAGGGTATCCACAGTCTCCATGGTCTTATCCGCTATCCGGGCATAAATAGTGACCAAACACACTTCTAATTGCTTAATATTAAATTAATGGATGTCAATGGGCAAATTGCCATTGAAGGGGTCACTCATGATAAAACACACTTTCCGAAAATGTTTAATTTGTGGTAGTTCAAAAATTTGTTATATTGTTTTTGCTCAGATTTTTATTTTCTATTTTTAGACCCGAGCTTGCCATGCATGGCAAGGCACTAATGTACATCAACTGGTTGCAACGGCGAGGCACAATCATTGCTGTTTGCGGCTTTAATAGATTTTTATTTTTGCCTATTCATGACTTATGTCTGCCAAGTTTCATTTTACTTAGATATAAAAATATACTTTTGCTTTCCATAGGTATGAGTCATTTTTTGATATTTTTCTTCAAATATATATATTTTTTGAATGGTTTCAAATTTGGGGCTAATAAAATTTACCGTAGCGCATGCTCACTGGGTCAAATTTGCAATGAAAGAGCAGAAGAAAAAAAAATTAAAGCTGTAAGTGGCGATGTATCATCCCTCGCTATTGCGACTAGGTGCTGGTGCTAAGGTTGGGGTTAAAATTGATATCCATGTATTTAGGTTCTGGTGCCTAGTTTCAAGTGTATTGTCGTGAAGCTCAATTTAAGGGAACCACTATGACAAAACCATTTAAAATAGGACAATAATATAAAGATTTTCTTGTTTGTCATGCCATAAGCAACAAATTTGTCAAATTGTAAAAAATTGGACATAATAAATTTTTTCATGATCCAATAAGCAATGTTTTTTTAATGGTTTTTAACCATTTTTTCTTGAAAAAATATAATAGAAAATTACAAATTTTACAAGTCCAAGTTTTGAAAGTTTGATCTGTTCAGGCATTTGTAAAGAATAAATGGTAAACTTTTTGGCAAATTTTAAAAGGTTTGTGCAAGTTATAAAAACAAAAAATTTGGGGGGCCGTTGTCACGGAAACACAAATGAAGTTAGGGCATGGTTCTGATTGGCTTTTTGTTTATTGAAGGATCCTGGAAATGTGTAAAACTAATTTTGTTAGTTTGACACATTTTTTTGTCAAAGATGGGATGGAGTACCAATATACTTTTTTGTTTAGGGTGACATGAGGAATATGTGTGCTAAATTTTGTCCATTTCTGCAAAAAAAATCTTTGAGTGTAAATTTTATATACTATTTCGGTCATCACCACGGCAACACTGTTGAAAAGTCACCAGTGTTGCAGTGTTTGGCATGGGTCCATGGGTTTTTTTGATTACTTTTGACCGTTCAGACATGTGCCAAATTTTGTCCGTTTCCGAAAAACTAAATTCTGCTGCCTTCCATAGGGATATTTGCAATGAGTTTGCACTAATTTTTATTTTTTTTTAACTGAAATGTGTTTAAGCCAGGCTAACACATTATTTATAGTTATTTGATGCAAATTAGACTTTGCGTTTGCGAGTTATTAAAATTTGAGAGTCCTCAAATTAACATTAAGTTTGAGGCACTTGAAAACCAGGTTTCTCTACAAAGAATTTGGATAACAAGCACCACTATTCTAGAATTTTTGCTCCATCCCTAGGAGGAGAACTGTTGAGTCTGCAGAAAATATTTCTGTTTTTTTTAGTGCATGGCCATAATATTTTTTTGCCTTGTCATGATGAACATGTGTACCAAATTTCATAACTCAGGGTCCCATTGGCTCTGAGTCATGGCTTGTATTTTTTAGTTTTGTGCTGTCACGTTCACTTGTATTGTTTAAAAAAAGTAAAATTACTACTTGAATTTTGTTATTTTGAATATGTTTGCGATCCTTTCAGAGAATAATGGTAATAAATAAAAAAAATCAGAGCAAAAACCATATTGTTGTTTTTCTAACTACCACAAACTATACATTTTTGGAAAGCTCTCGCCATTCTCCACATGGGGCCCGTAGTCTGTTCTGAGCATGTTTCATCATAAGTGACCCCTTCAATGGCCATTTGCCCATTAATCTCCATTAATTTCATAAGTAAGCATTTAGAAGTATGCCAGGATAGTGCACTTGGCCACAAACGTGCAGGAGCAAATGACTGACTCGCTTCTCTCATGATTTCTTTGTCGGACAGTTGCTGCGCTTGTCATTGATCTGGCCTTAGTGCGCTTCGCAAACTTTTAAATGAGTGTGTTGCACAGCAACTACAATAGACCCTTGCCATGCTTGGCTGGCTCTGGAAGGAGCGCATCTCGTTCTTCAAAGCCCAAACTGCAATGTCAAATTTGTTGTTAAAATAACTATCCATATTGCATATCCAAATGCCAGGCTTTTTACAAACACAAGCAAAAATGTTTAAAACTGCCACCTTTCTGGATGTAATAGAGCGTCATCTCCATAATGTTTTCTGCTCCTGATCCCTTAAAGTATTATGTGTGTGACAAATTTAATTTGGCTACAAATAATTATTTACAAATACTTTTTCACATAAATTGGGCATTACGATGGCTAATCATCATCACATATGCGTGTACCAAATTTCATGTCTCTAACAACAACTATTTTTAAGCCCGAGATGTTTTCACATGAACCCCATTTGGGGGACTTTAGGAATTCAGAAACTCAAAACACAAAAACAGGTGGTACCAAAATATGCAAATTCTGATCTATTCTCTATAATGGAGACTCCGCCTGACAATTTCATAAAAAAATCTTAATAGTTTTGGTTTATTTAACATTAGAACAATTATATTTGGTGCAGGTAAATGTTGACATGTCTGTAATTTAAAATAGTGTTTGAGCTTCAACAGACTTCATCTAAAGGAATATTAATCCAAATATTGTTTTTTTTATTTTTATGCGGAGATGTTTTTGAGGTTATTTTGCTGTTTTCCATCTTAATTTATTCTGAAACTGTACCATTGCTCATTCAAAATTTCCCTTCTGACCTTAATTATAAAAATTCACCTTGTAGTTACAGAGATATAGTCAATTTACTGTTGACATGTCCTTTTCGAGCAGACACACCAAAAAACAGGCTCAGGTTTAAAGGGTTAAAATCTTTAGGTGTTGCTGAACATTTATTTTAAAACAAACCCATTATTTGGCAAGTAGCAATTCATTGGGTGCAACTAGATTTGACAATGTTTGTTAGAGTTACAGGAGATTATATTTTCACCAAATTGGTCGCCTCATTACAGGCTTGTTACAGCCACACCCACAAATTTATCGGAAAATAACTCTTGTTGGTCCAGTTTATTTTGCCCAAGTTTGTTTTCTGTGGGCTCAAATAGATATTTTCTGCTGTTTTTTAAACGAGGGGTGTGATGTTGGGGTTGCACATTCCACCCAAAATGGCTGACTTCCTTTTGGGTTTAGGTGCCATAATAGAATTTTACAGTTGTGTTCATAAGAAATTTTTTTGGGCCCTTTTTTTAAAGTATATGAATGATAACTTTCTTTTACTCGTAGTTTGTGGTTGGGTGAAGCCATTTATTGTCAAACTGTTTTTACTCTTTTTAAATCATAATAACAATAGAAACTACCCAAATGACTCTGATCAAAACGTTAAAAAACTTTGGCCTGATAACATTCACACAAATCCACACAAACTGGTTTAAATGGCTACTAAAGGTAACCATCCTCACCTGTGATATCGTTGCCTTTGGAAAAATGTTTGTGATGCAAAGAAAAACCCATAAATAACTTCAGCTATAATACAGCACTCTCTAAAAAAAAAGTGGCGTGGCTGTTTCAAGATGCAAAATAAGGAGGCAGTTGAAAAAAAATGGGCTGAAGTTATTTCTACGCAAATAGAAGAAAGCATCTCACTTACAATATGCCAAATAGCCAAGCCTCAAATCTTCTGAAAGAAAGTAATTTGGAGTGATGAAAACTTTTTGGCCATAACCATAAATGTTACATTTGGAAAGAGTCAACAAGACCAACAATAAAAGGTCCACCTTTCCTAATGTGAAACTTGGAGGTGGATCGCTGTTGTTTCAGGGATGTGTGATCTACAAAGGCACAGGAAACTTGGTCAAACCCAATGACAAGATGAATGCAGAATGCATGTAATCAGAAATTACTGGGGGAAAAGTAGCACAAAATCCTGGAAGCCGCGGGACATATTTGGACGTTCCAACATTACAACCATTACAAAAGGGCGAAGCAATCACAAATTCTGC
The DNA here is from genome assembly GCA_024349245.1 of Neodontobutis hainanensis. Lineage (NCBI taxonomy): Eukaryota > Metazoa > Chordata > Actinopteri > Gobiiformes > Odontobutidae > Neodontobutis > Neodontobutis hainanensis. The sequence continues at coordinate 1,031,824 of JALDNG010000191.1, forward strand.
CAGGGTATGTAAAATTATGAGGACAACTGTATAATCTGTAAAAAACTATATTTTAGACTGACAAAACCAAAGCCAAAAAGCACCTTCTGTGTTCTGGCCTTTATATTGTGTCATGTAAAATGCCCCTGGTTTTCTGTAACAGCAAACGAGTTGAGCTCTCTTTCAGTGTTTGCCCACTGCAGTATCTTTAGGTGAAGGTGGAGTTTACCAGAGTCGTGTGATACTAAAAATGATGGCGGTTGCTCCTTGACTGCCCTCCAGAGGCAGGCTCACAGCACCAGTACAAACTCAACCAAAGACCCTCTTCCGGGGCCAAAACCAACACTGACACCAGAGCAGTAGAGAAGTTTGTCTCAGTAAATAAGGCCAATCAGACAAAGTGCTGGAGAAGCTGCTTGAGTTCATTTATGAGCCTCAATAACTATTTAATGTAGCATGTTATGGGCTTTTATTATTGAACTTAATGGGCTTTTTGCCCTCTGTTTTCTTTACACAGCAGTCAGCAGACTGTCAGCATGAGCTGCCAATACAATCAAAGATTCAACTCATCCACAGCCTTTCAACCAACCTTGTACTTGTAGGGTGTATTGTTTTTTCATATAAAACTAAACCAAAAATTTACTGTTTACTGTTGTACTTTTTCGTTTAATTTTTGAATCACCCACATTTTGTTTAAAGACAATCTGCTGTCAAAGGCTGATGCATGACCCAGTGAGTTCTGAAGGTTCAAGATTTAAAGACCCAGCCACCAGGCGCTTGCATGCGATCCCCAAGCCCGGGCCTGGCTCCAGGGTGGGGCCCCAGTTGCGCCATATCGGGCGACGTCACGGTCATTGATTTTAAATTCACCATAAAGGAATTTTAAACTGATCTTTTCCTACATTTCTTCTCACCCAAGTTTTCTTCCCTGAACAACTAAAGCATAAACACTAAAACATATTCATTTTATTGAAATGCATTTTTCATTGTCCTCATATTTGTTTATATTTATAATTCCTTACACTGCAATAAATAAAGCTTCTGTGAGCCTCTCTGTGCTGTGTGACGTGTCCCTTGTTAAACAGAGCTGTCTGCAGCTGACATCCCGGGGAGAGTGTGGGTGGGTGGTGCGGGACATTTCCCATGAGTGCGTCTGTCTGTCAGTGCTGGAGTGTCCCATCTTAATCTGTTCTGCATGCTAAGCAGCAGCCTGCCTCCACCCCTGTCCCCGGGCCGCCCCTTAGATTGTTATAAATGCTGTTTATGGTCCTGCTATGACAAGTGTGAAGGGCACGGAGCAGGATTTATCACAAGATTATCTCCTCCACCAATGAGGAGATGGGACAGGCTGCTAGATGACCCCGCAGGGTAATAAAAGGAGACTCCAGTACAATAAGAAGAGATGCATTTATTATTATTAATAATAATCAGAGAAAAGACAGACAGCAGTCACTTATGCTGCTTTTATTGCCATTCTTTGGTCACATTTTGGCAATATTATAATAAAATATTGTATCTTTAACTTTAACCAGCAAAACAGAAAAGCAACCGCTTCTTTAGTGTCATGCACCTAATTTTTATAAATTCCTGTCTATCTTGGTCGAGGCGGCGGGGGTAACACTTATCTGTCCTCCTCAGTTCAATGTGTTCAGTGTTTGTGGAGGTAAAGTCATTATAAAATAATTTTAACCACAATGTCCTGCAATGAAAAAAAGATATAAACAGTGGTATGTTTTAATACGGTGGCCCCATCCTGTAAACGTGGTGCAGTGAGCTGTAGAAAATAGGTCAGGACAACAAGCTTCTGCCAAATGTCTGATGCCTTAATGAGCCAAGAAAAGACTGCCATGTTTGACTTGGTTTTGGAGCATATGGAGCTGGAAGGCATGTCCCAGAGAGGCATCAGAGCAGCGCCCTGTCCCACTGTCCCGGCCCGCAGGGTGTTGTTTTAGAGCTGGGCCACTATAAAGACAAAATGACTGAAACACCCCACACTTGTAAACATAAGCGCCAGCCAACGCTGATCCGCAGGTCTACAGAGATACCTACTGAATCTTTTAGATCACAATAACATCACTGACTGCTTTGAAGGATTAGGATTTCATGTTTATTCTATTCCATCAGCGTGTTGTCCATTTATGTTATAAGAAAATAAAGAGGCTTTTGGAACAAATCAGTTCACTGCTGATTCTATCTATAAAGCCTCAACACATGCATGTATACTGGTATTTGTCTTGGGATGCTAACTGAGGTATTCTATGAAGTCCTGCAAAGACCCATCTACCACCCCAGCCTTCACCCTTTCTATTGTCAGTCCTCACCTCTTCTCTTCTCTTGTATAGGTTTGATTTTGGGTATGTTGTCCAAGAGCAGAGCTGAACGTTCAATATGACTTCAGCAGCTGTGTGGTGCTGTGGTGGCCAGAGTGTGATTTATCATGAAACACATAGCTTTAGTAGTTACTTTACTTACTCACAGAATGTGCAGCTTCTTACATGGACAGTTTGTCTAACGTGCACTATCATGGTAATTTTTGAATAGCCTTAATGAGCGTGAAGGTGCAGTGCTTATCTGATTCCTGGGGAAATGAGTAAATGAATTGGACCAGCACAGCACAGACAATAACCTCTCCCTGGAGACGGCTGCCTAATCTCTGCAAACTCTTAAACTGCCCATTCAATATTTAATGAGAAAAAAGAGGGAACCAACTGTGTCAAGTGAATAAAACCCATCCCGATATGAGCTGGTGCGCTTCTGCCATAGTCTGTTTGTTGGTATGTACAGTACCTTCAGCCACTATGTGGTGCTGCATTGTGTCTTTGTAGTGTTGTCTATGTCTTTAACACTGGACTAAGGAAACTGACACACTCCACTGCACACAGACATACACATTTCACCACCTGACATATGTTTTAATCTATTAATTCTTTTTTTCTGTGAGCTGTGATTGGCTGGGATTGAAAGCGGATCGGCAACACTCAAAAAGATCCCTCCACGACAAAAAGAGGCCAACAGTCAAAGTGAGTCTGATTGTTTAATTCAGAGCCTGCAGTTTCCCATGGTTCATCTTCCGCCGAAGTGTCCAGAGTGATGCATGAGTCCTGTCTGACACGCTGCATGCTTTACAGCCAACAGTAAAATATTTTAGTGCCACACAAATGGTGTTGTTATTAAAACAGTGGGCTGTATCTGTCATCGGGAGACATGCAGTTATCTTTTTTTGATGCACAGACATATTTTATCATAATCTGCTGAGGCCGAGTAGGGCCTTGTACACATCATTGGCTTTTGTTGCTCGGTTAGATTGTGAAGGTCAGAGTTCCTGCAGCTTTTTATGGCTGTTTAACTTTAAAGAATGATTGTGAGGCAGCAGCCCCGCCAATTTATTTTCCTCAACGTCAGTCAGTGTGCCACTAACTGATTTCCCTCTGAACCTGGAGAGAAGGGCTTCAAAAGAGGAAGAATCAAATTTCCAGTGACTGTGGAGGTTCTAAGTCATCCAGGACATATTCAGGAAAAAGTTTCAATAAAGGCTTCAAACCTAAGTTGAGACGCCGTCATTGAAAAGTTTTTTCTTTATCCTTAAGTTTATATTGTCAACATTAAAATAACCAAAGCTTTATATACTGTTTAAATTATGAATTACATTCACTGAGCTTTGGTCCCTGTTCTGAGTTTTGCACTTGCTGATATGTAGCACTGTTTTACAGACACGACCATCATCACAGAAGAGTCTGTGATGATGGTCGTGTTTTACAGACACGACCATCATCACAGAAGAGTCTGTGATTGGTCCCTCTCAGCTCTCTGTGAATGTCACTCTTGGTCTGATTTAGACCTGACCCACATTTGTTCAAGTTTTTCAGAGGGGTTGATATTTAACTCATCCAGCATTAATAATATGTCTAATAAACTTTGAAAAGTACTTTAAATAGGACTTATTTACCTACTAAAATATGCAAAACATTATCTTAATTGCTCCCTACAGTCTGAAGCATTTTCTCAGGCCTTGAAAACAACTGTCGTTAAGCCTCTCTTAAAGCAATAACCTCTTTTTAGCAACTCAAAAACAGTGCCAGAATCAAGGGTATTGTGTCTAAACCAGACTTAGAGAGACTTATACATGCATTTATCTCTAACACATACTGACTAGGACCAGAAAGTACCACCGTATTAGTTCTGTCCTCAGGTCTCTACACTTACTGTCTCTCAGAGGATAGGGTCTAAAGCAGCTCTGTTGGTAGATAAGGCTCTCCATGGCACAGCGCCAAAGTACATCTCTGACATGTTGATCCCATATGAACTATCTGGGACCCTGAGGACCTCAGGGACAGGTCTCCTGCTGGTGCCCTGGGTCAGGACTAAACACAGTGAGGGAGCGTTTGAGTTTTATGCAGCTAAAATCTGGACCAGTCTTCCAGAGGAGGTCAGACAGGTCTCTACTCTGACAATGTTCAAGTCCGGTTTGAAAACTCTTTCTGCCCTATTTTAGGCCATTAAGCCCCTCTTTCCAGCCCTTTAAACAAATCCCAAGATTCAGTATAATACTTTATACGTATTAAATATATTTTTATAACCTTACCATTTTTTACCTTTGTTGCTGTGTAAAAAAGTTAAACGTTTATGGTTTTACTCAATCTAAGGGTGTTGCGAGAGTGTGGCACACTCTAATCTAAAAATGTAGATAAATTTGTCCTCTTTCAGAAAATGTAACTTTCAAAGCTCTGTGATTTAACACAGTTGAATTAGAGCATTAACAGTCATGGAATATCTCTCCTTCTTCCTTATTCACTCCCATGTTAACAATGTCTAAACAGTTTTCCTCAAACACAGAAATGTTTTTGTATCATCTGCTGATGCACAGTTTTCATCAAAACTACATAACTCTTATATCCACGTGTTCAGCAGAGTCTCCTGACGCTCACTTCAATGGAGGCCAACTGTGTTTCCATTACCTGTCTGTGTTAATGTCTCAGGTGAGTGTCATTAGTAATCAGCCCGATGACAGTGTGGCCTTAATGTTTCTAAAGATGTTCAGCGTTGAGCTCCATTAATAGAGTTAGTCCCATTGTCAGAAGGATGTGTTCCAATCCCTCTCTTTACATAAAGACATTTTAGTTTTACTTCAGCTAAGACCCAGGACAAGACCAGATCCAGTCAAGACCACACGTAGACCAGGACTGAACCAGGACCAAGACCACACCCAGACCAGAAAAAGACCAAGTCCAGGGTCAAGACATTTAGTCATTTATCTGACACTTTTATCCAAAGCAACTTACATTAAGCTTCAGTTTAACAGTGTTACAGCTGGAACACCACTGGAAGTAAGGTGGGTTTAGTGTCTTGCCCAAGGACACAACGACAGTATGAACTGTGGGGAGAGCGGGAATCGATCCACCAACCTTCCAGTTAAGGGACTACCGCTCTACCAGTGAGCCACTGCACTCCTAGACCAGACAACTAATTGAAAAGGGCCAGACCCAGACCAGGCCCAAGACCTGGACCTGACTAGACCAGACCCAAACCTGGACCACATCCAGACCAAGACCAAGGCCAGACCAGGACCAAAACCCAAACCACAACTAGCCTAGGGCCAAGACCTGGACCACACCCAGGTTCTAGGTTTTTCCTTCTTCTCTTTCTCTCCTTTTCAGTTCCATCAAGTTCACTCATGCACATAAATTATGTACTAAAAAGTAGAGGTTTTTGCCCTTTTTCAGAAAATATAACCCTCAAAGCTGTGTCCTTTACAGATTTTTAAAAAAGTGCTCAAAAGTGTCAGCTTAGTCACTCACACTCTCTATTTCCACCCATGTTAACAATGACTAAACGTTTCTTTTCTAAACAAAATTCTGACATGTTTTTGTATCTTCTGACGCTCAATTTACATCAAAGCTACATAAATCTTATATCCCCATGTGCATTTGTTTGAAAGAGATATTAGCTCAGCTCTCTTACCAGTTGATCTCAAAATTGAAAATGAAATGTCTTCAACTTGAAAAATGAGGATTACTGAGAACCTTCACAGACAACACTTAAGCAACATCCTGGCGAACTGCTGCAGATTACACCAGGTCTGTTGGAGATTAAGTCCAAGTTCAAATTAACCATCAGCTTGAATTTTATTGAGTTGCCCTTCTAATACAGCCACCTTATGCAGAGGCACAAAGCTGCGGCTGCACTGAGCCTGCACACCCCATCCACAGACTAAACGGCCAGAGCCTTTTGTGTGGTCCAGTCAGGGGCCCTGTGAGATGGCAGCTCTAAACCAGGCTTGTCCCAAGCAGTGGAGCAGGGTGAGGGGCCGGGCGCTGTCACTCTCATTAAGATGCGGGTCAGCCATTAAATAAAAGCTGAAAGGAAGCTAAATGAAGGAGAAAAGACAGCTCTGGTAGTTTATTTTGTGGAAACAAAAGCTAAGTCTCATGGTGGAAACAAGTGCGCGCTGCTTTGTGCTGGACTCAAGAGCTGTGAGCAATTACAGCTGCAAGTGGACTGTTGGTTTTATTAACTGAGAGTGTAAGGAGCTGAGCTGCAGATCAATGAGATCCATCCTAATAATGTGCTTTCACTCAGAGGAACCTATACTGTGGAGGACATAAATAATGCAAGTGTACTTTTCAAGGTCCCAGCATAAGTTGAATCAAACTCATTTTAAGTGTGACGGAGTCTGCTGTGTTTGAGGGTATGTCCTCAGGAAAGAGAAAACAATATGTTGCTATAAAATTAAACAATACATATACATCAGACAAAAGAAAACATTGGATTGACTTGAGATAAAGAAAGAAATATGTCATTGTTATCTGTTGAACTCTTAAATGTGTTTAACAGGTATTCAAAGGTTCCCTTATTCCAGCTAAAAACCTTTCTTTGTGAACAGTTTATACTGCATTATGGAGAATAGATCGCCCTGGATAAAGACCAAAAACCTTTTCACTCATCAAACTTAATGACCAAAATAATAATCTGCATCTGCAGTTAGCTCATTGATGGTTGGTGGTTCGATTCCCACTCTCATACTGTTGCTGTGTCCTGGTCAAGACTCTTAACCCTCTTAAAGCCTCCAGTATCCCCTCTCTGTCTGCTCCAGGTGTGAATGTGTGTGAATGGGGTGAATGAAAGCATCATGTAAAGTGCTTTGGGAGCCTGAGAAGGGTACAGAAAAGCGCATCATTTACCATTGTCAGTTTTGGGGTTCAATAGAAGTTTCTGTTCAGGGGCTGCTGTATTAACTCGCTAGGACTGTTAAGCATTTTTTAGGTATTTGCACTCTAAATGTCTGGGATAATTTTGGATATGTTCATCCAAATTTGGTGAGACAGTGTGTTTTTGTATGATCTTTACATTCTCCCCTCCCCGCCTTTATCAAGCCAACAATACACTGTGTAGAAGCAATTGTCACTTTAAGCATTTAAACGCATATAATGTAGACATTATTTTTAGCTAGCAAAAATATGGAAATTGTTATTGTATCTCACTTTCATTAGGCAAAATATTTTCTGCTATATTTTTTATATTTTGTATATTTTAAGAATTTAAACCATTTTTTTCACGTCAAGGTTTCCAGACTTCCAATGAAAATAGCACAAATTATGATTTTTTTTCCAAAACCATAAATGCAAATTTGATTAGTTTGTGATAAACTATTAGAGCCTGGGTTGTCAATAATTAGTAGCAACACAGGTTTTTATGCATTATTATTTTTTGCAGTGTCAGAACACACATATTTGTACCATTAGGCGCATAAAATGTGCTTTTGATTTTGTTATTATAAAATTATCATCTTTCATGGGGCCATTTTTTTTCAGATGCTTCTACTTTAAATATTGATATAATTTTTTTAATATAGTTTTTAGAGATTTTAACCATTTAAATGCCATTTTTTGTGATAACGTCCCCACATATTTTAATGGAAATAGAACAAATCAATCTTTTTCTTCATAATCAGAAATCCACAGTTGATTATTTTGTGATGAATTATTAGAGCTTGGGAAAGGTCAACAATTAGCAGCAAAATTACATTTTATAAATTTTTATTTTTCGTGCAGTATCAAATACACACATTTGTATATATATAAAATGCTCTACTGAATCCCATTATTATAGCAGTTTTTGATCTCTTCCCCATTAAAGCCTAATACTTGCATTTTAATATATCTAAGTGTTAAACTGATTGCGTGCCTTAGAATTGACCATACTTACAACTCTACAAAATATTGGGCTATTTTAATCCACATTCTGCCAATGTCAAGCAAATGTTATGGGTTGCTTGCCAGATAAAGGTTCTGCAAACAAATACCTAGTACTTGTATATATAGAGTGGGAAGAAAAGTATGTGAACCTTTTGGAATTTTAATTGTTTTCTGAATAAATCTGTCTTAAAATGTGATCTAATCTTCATCTAAGTCAAGGGTATTGACAAAGATAATGTGTCTAAAAACAATTACACAAAAAAAAAAATCTTTCTTATTGAAAACAATCAAAAAAACTCAAGTGCTTGTGGAAATTATGTAAACCCTTGAGTTGATGACCTTATAAAGCTAATTGGAGTCAGGTTTTAACACACCTGGAGTCTTGTTAGGATAATATGTTTGGAGGTGTGGACTACAGCTACTTTGACTTTTGGAGTTTGCGCTGCACAAGAAGAACACGCTTATGTGAGCCATGCCTCGCCATAAAGAGCTTTCAAAGGACGAGCTACATTCAAGAATTGTTTCTTTACATAAAGCTAGAAAGGGTTACAAAGTTATTTCAGAAATGTATTATTTATTATTTATTTTAGAAATTCACAAGTCTCCAAATGGAGACGTTTTGGGACTGTTGCTACTCTACAAAGAAGTGGGTGCCCAGTCAAAATGACACCAAGAGCACAGCCAAGACTCATCAATGAGGTAAAGAAACAACCCCGAAAAACAGCCAAAGAACTTTCAAGGCATCATTGTTACTTGCTAACATTTCTGTTCATGAGTCTACTGTCAGGATTCATGCCTGTTTATGTAGTTAGTCTGTTTTGTGAGTGTATCTATCTTGGTTTTGTTTTTGATGTTATGTTCTTTGTAGTTATTGTATCTGTTTTTGTTTCAGGTTTGTATTGGAGTTCCTGGTTGTGTATTTTGAAATGTCTTACCCCTGTCTGTGTTTTGAATGGCTTCCTGCCTTGTGTCTTTCCCTCCTGTGTAATTACCTGCTCCGCCCTAATGTGTTTCATCTGTTCCTTGTCTGGTTACTCAGTGCCAGGTTGTCGTCTTCCCTACCATGAGTTCTGTTGTGTTCCTTGTGTTTCTGTGGATATTCCTAGCCTGTTTTGTCGTGTATTTCATGTCTTGGAATATTTCTGCTCGGACCCTAGCCTTGTTTAATTCTGGTTCCTGGTTTTTGTTTTGTTACTTTGCTGTTAAATAAACCTTTTTTGAATTCTCTGCCTGTGTCTTGGGTTTGCGTTGGAGTCTTCCAGTTTCTGGGCCTATGGCCATGACATCTACAATTAAAAAAACACTGAACAAGCAGGGTATCCACAGCAGGACACCACGAAGGAAGCCGCTGCTTACTAAAAAGAACATTGCTGCATGCCTGAATTTTCAAAAAGGACACACTAACACTCCACAGAGGTATTGGCAAAATGCTTTGTGGACTATGAAACTAAGATTGAACTAAAAAATCTGGTGTAGAAAGGGCAGGGCATATTATCATGAAAACATCATCCCAACTGTTAAGTCTGGTGGAGGAAACATCATGATTTGGGCCTGCTTTGCTGCATCAGGGATTGGCCAGCTTGCAATCATTGAAGGGAAGATTAATTCCCAAGTATATCAGACAATTCTTCAGGATGGTGTGAGGAGTTTGGTACGTCAGCTGAAATTGTGTAGAAGGTGGGTGATGCAACAGGACATAACTGAAAACACCAGAGCAAGTCCACAACAGATTGGCTCCAGAAAAATCCACCTCTTATAGAGGCCAAGTCCTCAACCCAATAGAGATGCTTTTGATTGACTTGAAGAGGGCCAAACACATCAGACGTCCAAAGAATATGACAGACCTAAAGCTATTCTGCAGGAAGAATTGCCTTAAATTCCGCTTCAACGATGTGCAGGTCTGATTCACTGCTAGAGGAAAAAAGCGTGGTTGAGGTTATTTGCTGCCAAGTAGGGGTCAACTGGTTATTAATTCTGTGGTTTGACTGCTATTTTGAATTGTAAATGAGTGTGTTCATTACAGACATAAAAGATCCCAAATTTTTTTAATTATTTTTAAACCCATTGTTTGTCATTGGCTTTGATGAAGATCAGATCACATTTTAAGACAAATTTACATAGAAAACCATCAAATTCCAAAAGGTTCACATACTTTTTCTTGCCACAGTATCTCAAATCTATTTTCATAAATTTTACTACTTATAGTATATTAGAAGTTGTAGTTATACTTTAGTTTGCTAATGTTGTTTTATAAGTTACTGTTATTAATAATTTATTTTTTAGAAAAAGACAGAAAACAACATTGTCATCATTCTGTATGTACTGTAAATAAAAGAACCGCCAATATATAACGTCTTGGCAAGCAAATTAGATGCATAAAATCATCTCACTCATATACGTTGGGTCATACCTGACAATTGTTTTTGCCACCTTTAGGCAGGAAATGGTACTGCACTACATCACATTTACACATTGAATCCACATCCACGAGCATGCAAAAACCACACCATAATAAAATTAAAACAATGGGACCACAAATTGCTGTGTTTCACATACTCCCTGACAAAATAAAAGATGGCTCCTGACATAAATCAAAATTAAATGAACATAGAGACACAACCACATGTATGTAAACATGCCAGATTGCATCCGTTGTCCCAACATTCTCACACATTCATACACCAGACCAACTTTTACACACATTCATACACCAGTACTGTGTCACTGAAGGGTTAAGTGTCTTGCCCAAGAAAGGACACAACAACAGTGTGGGGAGAGCGGGAATTGAACCGCCAACCTACCGGTTATAGGACGACAGCTATACCACTGAACCACTGCAATATGTGTTTTGGGTGTGCATGAAGTGTTCCGGTGTAGACTGTCCATTCACCAAGTTAACCGTTGTCTTGGGCGTACTAAAGGCTCACCTAATGACTCATATATGAATACCTGATGTGGCTTTTTAGCACGTGTAGAACTAGCTTCTGTGTGCTCTACAGCCTCCTTTTGCTGCAGCAAGTGAGGAGCAGTGGATGGGTCTCGAGTCTCTTCTTCAGGTTAGTACAGGTGCAACAGGCATGTAGTCCCTTAGTTGTCATAGGTAAGTGTCTCCTTGGTTTAGTTGCGGTTTCTCTGTCACATTCTAGTGCTGTACTTGGCTGGGATGTAACCAGTAGCTTCATGGCGCGTACAGTTTTATGCATTTACAATGTGTGGAAGATTGTCTTTCCACAACAGCTTTTTAGTGTCTGTCAAACTTCTTAGCATGATGGTTATATTGAACCGCTCGGCTGGGTTGCTTTTCAGGTGTTATGCGGATGTGCGTGAATGGCCAATACCAGATTTTGCAGTGTCGCGCTCTTGTTCTTTGTGAGATAAGCCTGAGCAAATCTAGTGAAGTGATCAACTATCACTATTATGTACTCATAACCTCCACAACTAGCTTCTAGGTGTAAAATAGTTGATACACACAAGCTCTAAGGGGAAACTAGATGGTATGCTGCCAATGGTCAATCTCCATGGCCAAACTCTTCCTGGACCTAAATTTTTGCCTCCAAGCAAGCACTAGGGCTGCAGTTCGCTTGGCCTGCTGGGATCAGCTGCCTCAGGAGTCCCACAAGCCAACCAGGCTCAAGAGGTCTTCTTCAGCTTAACGGCATCCCTTACTTCCGGTGTCCACCACCAGGCTCAGGGGTTGCTGCCACGACAGGCACCGGAGACATCAACAATGGAGGTGGAGAACATGGTCCACTTGGACTCAATGTCTCCAACCTCCCCTGGGATCTGGTCGAAGTTCTGGCGGAGGTGGGAAATGAAGATCTTTCTGATAGGGGACTTGGCCAAACTTTCCAACAGACCTTCACAGTAAGTTTGGGCCTGCCTAGTCTGTCCAGTTTCCTCCCCCCCGCCATCAGATCCAACCTCTCGCCCCTCTCTTCACCCGAGTGTCCAAGACATGTGGCCGGAGATCAGATGAAACAATTATAAAGTCAATCATTATCCTCTGGTGTGTCCTGGTGCCACGCACACTGGTGGACACCCTTATGTTGGAATATGATGTTCGTTATAGTCAAACTAAGCATAAAAGTCCAATAAATGAACACTGCTAGGGTTCAGATCAGGAGGGGACCTTCCTCCCATTCACACCCCTCCAGGTGTCACTGTCCCTGCCCACATCTGCCCAGAGGCCCCGGTTGGAGCACATTCTAGCACCCCTCCCAGAGACTTCAAGGAGGCCGGGTAATCTGCACAGCCATTTGGCCAACAGTGAGAGACCTATCTCTGACCCGGAAAGCAAACCTCTCGTTCACCGGGGTGAATTCCAACACATGGCAGCTGAGCTGGGGGGCTATGAACAAGCCCACATCAGCCCGCCGCCTCTCACCGTTGGCAACTCAGGGGTGGTGGAGAGTCCAGCCTCTCTTGAGGATTTGGGTTGCAGTGCCCAATCTCTGCGTGGAGGTGAGCCCGACTATCTCTAGTCGGTATTTCTCAACCTCACGCACAATCTCAGGCTCTTTCCCCGCTTGGCCATTCTGAGGTGACATTCTGTGTCTCTAGTGGCCTCAGATTCATGTTGCCGAGTATTTATGACAGTGTTTTGAAACCTAAATCAAAAGAGTTTCACCCTAGAACAACAACCACAGCAGCTGAATGAAGCAGTGTCAATAACGACTCTTTTGAGCCTTAACGACTCTCACATCAGGAGTCACACTTCAATTTCATAACCAGCAACTATGTGACCAGAACAGCCTGGTTCCATCAGGTTTGGTTTCAGGGTCAACTCCTGTTAAATTAATTATTTGGTTTGGATCACAAACGATACAATGGAGCCCGTACATGGTAAATATAGGAATGAAAGACTGGTTTAATTCTTGCAAGAATGAAACAAATCAGACACATGCAACAATGGTACATGGTGATTTGCTTGACATGTTTACAACACATGAAGCTTTTATAGGTGTACATTATTCCGCCTCAGCTCCAGGGTCGTGGATGGACGTGTATTGAGCTGATGTGTCAGTCATAGATGTGAATAAGTTTACGTGTATATGTCACTAAGTGTAGAGGACAGAGTGTCCCTGGACAGGGATTAGATGTAGTGCAAAATGTTGTCTTTGTCTTGTTTGGATTAGTCTGGTGCCAATAGGAGCTACAGCTAAAGACATTAAGACATACTTGAAGGCAGATAAGCTTATAAACTAGAGCAGGAGTGAGAGCATAATATATAATATACAATTACTATGACATCTTCCTCCTCTTTATGCTGATAAAACATTAGCATAAAACAAAATATTAGCTTGGGTGTGAATTGTATATTATGGCAGAAGCAAAAACCAGCAGCTGACCTAGCCTAAGTACACTTGACCATGAGGTAAATGACCTATCCCTGGGGAAGACTCACCTGCCCACGCCTCGCCCATAAGCGGTGTCAATTCACTTTGAGGAGGTTTGACCATTAAATTAAAGACAATAAATACATCAATGTATAACAGGGTTACTATTTTAGCAGTGTAACCACTTTAGAGACCAAGACAAGAAAGTAAAACTGATGAATCCATTGGTAAAATCAAAAATCAATAAATCAGAGACATAGAATCACTCCAAAAAAACAAATAAAATTAAAAAATGCCGGAGATGAACTGGTCAACCCATTCGGACTCAGAGCTTCGGCCTGACCCTAAATCTGTCCCTAAAACGAAAAGAAACAAAACATGGAGTGAGACATATGTACATTCAGAATAATTAATTCTCTTAAGCATAATAAATTCAGTGAACCATACGCCCTTTTTGGACTTAGTATGATCAGTCATGGAGCTGTTGTCCCATTGGTGTACATGTAAACGATGATGTCCCCCAGGATTAACTGACTAGTTTTTTGTGCACTTATGCTTTTTGTTACCTTGTGTTGTTGAAATTGCTTCCATTGCTTTCCTCACTTGTAAGTCGCTTTGGATAAAAGCGTCTGCTAAATGACTAAATGTTAATGTAAATGTAAATGTAGAGATATGAGCTCAGCTCTCTTACCAGTTGATCTCAGAATTGATAAAGTCTCTTGGAATTAGAGACAAAATGTCTTTACCTTGAAAACTGAGTCCAGATGCTTTACCTTTACTTTACTTTTTTTTTTTTTTTATGTGCTGTGAAAGTTAATACGGCTGAGACTGGTTCTGCCACTGTTCAGATGGTTTATGTTGTTCTTGTTTCTGGAGGATCAGATAAAAATGAAAAAAAAAGACAACAGGAGTTACTGAATGTCAACAGACCAAACAGCTGTGGGCTGGAGAAGGATTGTCAATCACTGCAGACAGAGAAGACAAAAGCAGCCACTCACCACACCATGTTTGCTAGTACTCCAGTCTTTACTTTAGGAGTGTGTGATTTTAGTGTGCGTGTGTGTATAAGTGTGCTTGTGTGTGTGTGCGTGTGTATAAGTGTGCGTGTGTGTGTGTATAAATGTGTGCGTGTTTGTGTGTATAGGAATGTGTGTGTGTGTGTGTATAAGCAGTGTGCGTGTGTGTGTATAAGTGTGTGTGTATAAGTGTGCATGTTTGTGTGTATAGGTGTGCGTGTATGTAAATGTAAAATGGTAAATGGCATGCATTTATATAGCGCTTTCCTTCACCCTTCTCGGGCACCCAAAGCGCTTTACATTGTGCTTCCACTCACCCCATTCACACACATCCACTCCTGGGGCAGACAGAGAGGGGGGCTGCCACACAAACGGCGCTCAACCTTCTCCTACCACCACCAAACACACCTCTACAGTCACACACATTCACACACCAGTGCTACAGACACTGGAGGCAAGGTGGGTTAAGTGTCTTGCCCAAGGACACAACGACAGTATGAACTGTGGGGCGAGCGGGAATCGAACCTACTACCTTCCAGTTGAAGGACGGCCGCTCTATCACTGAGCCACTGCCGCCCACCATGTGTATATGTGTGTGTAAGTGTGTGTGTGTATAAGTGTGCGTGTGTGTGTGTATAAGTGTGCGTGTGTATAAGTGTGCGTGTGTGTGTGTATAAGTGTGCGTGTGTATAGGTGTGTGTGTGTGTAAGTGTGTGTGTGTGTATAAGTGTGCGTGTGTGTATAAGTGTGCGTGTGTATAGGTGTGTGAGTGTGTGTAAGTGTGTGTGTGTGTGTGTATAAGTGTGCGTGTGTGTATAAGTGTGCGTGTGTATAGGTGTGTGAGTGTGTGTAAGTGTGTGTGTGTGTGTATAAGTGTGCGTGTGTGTATAAGTGTGCGTGTGTGTGTGTATAAGTGTGCATGTGTATAGGTGTGTGTGTGTGTAAGTGTGTGTGTGTGTATTGGTGTGCGTGTGTGTGTGTATAAGTGTGCGTGTGTATAAGTGTGCGTGTGTGTGTGTATAAGTGTGCGTGTGTATAGGTGTGTGTGTGTGTGTGTAAGTGTGTGTGTGTGTATAAGTGTGTGTGTGTGTGTGTATAAGTGTGCGGGTGTATAAGTGTGCGTGTGTGTGTGTATAAGTGTGTGTGTGTGTGTATAAGTGTGCGTGTGTGTATAAGTGTGCGTGTGTATAGGTGTGTGAGTGTGTGTAAGTGTGTGTGTGTGTGTGTAAGTGTGCGTGTGTGTATAAGTGTGCGTGTGTGTGTGTATAAGTGTGCATGTGTATAGGTGTGTGTGTGTGTAAGTGTGTGTGTGTGTATAGGTGTGCGTGTGTGTGTGTATAAGTGTGCGTGTGTATAAGTGTGCGGGTGTATAGGTTTGTGTGTGTAAGTGTGTGTGTGTGCATAGGTGTGCGTGTGTGTGTGTGTATAAGTATGCGTGTGTATAGGTGTGTGTATAAGTGTGCGTGTGTGTGTATAAGTGTGCGTGTGTATAGGTGTGTGTGTGTATGTATAAGTGTGCGTGTGTGTCTATAAGTGTGTGTGTGTGTGTGTATAAGTGTGTGTGTTTATAAGTGTGTGTGTGTGTGTGTATAAGTGTGTGTATGTATAAGTGTGCGTGTGTGTGTGTGTGTGTGTGAGAGTGTGTGTGTATAAGTGTGCGTGTGTGTGTATAAGTGTGCGTGTGTGTGTATAAGTGTGTGTGTGTATAAGTGTGCGTGTGTATAGGTGTGTGTGTGTGTGTGTGTGTGTGTGTGTATAAGTGTGCGTGTGTGTGTGTGTATAAGTGTGTGTGTGTGTGTGTGTATAAGTGTGTGTGTGTGTGTTTATAAGTGTGTGTGTGTATAAGTGTGTGTGTGTGTGTGTATAAGTGTGTGTGTGTATAGGTGTGTGTGTATGTATAAGTGTGCGTGTGTGTGTATAAGTGTGTGTGTGTGTGTGTGTATAAGTGTGCGTGTGTATAGGTGTGTGTGTGTGTATGTATAAGTGTGCGTGTGTGTGTATAAGTGTGTGTGTGTGTGTGTGTGTATAAGTGTGCGTGTGTATAGGTGTGTGTGTGTGTATATGTGTGTGTGTGTGTGTATAAGTGTGCGTGTGTGTGTATAAGTGTGTGTGTGTGTGTGTTTATAAGTGTGTGTGTGTGTATAAGTGTGTGTGTGTGTGTATAAGTGTGTGTGTGTGTGTGTGTAAGTGTGCGTGTGTGTGTATAAGTGTGTGTGTGTATAAGTGTGCGTGTGTGTGTGTGTATAAGTGTGTGTGTGTTTGTTTATAAGTGTGTGTGTGTATAAGTGTGTGTGTGTGTGTATGTGTGTGTGTGTAAGTGTGCGTGTGTGTGTATAAGTGTGTGTGTGTATAAGTGCGTGTGTGTGTATAAGTGTGTGTGTGTGTGTAAGTGTGCGTGTGTGAGAGTGTGTGTGTGTATAGGTGTGCATGTGTGTCTGTATAAGTGTGTGTGAGTGTGCGTGTGTGTGTGATCTGTGTGTTAGCCTCCCCTCGGCGGTTTCAGCCTCATCACCACAACCCAATCTGTCACTGAGTCGAGTGGCTGCCAACAACTGAATAAATCATGTCGGAGCTGGAGGTGATGCGTTTGAAATCATGTGTGACCCACATTACAGCACTGCTCTATCTTTGTGTGAGTCTGATGACATGGACCAGTAAATGTTTGTTTGTTCACTGTTAAACACGCGCTGATAATGGGCCCATATAAGTCTACTGCTACTCTGTACTTATTTTATGAATATGTTTACTATTGACACTATTAAAATTAGGACATTTCATTTACCATCTTTCTTTAACAAATGTATTCATTTGTACATTTGTATAATAGCAGGCTTTTGAATTTCTCTAAATTGGACCTTACACCTAGATAATGAGGTTTATAGCTGGACATTGGTAATCCTGTTTGTTTGTTATGTTTCTATGTCATGCTGTAAAACGTTTAAAAGAACATGCTAGTCTGCTGTAGTTTATGTGCTTTTGGATGGCACAGATGTCAAGAAAGAAACGCAATCTTTGTTGTGTTCATGTGTTTTTAACTTTGACTTAACTTTTCTTAACTTACGAACAAGTCAAGACTAACTTTTGTTTATTTTCTCTTTTTAACAAAGGCTTAATGCTGTAAAATACAAATTACTGAGTCAAGTGAATGCAGCGTTATTTGAGCAGAGGCTGGGGACACAGCGTTTTCTCTTATTCAAGTAAACGCCTGCTGAGATGGTTTGAGTGAGGTATGAGTATAAGAGGGCTGCTCCCAAATAATTGACTAAAGGTTAGTCGATGGGAAGGAGGCTTGGTCGAATACATTTCATTGGTCAGTTAGTCTCGAAAATAAAACAAAAACTCACCCTGCATGCACAGCTTGGTCAGTACTTTAATCCAAAGCACACGTGAGGGAGAGCATTAACAAGGTTGTTTTGGATCGTCTGCTAATAATTAGGCTATGACAGGAAAAAACTATGGGATCATTTTTAAAAACTCAAAGATGACCCTAAAGAGGCAGTTTGCAGACTCTGCAGGCAAACATTTACCTATCATTTGTCAACATCAAATATCATTTAAAACATGTAAATAGCCACTTAAAGCTACATTACTTGATTTTCGCTAAGAATTAGCAAAGCATTAACGACAACATCAGAACGACAATAATTTCTGCCTCATTTTTTGAGATGTTTCTCTGAGTTAAAATACATTTTCAATGCTAAAAATACACTTTATAAGCAGCTTTAAACTTAGACTATTCTTTTCCTTGTATATACGCATTATATGATAAATAATTATATCATAAATGTGTAATTTTTCGACTAATTGCTTAAATGAAGTGATGACTACAAGTCGACTAGAAAAATCTTTAGCCCTAGAGTATAGTCGGAGTAAGCTGCAAATGTGCAACATACTGAGTGCAACAGTACTGCTCCCCACATGTCTGACTATTAGCTATGGGACAAGAGGAAGCCTGGGAACAGCAGGGTGGGGGGAGTTGGGGGAGCGGGTATTTATTACCAATAAATTTGTGTCGTTTTCAGTGGCCCACCCCCTCCTCTGCAGGCTCTGAACAGTTTGTGGCAGGCCACTCTGCCTTCACTTAGCGCGCCTGTTTACAGTAATGAGGAGGAGGTGCTCCCTGCAGCTGTTAGGTGTGAAATAAAGTCCCTGTGAACTAGTGAACTCTCCACCAAAAGGAGGAATCATATCAAGACACTAACTTAAGTCATATCCAACACAGAGCAGTATAGGGGAGGGTCGGTCACAAACTGAGCTGAACGTTGGGTCTCCATCTGTGTCATAGATGACCTCTGACACAATGTGCTTCCACTGTGTTTTTGAGATTTAAAGCAGCGGGTCTCAGTGACTTGCATTTGAAAATTGCTTAGTCACATTAGCTCGAATGCAATTAAAAACACTAAACTACGTATACAATAACTATTGTATAAAGCAATACAATAGGTATTGTAAAATATTTAATAAACAACACTTGCATATTTACAAATCAACAAGAATATATATTAAATAAAATAGATCTAAAATAAATTTACACTATATACAAATGAAAACATTTACAAACACAGCTGACTAGTGATCCAGGGCTTGTTGCTGGGACAACAGCGAACAGTTCTTGTTGGGAGGCTAGTGCCCTTAGAGTTGATGATAGACATAACTAGACATAACTTGCTAACTAAATCCTGCACCTAGGAATTTGTCAAGTAAACGGTTAAAACAGTTTCAATTATTTTAAGAATTGGTGTTGTGACCCAGATCCCAATACCCAATGTCTCTTCTCCAGATTTCCAATCTGCGACTGGAAAGGAGTGATGGGATCAGGACAGAGAGGAGAGACAGAGAACAGCCTGACTGTGGAAAGGGACCATTGGCTTTATATTCAGGTAAAACAGCTGTAAAAAAAAATTTTGTGAGCTAAAAATACTTCTGGAAGTCCTGTTTAGTCAACCACTGCTTAAAATGTTCTTTGGGTTACGTAATATCTACATATATTTATGTATTTACGTGCAGCTTAATACCTGTGGTATGGGAAACTTAATGCAGTGAGACTAAACAATAAGATACCATCCATGGGAAGAGAGAAAACAGTATGTGCTTTAGTTAAGATCTGTCTGTAACAACGAGTGAGAATAAAACAGGAGAGTTAGTTACAGATCGGTTTTAAAGATTGTTGCCTTGCTAGAACTAAGCTTGATAGAAAAACATGTGCTCTGTTAATATTTATGGGCTCCTTTAAAACCGAGTCCCACAACGTTGCGTGCAATTCTATGCACCCAGGACATCCCAAATATTAAAAGGGGTTTAAGTTTCTAAAAATAACTGCTTAAGATGGTGAATTTGTTGACTTTTCGTCAGCAGTACACAGTACTACCTCTGCTTCTGGTCCAGAAACTGATTTGCATGTGAACTCTTTTATCGTCAAGTGGTTTTATTCTTTTTTAACGGGCAGACAACAGCAAGTTAGAGTAAATGGTGTCCTCTCTCAGATCAAATACTCTAACACAGGTGTTCCTCAGGGCTTTGTAAGTTATCCTTTTTATTTACACTGTACACAAACGGATGCAGAAGCCGTCTGTGCAGCAAACATGTCATCAAGTTCTCAGACGATACAGTAATTTTAAGCCTACTGTATAAAGATGACTGCCCGTCTGTGTACATGAGATCGACCATTTTAAGAACTGGTGTGACCAACACAATCTTGTTTTTAATGTAAAAAAAAACTAAAAAAATGATATCTGACCCAAGAACAGTGAGAGATCATGCTCTTGTTATAATCGGTGACAGTGTGATTGAGCAGGTCAGCACTTTCAAATATCTTGGTTTTCTGCTGGATGGTAACCTGAAAATGAACTTTGTGGACTTTTTGTGCGGGCGACTGGCCCAAAGACTGCACTTCCTCCGCCGGCTCAGGCTGTTTGGTGTGAGCAGGGCAGTCATGTGGGTCTTTTAAGAAAGTATTATCAGATACAGAATGGCTGCATGGTTTAGTGTTATCTCAGTCCAACAAAAATCCAAACTTCAAAACAAAACAACGATGAAAGTGATGGGACAAAAAGATGTGCCCTCTCTGCAGTTCATCTACGAAGGCACTGTGTCCAGACTGGCTCACCAGATTCTTAACGATGCCTCTCACATTTTATTTACCGAGTATGAGCTTCTTCCCTCAGGCAAACGGTACAGAGCTTACAGATGGAAAACCTACCGACTGAAGCTCTCCTTTATACCAACATCAGCGGGCCTCCTTGTTAAGCAGAGTAATGTTACTCTGCTTAACAAGGAGGCCCGCTGATTTACTTGATTTTATATTCCTGCACATTTTGATCTGTTCTTAGTGTCGGTCTTTTATTATTACTTATTTATTTATTTATTTTTTATCATATGTTTTTACTGTAGATTTTAAATTTAGCCGATTCCAGGTTTTATTTTTAGGTTTTATTTTTGAATGACCTTGCTTAGAGCCAGTTGCAATTATTTATTTGATATGCGGTATTTGCACAGATTACGTCCGGTTACAGTACTGTTGCTGTATGTATATTGCATTTACATATGTACTTCATAACACTAATCAAATGTATCCTTTTATAAATGTTTCCTGGGAAACTCTAGGTCTCAGCCTCCTCCCACTCTGCCTGCTGCCTTCTCACCTGTAATAAACTTCTAACATACAGCAGCAACACAGATACGGTAAGACAAACTAATTTAGACAAACTTTTATTTTTATTTACACACACTATTGAGATAAAAATGTAAACAGAGCGGATACTAGCCTGTACGCTGATCAATTAAAATTGTATTTCTCAATGGTGTGAAGCCTGAAATTAATATGAATGCAATGTATTTCTCCTAGGAAAAATGCGCTGGTAACCGAAGTGGGGCAGAGGTGGAGGTGGCAGAGGTGATTAGAGGTCACTGGGCCAGAGAGGGCAGAAGGAAGAGAGGGAGAGAGCAGGAAAAGGAGAAGCTGAGGCTGGGAGTCTAGACGAGAGGAGGATGACCACTCATGACTGACCGCTTTGGATCCAGGTCATGCAGACACGGACCACATGAGACACATACAGACATAAGTAATAGGGAAAAGGCAGGGTACAGTTTAGAAGAGGATCAATAGAATGCGGATGTGCTTTTACATTATGAAGAAAAATCTGTGATTATTAGTTAATAAACAGATATTCTATTCCATTTTTTATGTGACAGGGGAGATTGACAATCAAAGATTTGAAGAAGTTAAAGATACATAAACTGGATCCAATATAAAATTGTATTTTATAATCAAGTTACAATACCTGACCACTAAAATTCAACAAGTGTCATCTATACAATAAAGATTTTAGTTGGCTAAATCTTTTACTTCTAGAGCCCTATTCTGTCTAAAATATATTTATTTATTTATTCACATTTTTGTGAGGATAAATCCCTTGAGATGAATCATCTCGTTTTCAAGGGGGTCCTCAAACCTCTCAAAGATGGCTGCAGGTGGGAGAGGTGCTGTCACAGTGCTCCTAATCTACTGTTTGCTTACAAAGATTTTAAAGCCTATTCATGTTGAACCAGTTCGGAGATGTGGTAACATATTTCCGCTGCTTCATTTAAATGACAACCCGTCAAAATATGAAGATCTGGGACATAAACAGACAAACAATGTTTTGGCAAAAGCAAGCACCGACTATGGAACCTACACTCTGGCCATGACTTTGGTCTACCCACTACTTTATCATAGGAAGACTAAATCAACAACACCGACTCGATCATCGCTGACAACTGGACTCATTATCACCATATGTTTGATGTTATCCGGAGATATCCACCCGTGTCCAGGCCCGCACCACTTCAAGACGTCAGGAGAGGCTAATTTACGCATAGAGGACAAACACGCCACTCATACCTTGCGGTTGGCTGTGGCCGGGCTGTCATTCGAAGAGGTGTGGGCGATGCTGTGGATGGCTTGGTGCCGGGCGGTCTGTCGGGCGCTGCCGAGGTGGCTCTGAGTCCGAGGGTGCGTGTCGGTGCGTCGGAGGTGAGCTTTGGTGGTGAGTCCGTGGGGCGGCGGCGTGGTGCGGCCTTGGCCTCGCCTGGGAGTGGGAGGCCTGGCCCGGATGCACAACAACATCAAACTTTCCGTAATGGCCGCTCCGTTACCATGGTAACGACCGTAAACAGGAAGCGACTTAATCCAGGGGTAGCCAAACATCGGAAATGGGCATTCTTTCAGACTGTCAATCACTCAAAAATAGTTTGGGACCCTAAAGCAAAACCCAAAGGTCTGTTGGGAGGGCATTTAAATATAAGAAGTATCATGTCCAAAACAGAAGAAGTTAATCACCTATTACTCAACTCAAATTTGGATTATCTCTGTCTATCTGAGACTTGGCTCTATAACAATGCTCCCTCCGCAGCACTTAACATCCCTGGCTACAATATGTTCAGGAGAGACAGAGAAGGAGCAAAGGGCGGAGGTGTCATGATATACATAAAAAATAATATTCAGTGTCAGGAAATTCAATGGCTGAATAATCATGAACTGGAATGTTTGGGCTTAAATATTATACTATCACCACAAATGTCTTTTACAATCATTGTGGTATATCGCCCCCCCTCTTCAGACGCCATTTTTTATGAAAAGTTTGAAAAATTACTGAAAGAATGTAACTTAAATAAAGAGATCATTATTTTGGGGGATATCAACATAAACTGGGAGGATACATCGTGTAGAAAAAGACTTAAACAAATAACTGACAAATTTGATCTAGTCCAAATGATAAAAGGGCCCACAAGAATCACCCCATCAAGTAGAACCCAGATTGATTTGGCATTTACCAACCGACCTGAGAGAATAATTAAATCATATAATTTGTTAGCTGGTCTTTCTGATCACAATTTGATCCTTGTGGCCAGGAAGCTCTCAAAAAAGAGATTTGATCATTCTATTAGAGAGCGTGAGTTTGTTGGAATCCCAAAGAATCGCCAGGAAGCATTTAATAGTGCTGTCCAGCAGATTGATTGGGATCACATATTGCTGGGAATAAATTGTGAAATGGACTGTGAATCTTTTGTGGCGACAATTGAAAGAACAATTAAGGATTTTAGCTGTAAACTTAAACATAAACATAATAAAAATAAACTTCCTGGATGAACTTGGACATCCTCAATCTAATGAAAGAGAGGGATTGTGCGTTAAAAGATGCAAATAAGACTAAGTCAGCTAGTGCTAAAAATCTATTTACAACATTGAGGAATAGGACCGTTAAAGCTATACGCAAAGCCAAAGCAGATTATTTTTTGACCATAATAGAAAATGCAAAAAGGGATTCTAAAACAATTTGGAATCAAATGAAAAAGCTTGTAGGACAGGATACAAAAGGAAACAACTCTTAGAAATTAAGATAAATGGACAAATTACAAATAACACAAACAAAGTTGCAGATGTCTTCAATAATTTTTTATTGAATCTGTATCCACTGTCGCACAAACCTTACCATTTAATAATTTAAATATCTGTCCAATAAACAATTCAGAGTCAATTTTCAACCTGGGTACAGTCACAGAATCGGACGTCTTACAGACAATAAAAATACTAAAAGCTTCAAGAACTAAAGACATATATGGCATAGATATGTGCATGCTGAAAGAACTCAGTTCCACACTATTAACACCAGTCACCAAAATTGTCAATCTCTCCTTTTCTGAGGTAGTATTTCCGAGTGTGTGGAAGTCAGCTGCTGTTGTTCCAATTTTCAAAAATGGAGATCCGTTATTAGTAGATAATTATAGACCTATCAGTATCATACCTACAGTGTCAAAAGTTGCAGAGAAACTAATTTCTCAACAAATAATAACACATTTAAATACCACTACATTTTCTCTTCATTCAATGCAATTTGGTTTCAGAAGTCAGCATTCCACTGAAACTGCTAATTGTTTTTCATAGAAAATATTAAACATCTATTGGACAAAGGTGGTGTGGTGGGAGCTGTGTTTCTCGATCTAAAAAAAGCTTTTGACACTGTAAACCATAAAATATTATTAAGCAAATTAAGCAAATTCAATTTCTCATTAGATGCAATAAAATGGATAGAATCATATCTATTAAATCGTTCACAGTCAGTTAGGATTAGTGATTATCACTCACCGCCCCTTGCTGTGTCCACAGGGGTTCCCCAAGGCTCTATTTTAGGGCCACTCTTATTTTCAATGTACATAAATGATCTCCCTTCAGTTTGTCCAGATGTTTATATTCAGATGTATGCAGATGACACAGTCATTTATACTCATGGTAAAAACGTAAAACAAGTTGCTGAAAAACTTACACAGTCTATGGCCCATGTCTCTGAATGGCTAAATCAATCCTGCTTAAAACTTAATATAAATAAAACCGTTTCAATGTTTTTTTCTAAATCTAATATTGAAAATAGTCAGGCAGATATTTATGTGACTGGGGATAAAATAAAAGTTGTGTCAGAATTCAAATACTTAGGCATCATAATAGACTCTAAATTAACTTTTAAATCACAAATAAAAAAGGTCGGCAATCGAGTCAAATTTAATATTGCAAATTTCCGGTTCATAAGATCAAACTTGTCACTTCAGGCAGCAAAAATGTTTATGTACAGTATGGTTCTGTCTCACATCACTTACTGTCTCACAACCTGGTCACAGGCAAATAAAACAACACTCAAACAATTAGAGTCACTTTATAAACAGACAGTCAAAATTATGGATAAAAACCGTTAAAATATCATCATTGTGCCATTTTACAAAAACATAAGCTTTTAAGTTGGGAAAATGTCATAAAAAATTCAAACCTCTGTCTGTTTTATAAAATCATTCATGGTCTGTCATCTCCTCCACTTAGTCAGTTTGTGAAAATTAGAAACATCACACAGAGAGTAACACGAGGGTCGGCTCGAGGTGACTGTGTTGTTCCTCTAAGGAAAAGCACATTTAGTCAGAGTGCCTTTTCGGTCAGAGGAGCTCAGGAGTGGAACTCCGTTCCTCAGAGCATCAGAGATCTCCCCACATACACTCTGTTCAAAAATCATCTAAAACACTGGCTTATAACAAATCAGACATGTCAACATTAACAAGATTATGTAACTTCTCTCAACCCAACCTGTTGCCACTTGTCTTGTTGTGTAAATGTGTATAATGATATTATTATTATTAGCATTTTCTTTTTCCTTGTCTTCAACATAATTTTTGTTTTATAGCAAATCTGTATATTGTATTTAGCAATAGGTTTTGAAGTGTTATATTTGATTTATTGCTTTTTATTGTATTGTTCTATGTAATCTTTTTATTGTGTTTTTAGGTAGACAATTTTAAGATCTGTCCAGGGACAACGGATGAAAAATAGCCTTTTTGGCTAATTCTGGTGCATTTACAGCAATGTTAATTAATGTACACTGTCCATGTCAAATAAACTAATAATATATAGAGGTTGTAACCTGTAATGTCAATTTTCCATTGTGGTTAGTGAAAACATACCAATATGTTAAAACAGTCAACAATCTTGGATGGAACCTCATTATTGTAGAGGTGTGTATTTAAAAAACATGGGGTTAAGGAGAAAGTAAAGTAACTTAAAGGTAATATTAACATTTACAAGCACATGCCAAGTTGCTCTCTGTGTTTTACTCACTATTTGAAGTTATTTTTTTGGTTGGATTTATTGACAAACCCCTAACCTTGTTCAGGTTGTACACTGCTTCAAATGTTTGGAACCTAAAGATAAAAGGTTGACTAATACCTTTAACATTTTATTAAATGAACAATAATGACTATTAATGATTGCTAATTTGGATAACAAATAAATAAGGAGAAGCCAGTTAATTTAATTCTACACTTTCCACACAAAAAAAATGTATTTAATTATTTGCAATAGGTAATGTTAGTCAAACCAAACTTGCTTGGACCAATTATGACCACTAAAATGGAATTGGGTTTTGAAAACAGTGCTGTGCAAAGAATAAATTACAAGCCTCAGTTAACTGATTTCCAAAATGGCACTTATCTGTTTTTGCAAATGAACCCTTCGCTTGATGGCTAACTAAATGTTAAACAGAAACCAGAAAAGTGGTGGGGTGCATTTTAAATGGGGACAAAAATTGGAATGCCAAATTGATGGAAACATAACCTAAGAAATTGATAATCTGTTTGAATATGTTACAGTTGAGATTAATATGGGAAAAGTGCAAAAACATAATGGTTTCTTGTATTTATAGAGCACCAGGAGTCCTTTATAGACAGTATGGAACAGATCTATACTGAACACAATCCTAAAGATATTTTCATATGTGTCGATGTTAAAAGAAAAAAAACCCACAAACTTACAGATGAGGCATGTAATGTGTGGTTAACACACAAAGAGCAAGGAAAATAGGCTTTTAATACAGGTAAAAAAAATAGTTTAAAATATAATGAATAGTTTCTGGAGAAACACTATTTAGTCTGATTGAACCTTTCAGATTAAAACTAGATTTTCAGCAGCGGTCCAGCAAACTATGGTGTAAGATTAGTTTCAAAAAGATGTATGCACAACTTTAAGCATTTGTATTCGTATTTTTAAACATTTGTGCGTAAATTAACTTAGGCAGGCAAAATTATAGTTTTTATACATTTGAGTCAATAAAATTACATTTGTGTTTTTTTGTGAGTGTGAGTCTAGAAGCGATGACTGTAAATATTCACAAGTACAACTCTGATTTCTACAACTACAAATTCTTCACTATCAACACAAACTCTTGAAATGACATCACTGCCGTCCCAGGGCAGGTAATCAAACCTCGAGTCCATCTAACGCGCATGAATCAAAGGTGATAGAAGGCTAACAACAGACCTGAGGCTGCTAGCCTAGGCTCAGCATCGTAAAGTAAATAACGTGTTTATTCAACATTTTTATACGATTTTACTATTTTAACAGCACTTCATAATGATATACATTTCTGCAACTCATAGTTGTTATCGCTTTTGCTAGTGCTAGACAACATTAGCATTAATGAAGTACTCTGTGTGAAAGTAATGTTATAGTTAGTGATGTTAGAACTTGACCTATTTTGCCGATTGACACTGCATGAACTGCAAAAAACTAAACTGCTTTCATGTGTTTAGCAATGTCGATCAGAGCAGTAATGACTGAGCAAGATGAAGTAACGTTAATTGCTTTAGCTTGCAAAATAATGATAACCCTTTTTAAGTCGTACTGACCTGGAGAAAGCCATCCATGCTTTTATCAGCTCCCGCATAGACTACTGCAATGCACTATATATGGTTAACCAAACCGGACTTCACCGTTTGCAGCTTGTGCAAAATGCTGCTGCCCGACTGCTAACTAACAGTCGTAAACACGAGCACATAACTCCTGTCCTGTACTCCTTGCACTGGCTCCCTGTTCAGTTTAGAATTCATTTTAAAATCTTAATGTTTGTTTTTAATGCACTCACAGGCCTTGCACCTTCGTATTTGTGTGAGATTCTGACCCCTCACCAACCCAGCAGAGCTCTACGTTCTGCTGGGCAACATCTGCTGAAGGTGCCCCGGTCCCGGTTCAAACAGTGGGGTGATTGTTCTTTTGCAGTGGCCGGTCCTAAACTCTGGAACTCGTTGCCCGTTGAATTACGTTCCATCACTGACCGGCCTCTGTTTAAAGCCAAACTTAAAACCTATTTATTTAAAATGGCTTTTTGCACTTAATGGCTCTGTGACACTGCTCTGTTTTTATTGTGTAAATGTGTTTTTAAACCTATTTGTAAATATGTTTATTTATTATTAATGTTGTTAAGCACCTTGGTTCAATCTGTGGTTGTTGGAAGGCGTTATATAAATAAATATTGATTAATTGATTGATTCAATATTTTGAATGTCTATTTAGCCCAGTGTTTCCCAACCTTTGTTTAAGCTGCGGCACACATTTTACATTAGAAAAGTCACAAGGCACACAGTCTCTCAGAGGACTGTAAGAGACTGTTGTGTTTTTGTGTTCACAGAAATATGGCTCAGCAACAGCGTTCCAGACGGCGATATTCAGCTTGACCAGCTGATGTGCTATCGAGCGGACAGAGCTCTTGTCGCGGCGGCGGGCTTTGTGTTTACATCAATGACGCTTACACCATAGCAGACCATTTCTGTGGAAACCGGTTATGTATCTGCTGGCCCATTTTTATATGTTGGCTTAATGGCTGTTATGGTTTTATATGACAAGAAGATTGGAGGCACTTTTCTGACTTTATCATGTTTCATGATGATTTTATTTGTTTGTTCTTTATATATTTATATTTATATTAATTCATTTGGCAGACGCTTTTATCCAAAGCGACTTACATTGTTCTACAGTAATTACCAGTGTTACAGTCACTGGAGGCAAGGTGGGTTAAGTGTCTTGCCCAAGGACACAACGACATTATGAACTGTGGGGAGAGCGGGAATCGAACCAACTGCCTTCGGGTTGAAAGACGACTTCTCAACCCACTGAGCTACTGCCGCCCATATGAAAGGAAACCAACTTTAACTTTATACAAGTTCAGAACAGAAGCTCTGACAATTACTGTATCCACCAGTAAGAGCTAATATTAACATAGTTCTTCAAACTAATATTAAAGCATCTTGGTTTACGCCTATAAAGGGAAGTACACCTTAGCTGAACTAGTGACGTGAGTCACATGACTTCTTGTAACATCACTTCCTGTGACTTCACTATGAACTTGAGAAACGAAGATTAGGGACATTTGCAGCGCAGGGCGGACATCTGGTGGTTTTGCGGCGGTAAGCCCATTAGACCAGCGTTGACTGCTGACATGTGTCCTTATTTAATTGATCCTCCTGTTATATGTGTTTACATACAATGTAACAGAGAACATCGTGAGCAGAAGTTCACACCTTAGGCGCAAGAGAACAGCTCCCTCAAGTTCATTTGATAGCCACATATAAATCGACAACATAGGTGCCCTCGAGATGTCCCTAATAAATATAAGGCTAGAAATCTGTATTGATATACATATACTTGTTGTTGCACTTCCATGCCTGATAACCTTTGCTAATGTTGCATTCAAATTATCCAGAGTTTGATGGTGAGATTGATGGATGTGGCTGTTGCTAGGTCAACATCATGTACATCTACCAAACGACACTTTGACCTCAGATGATGAACAATCTAATCTGGAGGATGTAATCGTTCGCATGAGACAACAGCTCCATGGCATGGCTGATCATACTAAAGTCCTAACGACCATATGGTTCACTGAATTTATTATGCTTTAATAGAATTAATTTTAGTTATTTTGAATGTGCACGTCTCACTCAATGTTTTGTTTCTTTTCGTTTCAGGGACAGGAGATGTATACGTAGGGTTAAGCCTGAGCTCTTGAGTCCGATGGGTCAACCAGTTCATCTCAGACATTTCTGAATTTTATTTGTTGTTTTGGAGTGATACTGTGTCTCTGAATTATTAAATTTGAAAGCACCAAGTGGAAGCACCAGTGGTACTTTGTTTTTTCTTTGATTTTAAACTTTACATAATGTCCATTTGTTGTCATTGATTTCATAGTTGCTCTGTACGTGAATTGACGATGCCTTTGGGGCATATCTATATGGTTCTGTTTAATACAATATAAACAGTTTTAATACAGTACAGTGACAATGGAAACGTCTCAAAAAGTGTTAGAGGTGCTGTTAAAAACAAGGCAAAAAGATGATAAGACAAGTTTGGATTTTAAGCTTTATGGGTCGTGCAATAATCAAAACATTGTACATTTTGCAATATTCAAGCCCCTGGTGAGCGTTTCTCCCAGAGCAGATCCCTTGGCTCTTGTATTTTCTTGTATTTGGAGACTGGGTCAGGTGATAACAGACTCTTTAATGACCTCTGTCTGTTTTAGCCTAGAGCCGTCGTGCTATGTGTGTGTGGCGTTAATATAAGACACTTTGAGGAATCTTATCTCCAATGGGCAGCCATAAACTAACACCTGGCAGGACACTTCAAAGGTGCGCCAAGCAGAGAGGTGTCAAACAGAGTGGCTGTGTTTTGGCTTCTCCCAGCACAGATTGATGAGCTGCTGTGATTAGCTTTAGGAGGAAAGACACTATCCGTTCAGCAATGGTGCAGCTGGTAAAGGACACAGCAAGGCCCGGGGCTTTTGGAGCAGTTTGGACAGGAAAAGCAGCTTCCATATGGGTCCAGGGAGAGGTCAAGCATGCCCCCAGTACGCTCCCAGAGCACCAGCACATCCAGACCGGGACAAGTGTAGGACTGGAGTTGGAGATATCCTGTATACCACTCAGCTAAACACTTCACACTTTCACCACTCTATCCAACAAAACCTTTCTTGCTCTGGTGGTGAACAGTCATATAACACACTTATTATGCAGCTGACTCACTCCTGCACACTACACGTTTTTTGAGTCTACCTCCACCAGACCCTGCCGCAACAACCACACATTGCACGTTCCAACCAAACACTCACACCGGACAATAAATGCTGTGCTAGTCTTTGGTTTAACCCTAAAATGATGAGCTGTCTTGTAGTACAACGTCCTGAGCTTGGAGCAGTTGGGCCTCAGCACCATTTTCAACATCATTATGCTATGTGTTGGAATGCACACTGATGTAAATCCTTTTGGAAATGGCTGATAGTGCAGTACTTCAAACTCAAAATATTGGTTTTAGTAAATATTCCTCTCCTTGAGTGTGATGAGTTCAAACTAAACTCTGTTTGTTGTTAATGTTGTATTTCTGGCTCATATTTCATTGTGACCTAATGTGGACTAACCATCTGGAAGCATGTCACTGATCCTTTAGAGCAGAACCGTGATGTTCTCCTACAGTGTTCTTCCACATTCAGCACATCCCACCTCCATTCTCAGTCCAGAGCTCATCCTAAATGCCACTACCGTACTGTGGTGCGCTTCAGCTGCTGTAATTAATCATGAGTATTTAACTGTCGCCACTGGGCCTTAATTAGGAAGAGTGTCACCAAAAGACTGCTCATTAAAAATGCTTCCTGGTACTGGAGAGAGAAGCAACGCTGTGTGGACGGAACTTAGATATGGCTGAGCACTGGCACTTCAGAAAAAGAGGACAGTCTTGATGATTCTGATGAAAGGAGCAGACGGCCCATGGGTTATTTACAGAAATGAATTCATAACATGATGAAACGCGCTGAAATATGACGTCTTCAATAAGACATTTAGAGATGAGCAGCGCACGGCAGCAACACACACACTCCTTGCAGGGATCACTCTGTATCCATCTTTAACTCTGAGCATGAACATAAACGTTTTATCATAACAGTTGTTCAGTTAATGTTGGTTTAGATTCTTATTGATGTTGATTAATTGACTGTAATTCAGAATTAGATAGAGTCTCTGCGTGTAAAGAAAATTATTTAACAATATGTGTTTAATGTCACTTTATCTATGCTCCTGGGACCCAGCTCTTCACATTATGTTTTTCTCTGGTGTATCATAAAGCTTTTTAAGATTTTTAAAATGGCTGCTCCCACTAAATGCATAAGAAATGCAAAGATTGATACACGTATTTAATCTTTTATTTTTTTGGTTCACATTTTCAATTGTTTCTAATAAATATCTTAGCAAGATCTATATGAGCTTTATTTTGACTTGAAAATATATATTTTTTTATTTCACTGTAAATTAGAAAAATATTTGTTTTATTATTAATTAATTATTTCTGAAATAAAATCGAGGATTTTTCCATGTAGAAATGACAGCTTTTGGTGTAAATTTATAATTTTTATAACTGATGGATAATTCTTCCACTCACATTTCACATTACAACACAAATGAGAGGTTTTATTGTTTATTGTGTGTTTTTGTTTTAATAATCTTTTCATTATTTGGATTAATATGTGCAGTGTGTCTGAGTTAGATAGACATGTTTCATACTCAGTAACTCAACCTGCTCATCGTTGAACAATTTTCTTTTAAAGAGATGTTTAAGTGTTCCACATGTTTATAAAAGCTGTGTCAGAGCACACCAGGCTAGTGTTAACCGTAACATGACACATTAGTGTCAGTTTAGGCCTTGAAATATCATAATCAATAACCCTTCTCTAACATCCTGTAACCTTTGCTTTCTTCCTAGTCTCTGCAGTGGCTGTATGTTCAAGTGAGCTCTGGAAAAGAAACACTGATAATTCCACATATTAACATTTATTTGTATAAGTATATAAACCGGACATAAAGTCTGGTTATAATAATTAGACCCAGAGAAGGTTGGAAAAACAAAAACTTTTTTTGGTTTTAACTTTTATTAGTTGTACAAGCTTGCATCCATGCCACAAAACAGCAGACACCATGGACACATACAGACAGCTACAGCAGTTTGTCATGTTTGTGTAGTGTTCCCAGTGACCAGAGACTCATCAGGACAACAAAAGAACAACTTATCACATAACAGTTGTGTTTCATACAGACAATTAAGCCAGTTATATACTATGATATTTTTTTATATTCTTGTAAATACTGTCGATGAAAAATGATGTTCAGCGTCTTGGCGTCTTTTCTGTAGTTTGGTGCTGTGAAAAATTTCAGACAGACAAACCTTTGACAGACTGTTTGTGTGCACAAGGCTAACCCTGCAAACGAAGGCCAAGCTGAAGGACCAATCAAAGTCTTTAGGTTGTGATTTAATGTGTACTGCAGCATTAAGTGTCCTGTCTCTTTCTGCCCTCTCTGGGTAAATATTTGAATGGAGTGTGTCCTTCCTCTGTACTCTTCTTTTGGAGCCGGAATGTCAATAGCGGCAGGCATGCAAACGTTTTACTATTTATATTTCATTTGTTTTACCTGTGTTTGGTCACAAACTCCAGGGCTGAGGGGAGCACAGCTGACATTTTTACCCTTCACTGCTGGTCTCTCAGCAACACAATCAAACACATTATTGTGTTGGTGTAATCCGGGACGTCCGACAAGACACTCTTCAGACCGGCGCTGTAGGACACCTCCGTCATTCGGGACAATGCAGTGCTCTCCAACAGGCTTCTCCTCCACAAGAGCAGTGTGTGAGCTTTGGACTACTCCAAATTTATTAAACTCAGAGCACAGACCTTCTGTGGGTTCTTCTCTGGGTTTATTGAAGCCTGAATGAATATACAATGTTTACAGTAAACCTCCAGAATGTAGAATAATATATATATACGATAAAAAAAAAATTGTATAAGGTTTCAGTGGGAGATGGGATGAATATATAATGAAAAACTTTTATTCTCTCTGTGGCCAACTTTTACATGAACTATTTGTTATATTTAGCTCTGTGTCTTGGTTTATCTTAGTCCCGTTAAGACTCATTGGTGACTGGGGCCTATCCCATTAGCTGTGTGCCTGAGGCAGGGTACACCCTGGACAGTGGCCAGTTAGTCACAGGGCTGTCTTAATAATTTAAGTTAAAATCATGTCATATTTTTTACCTTCACACCTTTTTCTTCTGTCTTTGTTAAACTTAATTAGGTGTAGTAGCTATATTCATAACATAACATAACATAACATAACATGATTTCAAATAATTTCAACTTCCTACAAAACCTTCTCCTAACCTGTGTGTGTGTGTGTGTGTGTGTGTGTGTGTGTGTGTGTGTGTGTGTGTGTGTGTGTGTGTGTGTGTGTGTGTGTGTGTGTGTGTGTGTGTGTGTGTTTGTGTGTGTGTGAATGTTAGGGGAGAGGATGTAATTAAAAAATGTATAATTTTTTTTTTAATAATATTTCTGCTATGGCAGTTGAACATTTTTCATAAACTTCATATTTCTGTTTACGATTACTTCACAGCCTCCACAATTGAATGTGTAAATGTGCTGCTTGTTTGGTGTAATAAAATGTAACAAATGCTAATAATGCTAATAACATTAATAAAGCAGTAAGCCCAAATAATGAAAACAACTGGTTATGTCAAGTAAAAAATAAAATATATAAATTTAAAAAATCTTTATGTATTACATTGATATGTTTTTTGTTTTGCTTAAAGATAGCGCTCTATAATTTTACACTTGGACCCCCTCTTTAATGCTGGGGAAATATAAACGTTAGAGTGCAGGGGTTGATGTACATATTGGTCAGACTAAACTTAAACATTCTCAGTATAATTTCCTTAACAACTCATTTAAAAGATTTTGGCACAACTTTTATGTGGCTTGTAAACCTCATGCGAGATGATTATGTGACACATTTTAAACTAACAACCATTTAAAAAAATTACTTTGATTATACTGCTAATGCAAACATAAAATCAGATTTAAAATTTCTGAAAATCCTCATAAAGTGAAGTGTGACACAAACTTCATTGAACTTTTATTAACACACTCTTTACAGCTTATTGGAAATATATAAAATATTTAGCATTAAACATGATAAATAATCCATGTTTAAAAGGCACATAAAAGCACCTGGAGCTTTAAAATGTTTTGAATTAATTCTTTGGTAAATTGAGCCAACTGTCAAATAAGATTAAACATTTAAGTTTTAATACAATGCAACTTTTTAAATCTTTGTTTAATTAAAAAGGCTCTTGTTTTTTTCCTTTAGGAGGTCAGATTAAATCGCTTTTCTTTTACATGTTTGCTGGAACACACTTGCTCTAGTCGGAGTGGTGTTCTCT
Organism: Neodontobutis hainanensis; assembly: GCA_024349245.1. Classification (NCBI taxonomy): domain Eukaryota; kingdom Metazoa; phylum Chordata; class Actinopteri; order Gobiiformes; family Odontobutidae; genus Neodontobutis; species Neodontobutis hainanensis. The sequence goes on from JALDNG010000191.1 coordinate 1,066,940, forward strand.
GTGCCATGGCGCACTTAGAGTGAAAAGAACAGGCCTCACCTCTGCACTTTTCTATTCATTTTAATGATGTGCTGCAAACATCGCGTTCTCATGTCTTAGGCCCAAAAACCCACAGAGCTCAGACCGTCCCGGGTTCAGAGGCGCATGCCGCAGAACTCACAGAGGTCGGTCCAGAGTCACACACAGCCCGTTCCGGTCCACGACTATAAACCAAAAATAATAATAAAAAATAATCGTTTTTTCGATGAATCTCAGATGATATGTTGAGCACAGATTTCTTCTGGAGCAGGTGAAAGGTCCACTGCTTGTTCCGGAGTAGAACCAGCTCAGTCTAAGTGTTTTTGTTTTAGTGAAAAAACACAAGGACAGTAAAAAGCACATCCACGTTGCCCGCAGACACACACTGTTCACAAAGTTGAGTTTGGAGAAAGACGTGTCCCGTCAGTGCACCGCCACCGCGGGCTGCAGCGCGGTAGAGGCCGAGGTGGACAGCGCGTCCTGGGCCGCGCTCGGGCTGAGTCCACGGGCGGTGTGCGGGGACGTGGGGCTGAGGGACTGCGGGGAGTGAGCGAGGAAGGGCAGGTGCGTGGGTAGCCCCGGCAACGCTGGCACAGAGCCGGGCGTGGCTTTAATGGGCACCGGGACCGCGGGAAGCGTCTGTCCGCTGTGACACAGAGCCTTGAGGGGGACGCCGTAGGCCGAGTAGTCGCTGGTTGCCATGGAGACGGGAGCCACCGGGTCGTATACATGCGCCCAGGACGGCAGCGGGCCCGGCAGCGGTGGGGCCAAGCCCGGAACTTTATAGTCCCGCGCAATGATGCTCTCTATGGCAAAGGGGTGTTTGAAGCCGGAAGGTGGCGGCACGTGCCCCATATAACCCGCCATTTGCGGCAGGTGGGCAGCCGCGTGCAACGCGCTCAGCCGCAGTTTGGCCTGGGCGTGCAGGTAGTGTGCGGCTTCATGCGTCTTGCTAGGCGCCAGCGCGTCCGCCGCCTGTGCGCCGCTGACCTTAAAGCGCTTGCGGCGGCGCAGGAAGCTGCCGTTCTCGAACATGTCTCCGCAGCTCGGGTGCAACGCCCAGAAGCTGCCCTTCCCGGGCTGGTCCGGCCTCCGCGGTATCTTGATGAAGCAGTCGTTGAAAGACAGGTTGTGGCGCAGGGAATTCTGCCAGCGCTGTGTGTTCTCGCGATAGTATGGGAAGCGCTCCATGATGAACTTGTAGATGTCGCTGAGCGGCAGCATCTTCTCGGGGCAGCTCTGGATGGCCATGGCAGTCAGAGAGATGTACGAGTACGGCGGCTTCTGGTCACTGTAGGTGTTCCTGCCGGGTCGCGGCATGGTACGGACCGGCTCCCGGGACTGTCCCGAACTTCTCCTAACTGTGAGCGCAAGGCCCGGGCTGGACCTGCTGCATACTCCGTACTTGTCCCAAAGTCCAAACTGGTCTAAGGTTGAGCTCCACTCACAGCGGTTCTTTTCTTAGTGTACCGTGCGTGTGTAGCAGGTCTGTGCAGCCGCTCCCGGTCTTTTCTTGACTTTCCTGGACTTTCTGAGTCCTGGTCCCTCTCAGTCCCGGTCTTTTCCGGACTGTGAGAGTCTTGATTTTTCTCAGTCCTGGTGTCTCTGAGCCCCGGTCTGAGTAAGTACCCCCGGTCTCTGTTGGTCTGAGCTGTTTGTAAGAGGGGCTTAATTAAGGGCCGCTCCTCTGCGTCACGTGACAGCGCAAAGGCGGGGGCTCGCGGGGTTCATTGCTCCTCACAGTGAGGCGCGAAGAGACATGGAGACGCGCTCAGAGCGGGGCAGCGCGAGGAGCTCATCACTGTCTCAGAGGGACCCTGGACCAGGACGCGGTGAGTCCGACACTGCTCTAATATCATTATCTCAGTCTGTTTTGACTTAGCCTAGGTTATTTCTTTTCTGGAGTTCGGGTTAAGTCTGTTGTAAACTCAGAGTAAAGTCAGAGTAAGGTCTGTCTGTGAGTAGGCTTAGGTTATGGATATAATTTAGGCTACTAAGTTTTTATGGAATAGAAGCGCGCGGCCTGCTTCAGTCTCGGACCTGGATTGACGTAGGCCCGGGTTTATGTTTGCTTGGACGTGGCCTCATTACAAACAGCTTCACTCAAATAGAGCAAAATATGGCTTTATTAATTATGCCATTGGTTTTTCTTCTGCCCCTTAATTAATGCCTGAAAGGCCTACAATTCATGCACTTATGAACAATAGTAAATCTAACAATAGTAGTAGTAATAATAATAATGACAATAATAAATATTAACATGTCTGTGAAGGTTCCCAGTCACCCAGGTCATCTTTAAAAAAAAAAAAAAAGCTTAAAGTAAAAGCATCTGGACTGAGCTGAGTTAACCTTAAGTTATCCTTTTTTATTTTTATAAATAGTTGCATTTGTTTTTTATTTGGATTTGTTTTAGGGGAATTGAAAAATAAATATTCCAAAGTAGTTTTGCTTCTTATAATATTATTACATATTATTATGTAATAATAATAATTATAATAACAATATGTGCAAAAACAAAACATAGAAAATTTGCAAAATAAAAAAAAATTCCGGGCTTTACTCAAACATGCAAATTGAGGAATAGGTTGAGTCTGATAATATAGCCAGACTGTTTTTTTTTAAATGATTACTTTATCGGAAGCAAAAGTCAGTTTCTTCAGGCCATATAAGAACTCACTTGGGCAATACGTGAGCAATTAAAATGTTGTAGGTTATTATGTGATAAAGATTAATTAGAATGAACACAGCTCACAATTGATAAGACATTTTGCCACTGTTTAAAAATATATTTTCTTCAAAGACACATCATTTATTAAACACTGGAGTTGTTCACAGTATTTTTTTAGTTTTAGTGTTCCAGTTTTAGCCAAATCCTTATAAACATCACCATACTATTTGACGTTTTTTAGATGAATCTCTTGATACATAACTTTAGTGAATATGCCATAAAGCAGGAGAAGACATGGAGATAGAGGAATAGTTTCCCTGACAAATCCCTAAATCTAAATAAAACATTATCATATTATATGGTAAAATGTAGCTTTAGTATTGTCTTGGCAAAAGTCACAGTATACCTATAATGTATAAATCTAAACTGATTTAAATGTAAACATTGATGTCCTCAGATGCAGCACAGACATGACCTCAGACCACAGCTGACTCAGCTCTGAGCTCATCTCACTCTGGACCTCGGGCATGTTTTAACACAAGGACTACATTTTCATCACTTCAAAAGCGTCAGTATACCTGGTTGTAGTCTGACATTTATGTGGTAACTCTAGTTTATTTATTAATTCATCATTATTATATAGTTATTAATGCTTAACCACAGTTTAATGGTGTGTAGTTGTTATAAAGAGATAACAAATCTTTAATCTCAATTTTTTTATTTGTGGAGCTATTAAAAGTGAAAATAGTGGTCTGCAAAAACACTACATTTTATCACATTTGTAACTGTCAAACTGCGCAATTAATATGATATATATAAAGTATAGACATAGCACAGTTTTTAAATGTATTTTTTTTCTTCAAATGGCTTCTCAGTTTTTATAGTGTTCAACTGTAACAATAAATTTAGTTTGATCACTATATCTCCTCATGCTTGTTCTTAATCAATAACAGTCCAATGTGACTTTCTGATTATTGTCAGTTTGTCTTTGTGGACAGTTCATTCATTCACAGAGAGAGGGATGGAGAGAGAGGCAGAAGGACAGATAGTGAAATGGAGAGGGACGAAGAGAAGGAAGGAGAAGACAGCGAGAGGGACGGAGAGAAGGAAAGAGAGAAGGACGGAGAGAAGGACAGAAAGAAGGAAAGAGAGAAGGAAAGAGAGAAGGAAAGAGAAAAGGAAAGAGAGAAGGAAAGAGAGAAGGACGGAGAGAAGGAAAGAGAGAAGGACAGAGAGAAGGAAAGAGAGAAAGAAAGAGAGAAGGAAAGAGAGAAGGACGGAGAGAAGGAAAGAGAGAAGGACAGAGAGAAGGAAAGAGAGAAAGAAAGAGAGAAGGAAAGAGAGAAGGACGGAGAGAAGGAAAGAGAGAAGGACGGAGAGAAGGAAAGAGAAAAGGAAAGAGAGAAGGAAAGATAGAAGGACGGGGAGAAGGAAAGAGAGAAGGATGGAGAAAGAGAGGACAGCGAGAGATGTATTGAGATGCAGCGTCGTGTCAGTCTAATCCACAAGAGCAGGTGCCGACACTGGGTGAAAGCTCAAAGGCACTTCAGCACGCTCCTCATCAGACACAATACTTGACCACAGATCTACACTCTAGCTGAGGCAGGAGCACTCAGAAATGATAATGAGATAAGATATGTCTTACAAATAGAGTTTATAATTTATTTAAAAATTTTGCCACTTTCAGGTTTTGAATATTAATAACGGCTCTGCAGACATTGTGCAGGCACATGTTGGTGTTAGAGCTAAGATTCAGAATAGCTCAGGAAATACGCACCATCAAAATACTTTTCAGATTATAATATTTTCTGTTCCAGATAAACCCAAACAATTTTAGCTCTAGACCTATTCATTAAACCTCAAATAACCAGTGGCATTAACAAAATATTTTAACTTTACAACTGACTTTATTCCAGACAGTGTTGCAGACTTTGTTTTTGTTTTTAAATATTTGCTTTCTGCTTAAGCATTGTACAAAAAAATGTTTTTTTTACATGTCTAATCGAACATGCTTTGTATGTCTGTATGTTTACAGCTGAAAACAAGAGAATGAAAAAGAATAAATGAAAAATGGAGCCAGAGAGGGCCCTAGACTGGTGGAACCTCCATCCATCCACTAATCTCAGACAGAACACGTAACATGTAATGCCATTCAAATTCATTATGTGTTATTTCTCTTGTGTAATAGAATAGTAATGCGTCCAGTTCACACAAGGCAATTCAGAAAGAATTTTGATTTAATATTATTACACACAAAAAGTGATAAATTGATGAAACTGATGACTTCTGATATATTTAATACCTTGCTTATGGTTGAAAAATATTTAAGGATAATTATTTGTTTGTCGAGTTGGTTCTTGTGTAAATGGAAAATGTTTCAATAAAAAGTGTTTTATATTCCCCACTCTGTCATTTGTTTGATTACCCTGATGATGCAACTTCTATTTCTAAGATATTAGTTTTTATTAGATTAGAAAGTTAGCATATTCATAATTGTGTCTAAACTTTAGACAGAATTTATCATCTTTATATATCATTATCATCATCATCAGTAGCGGCAGCAGTAAAGAGTCCTTTTCAGGTGAAACATCAGCCGACTGGGACTGACGAGACAAAGTATGGTTAGTTATTCCCTCAGCCCAGTCAGACCAGAGACTCTTTGAGAAAGCTCTGTGTCGGAACAAAAACTGAAATCACCGGATAAAAAACACAAAAGCCTGGATGTGATCTTTGGGCTATTTTAGTCCAAAAAAAACATGGTTCTATTGTGATTCTAATAAAGAAACATGGTCCCACAGTCAAGAGGGAGGGGTCAGAGGTTAAGCTCTGCATCTACAGCTAGACTCTGCTCCATTGTTTGAATCTGATATGAGACTTGAAGCTGGGTTCATTATTGTAACATTTCAGACCTATCTTAAACCTCCCTCTAGTGGTTGGTTGGATTTTGTCCTGGATCTTTTAGTTTCAAATTTTAAGACTAACAGCTACGGCAGGTCTCATGCTCGAGTGGCTCTCCATTTCAAAACAATCACTTCAATTAAAACACTGATTAAGCAAATTGGAGGCTGATGAGTGCAGAGCGGCAGTCTTCTGGAGAGCTGCTAATTTTGACGGTGATTAGCGTGCAGCATGGCACGGGCTGCCCTCCGCCATGCTGCACACACAGACTTGTGTGAGGCCTGGGAACTCATCGACATGGTCACTTAGTGCATGCTACAATATACATATACAATATTATCAGTATCATGAAGCGTTAAATCATCTTCAAAAATTCCAGAGTAATTATATCAGATGTGCCAGATGATCATGATGCAGAGTTAGAATTCTGATAAGGTTGTATTAATTCATTTTCCTATTAATTGTGGTAGTACATATGAGATAGAAAGCATTCCTCTCATGGGGAACCAACCAGTTTTTCGTCTCTTATGCTCTAAATGCATGGGTGTCCAAAGTGGGGCCTGGGGGCCAAAATTTTATTGCCAATGGGTTTGATTTGGCCCACCACTGGTTGTCATATTTTGCAACTGAAATTGCAAACTAACAACTGATTTAATCTGCTATAACAGTTGAGTATGCTTATCCATTGGTAATGGCCTATTGTGTTAAAGAGAAGCAATTGGGTTTATACAGCCCAGAAACAGCTTTGTGTTTTTGCTCACATTTACTTCAGAGATTAAAGATTATTAAAAAATAAAACACAATTAACTATATATATTATATAGTACAATTCAGGTAGGTTTGTGGAACACTGGATAAGCTCTCTTTAGTGTGTTAAGTCTAACACTAGTCAGATTTTTGAAAGGTCTGCGTCAAAACAGCATAAGTTTGGGTCAAACAGGTTAAGTTCCAATTAGGCGCTACCTCGTCAGAACAAAATGGAAAGGAGTATTTTACTCAAACCTTTGTTTTCTTTTACTGTGTTAGCTAAATAAAGTAAATTGATAAAAGCTTTTGATCTAAAGAGAATGTTTTGTTCATTTTGGGCATGAAAATTATTAACTTTCCAGGCAACATTATACAATATTCAAAATCAGTAAGTGAAGTTTTAAATTGGGTTTATATGAATGTAATTATTATTCTGTGTTATGTGTCAGGGCATTTTTGTACTACCACTGTTTATGCTGTTGGCTAGTTTATGTTTTGTATGTCTCCTGGCATAGAAAGTAGTCTAATCATTACTTGCCTAAAACAATTTTTTTAACCCCCCCCCCCCCTCAACTTTTAATATAGGAGTTCTCCCATTTGACAAACCAAGAAAATAAACCAGGAAATTGGTTATTCTTTTTATTCAGAAGATCCAACTACAGAGGTCTATGTCTAAGTCTATGCCAGGGTACTGGAAAGGAAAATTTTCCCAAGAGTCAAAGCTCAGATTCAGGAGGAACAATGCAGTTTATGGTCCCAGTCGTGGAACACTGGACCAGCTCTATACCCTCTCCAGGGTGTTGCAGCGTTTATGGGAGTTTGCTCAACCAGTCCACATGTGCTTTGTGGATCTGGAGAAGGCATTTGACCCTGTTACTTGCGGTGTCCTGTGCTTTGGGTGTATGGGCTCCGGGGCCCTTTGCTAAGGGCTGTCATGTCCCGGTACAACAGAAGCAGGAGCTTGGTTTGCATTGCCGGCAGTAAGTCAGACCTGTTCCCGGTGAATGTTGGACTCTGGCAGGGCTGCCCTTTGTCACAGGTCCTGTTCATTACCTTTATGGACAGGATTTCTAGGCACAACCAGGGGCCGGAGGGAGTCCGGTTTGGGAACCATATGATTTTGTTTCTGCATTTTTTTCTAGTAACCCAGAAAGGTTACTACGCTAATATACATGAGGGGGTGAGTGGTGAGGCTGAGACCGGGGCTGCAAAAACAAAGTTGGGTAGTGGAGCTTTAAGTGCCCTTTCCTGAGTCATCTTATCTGTATGTTCTTTAAAAATTCAAACGCTGCAGAGCTGTGAACAGCCCTCGTCACTCGGTGTAACACACAACATTTGCTCCAGCTCTAATTATTCCATTTGCAGGGACCACGATGAGTTTAGATGAGAGGTAATTCAGCATGGTATAACTCAATTAAATTTCTCCTGACTGGGATTCATGGAGCATCAACGACTCCTGAGTGGGACCAATGGGAGTACTGCTTATTTATCCCCAAGTCCCTCTGATGCTGCATTTCTGCCTCTCAATTAAACCCAGGCGATGAGAGGCTTTCACCACACAATGCCCCATAATGAGAAACACACAGGAGCAGGACGCGATCTGATCAGCTCCAAATGAAAGTATACAAGTGTCAGTGCTGTGCTCAGATTGGACCAACCACATTCTGTTTTAAAAAAAGAAAACATTAAATTTATCTGTAATTGTTTTGCTTTATACAACCCAATAAGCAGAACTGCACACTCTAGGTTACATGGAATATTAACATGTCAGATAATGTATTCATATACTATTTACTGAAAAATATATACTGTAATATGTGGGCAGTGCCTTGGTTATGGGCTCAAATCAGATTTAAAGAGATTAAGTACTTAAAGAAAATAGTTGAAACAATGGAAAGCCATGGTAAACAGGATTTAGATTTTTTTTTAATTTTTATTAAATAACAGTATTTTAGATTTTGATGTTGTTCTTGATGTAGTACAGCCCACAACTCAGTTCAAACTTTTTTTTCTGGCTACTTATATTTCAAAATGCCAAATTAATTGTGACTTTGAATTTTTGAGAGTGACAAAACTCCATTTTTCGATGGGTTGTTTATTATTTGACCCTTAGTTTTGGTCATTTTTTGTCATCTTTACTGCTGTTTTGTTGTGACTGTTTCAAGCCATTTTCGCAGCTCTTCTTTTCATTCATTCAAACAGACTGTCACAAACATGCCTCTGAAGTTTTGACATGATGCAAATTGACATTCTGGAGACCCAAATCAAATCTACAACAATCCAGCTTTGGGACGCAGCTCACTGTTTGGGAAAGTCTAAGTCTGTCTTGGACTTGAACAGGACTAAGCACTCTGCCAATGTTCTACAGTTAAATGCACAGAGCAGAGAACTTCTGAACTGATCTTATTAAGTACCACAGCGAGTGCAGCTCTGAGTGCACGCACAGTTCCCATCTGTTTCCTTACTACATTCATAATGATTCCTCAGTTACTCATGCTTTAACTTGGACGGATGCCAATATTCAATGTTGACAGTTGGATTCTGTTCTTCCACCCCTGTGGTAAGTGTTTTACAGAAACATAAAGCCAACCCGGCTACAAGAAGCATCCATGCTCAGGTCAAGGTCAGTCTCGTGGCAGTGTGAGGGCAGAGGAGGGCAGCTCCATACTGAAGCACTGCACTGGCCCAAAGTGTGAGTGCTCCCCAACATGTGCATATAAATGTAATAATGGCAATGTGTGGCTCCATATACTGAAAATGGAACTGACCATTTCTCAGAAGGCTGTGTTTAAACACAGCAGTGATGTCTACTTTTCTTCTGAGACGGATGACACTGAACAGAGCTTTGCAATAAATGTCCCTAAGTGATGCTCCGGGTCCTAGCACAGACTGCTGTTGTACTTGGGTCATTCTCATTAATGACAGTCTGGGACTCTGTGGTGAAGTCCTTCAGATCTGGTTGACTCTGGCTCGGAGCTGTGGATATAGAGACTGCCACTGTGATGCTATGAATATTTAATTAATAATTAGTCATCTAATTCTTCCTCAGAAGTTATTATCCCTCAAACTGGTTTGTGAATTTAATTATTACCAGCCTTTTTGTTTCCGCGCACCCTCATTACTGTCAGGATTGATGTAACATAAACTTCATTAAAAATTAAAGTGGGATTCTTTAATTACGGGGCGGCCCTCTCCAAAGCCAGAATTAGCCAACTCAGTGATGTGCAAATGAGAGCATTATTTAAGAAACATGCTGGAAGTAGTTATGCTAATTCGCCGGGGTTCACAGTGGCAGACCTTTCCACTCACGGTTGCATATTCATTAAACGCACTATGCAAATTTAATGTAGCAGCCGTAGTAATGCCTTGTTAATTTATTCAGATTTATTGAGTACAACTTGTAAAAAGTACCAATTTAATTAGCCCATCTGCGGAGATGGCCGCCGTGATCGCTGGGCTTCTTAAAGAGACCCGTCAGAGAAAAAAAAAAAACATCCCAAACCATCATGTTTTACATCTCACAGCCGTTTTGTGCACTTGTGGGGAAGCTCGCAGAGAAAACTGCTACTTTATCCCTCACACTTTGGCAGAGGCCACAGATAAAATGGTTCTGCTGAGGTCCACAGCGGGGCAATTTTTTGATAGGCAGCCAAAGCCAAAGCCAAAGGTCAACAGGTCAGGAGAAGACAGAGGAATTAGATTTCAGAACATATAAAAATAATACAGCTTTAAAAATAAAAAGGGCTGCCTTTATTTCCAACTTCTGAACAAAATGCATGTCTCTGTATACTTCTGTTCATATTATTTACCTTTATATTTACATTTACATTTAGTCATTTTGCAGACCCTTTTATCCAAAGCGACTTACAAGTGAGGAAAACAATGGAAACAATTTTAACAACACAAGGTAACAAAAAGCATAAGTGCAAAAACTAGTCAGTTAAAAAAAACTAGTCAGTTCCAAAAACTAGTCAGTTAAAACCCATACAGTATACAAAGCTAAGGCTAGGAAGTGTTATTTAATTTAATTAAAATTTTTAAATAAAGAAAAGGAAGAGATAGAAAGGAAGTAGAATTCATTGTTTGTCAGTTACGGGTTGACAGAAGAGTTGTGTTTTCAGGTGTTTTTTAAAGATAGCTTCAGAATCTGCTGATCTTGTAGCAGCAGATAGATCATTCCACAAATGTGATCCAACAGATCCAGAGAAGGTACGTGAGAGGGATTTTTTTCCTTTTTGGGATGGTACCACCAGACGTTGTTCATTTGCAGATCGCAGGGATCTGGTAGGAACATAGGTCTGTATCAGTGAGTGAAGATATGAGGGGGCGGAGCCAGTGGTGGTCTTGTAGGCCAAGAGCATAGTTTTGAACTTGATGCGGGCATCAACCGGGAGCAAGTGTAACCTAATGAGGAGAGGAGTTACGTGCGCTCTCTTTGCTTCTTTAAAGACCACTCTTGCCGCTGCATTCTGGATTGCAATAATCCTTTTTGGACAAGACAAGAGGTACGACAGATGGAGAGATGGCCTGAAGGAGATGTGTGGGGAGGGGATCCAGCGGGCAGGTGGTAGGGTGGTTAGAACCAATGACCTTGGAAACATCTGCTTCAGTTAGAGGAGAGAAAGAGGGAAGCAAACACATATCAGGGGTGTGGACGAGTTCGACAGGTGGTGAAGCAGAGAACTGATTGCTGATGGTGGTTTTCTTTACAAAGAAAAACACAAAATTGTCAGCTGTTAAATCCATTGAAGGTGGGGGAGCAGGCGGGCAAGGGAGGTGACCTCAGTGGAGAAGGTAGAGAGGAGAGACTGGTAGATACAGAGGTAGGATCTAGAGCTAGTATAAGATAAGATCTAGTTGGTTACCAGACTTGTGGGTTGCTGATATGGAAACCTGCTTGAAGTCAAATGATGCAGTCAGGTTACTGAAGTTAGCAGCCTGTGGTTTTTCAAGGTGGATGTTAAAGTCTCCTTGTACCACCAGAGTACCATCCTCAAGGAAGGATGAAAGAAGTGCATTCAACTCCTCCAATAAATGTCAGAGCTGACCTGTTAAAATGACAGGGTGGGTGATAGTAAAAGCATGAAACTCAAAGGAACTTATAAGTTAATAATAGTTCAAGTTCAAGTCTGCTTTATTGTCAATTCTTCCACATGTACAGTACATACAAACAGAGAATCAAAATTGTGTTACTCTCAGACATCTGGTGCACACAGATAACATTAACATTAAAGCATAAATCTAGATCAAAATATAAAAATGATGCAACTATACAATAAGGGAATGTTAAAAATATATATATAATAAAATTAAAAATAAAGTTAAATAAAGCAGCGCAAGGCAAAAGGCAGATAGAGTGCAAAACAATGAAGAGAACAGAGCAGATAAAAGTTTTTTTTAGTGCAAAAACAAACGCTTATTAAGTCTGGTTAAAGTAGCAAAGCACTCAAGAGCAGTTATTTTATTTAGCTGACTGATGAGATAGTGGACTGATGGAACGCTTATCCGGGGACGGGTTGTGAGGGCAGCAGTCTGAGCAGAGACGCCCAGACTTCCCTCTCCCCAGACACTTCCTCCAGCTCTTACAGGGGGATACCAAGGCATTCCCAGGCCAGCCGAGAGACATAGTCCCTCCAGTGTGTCCTAGGTCTTCCCCGGGGTCTCCTCCCGGTGGGACATGCCCGGAACACCTCCCTAGGGAGGTGTCCAGGAGGCATCCGAAACAGATGCCCGAGCCACCTCAGCTGGCTCCTCTCGATGTGGAGGAGCAGCAGATCTACTTTGAGCTCCTCCCGAGTGACCAAGCTCCTCACCCTATCTCTAAAGGAGTGCCCCACCCTACGGAAAAAGCTAATTTCGGCTGCTTGTATTCGCGATCTTGTTCTTTCGGTCATGACCTTAAAACTCATGACCAAAGGTGAGAGTAGGAACGTAGATTGACCGGTAAATTGAGTGCTTTGACTTACAGCTCAGCTCCTTCTTCACCACGACAGACTGGTACATCGACCGCATTACTGCAGAAGCTGCACCGATCCATCTGTCGATCTCATGCTCCTTCCTTCCCTCACTCGTGAACAAGACCCCGAGATACTTGAACTCCTCCACATGAGGGAGGATCTCTCCACCAACCTGAATGGGACAAGCCACCCTTTTCTGACTGAGAACCATAGTCTCAGACTTGGAGGTGCTGATCCTCATCCCAGCTGCTTCACACTTGGCTGCAAACCGTCCCAGTGCACACTGAAGGTCCTGACCTGATGGAAACAAAAGGACAACATCACCTGCAAAAAGCAGAGACGAGATCCTGACGAGCAGAAAAAAGCAGAGGCGAAACCAAACTCCCTCCGGCCCATGGCTGCGCCTAGAAATCCTGTCCATAAAGATAATAAACAGGACCGGTGACAAAGGGCAGCCCTGCCGGAGTCCAACATTCACTGTGAACAGGTCTGACTTACTGCCGGCAATGTGAACCAAGCTCCTGCTCCGGTCGTACAGAGACCGGACAGCCCTTAGCAAAGGGCCTCGGACCCCGTACTCCCAGAGCACCCCCCACAGGGCACCACAAGGGACACAGCCAAATGCCTTCTCCAGATCCACAAAACACATGTGGACTGGTTGTGAAAACGCCCATAAACCCTCCAGCACCTGGAGAGGTTATAGAGCTTATCCAGTGTTCCACGACCGGGACGAAAACCGCATCGTTTCTCCAGAATCCGAGGTCGAATTCTCCTCTCCAGTACCCTGGCATAGACTTTCCCGGGGAGGCTGAGGAGTGTGATCCCCCTGTAGTTGGAACACACCCTCCGGCCCCCCTTCTTGAAAAGAGGGACCACCACCCCGGTCTGCTAGTCCAGAGGTACCGTCCCCGACCGCCACGCGATGTTGCAGAGGCGTGTCAACCAAGACAGCCCTACAACATCCAGAGACATCCAAATCACATCCCCAAAACATCAGAGCCACCTCTATGTTTCACAGTCTCATAGGCCATGTTGTTTCCTCTCCAAATGTAACGTTTATGTTTGTGGCCAAAAACTTTAATTTGTTCTCATCATTCCAAATGACTTTGTTCCAGAAGTTTTTTTGTTTGGCTGTTTACCATGTTGTAATGTGTAATGCTTTGTGGCATTTAGGTAGTAATGGCTTTCTCAATCTTGCGGGCCATTTTTTTTATTTTTATTTTAGAGAGTTGCAGAATTTTTGTTGGTCTACTTGACCGTGGTTTGGTTTCAACAGAATCACTCATTTTCATTTTAATTAGAGTTTGAATTCTCAATTCCTTGGATATCTTTTTATATAACTTTCTTGTTTAATACAGTTCAATTACCTTTTCCCGCAGATCCTTTGAAAATGATTGTGCTTTCCCCATGACTCAGAATACAGAAACGTCATTGCAGCACTGGATGAGAGATGCATGGATCTGTCAGAAGCCCAGAAACTCAATTACGTTTTACACACACACATTGATTACAAGCTTGTGTGCATGTTATCAGGCCAAAATCACCAAGGTAAACTTTTGATCAGGGTCATTTGGGTAGTTTATGTTGTTATTATGATTTAAAAAAGTAAACACAAACCCATATTCTCTGAAAAATGGCCAAAAAGTCATAAATTCTGCCTGGGTATAAAACAAAATGAGCGTAATCGAGAATTGTAAAAGAGCGTTATATAATCAAAATCGTTTGTTAACCTAGCTATTTCTAGGTAAAAAAACCTCCTATCTATAGATAGAAGGTTCTGGTGTTGAACATTTTGAACTCGTGGTTAGACTGAGACCTGGACCTAAGTACAGCCACCGCTTCAATTAGTCAGCCAGTGACTGCAGGGGACCCAGGTGACTGCAGGGGATCAGGATAGTTCCACTGCCTCAGCCTTTCACCCAGTGACTGCAGGGGACCTGAGTACAGCCACTGCATCAGTTTGCGGCCCAGTGACAGCAGAAGACCCAGGTAGAGCCCCCGCTTCAGCCAGCTGCCAAGTGACTACAGGGGACAATGGAACAGCCATTGCTTCAGTCAGCCGTCCAGTGACTGCAGGGGCCCTGACCACAGCCACCACTTGATCCCTGTGATTCACACCACAGGGATCCTACCACTAGGTATCACTGTCTCAGGCACTGGGAAAAAACCTCCTATCTGCACTTTGCAAATCACAAATACATAATAAATATTGTTAACACATATTATGTACAATAGTTCAAGTATAGTTTAGTAGTTCATGTATTGTGTATTGGGTTACTTTAACATATAGCATTCTGAAAGAAAATAAACCTAACCCTAACCATTTTTTCATTTTTCTCAAAAAAGTACATTGGTCTTTGGTCATTGGTATGCAGATGTTTTGGGTGTGCCAATATTTTTTTCATGAGAAGCACAGTGGGTGCATAATCATTGGTTCAGCAGGGCACACACACAAACTTTCCCAGCACTCGGCTGCACTTGAAGGCTGAAGTGCAGAAAATCTAAGTTAATGCACAGTCCAAGGGTTTTGTGCAATTCAGTCTCAGACATGTGTGGTTTAAAAAAACACCACCAAAATAAGCAGCTTGTCTATTTTCTTGTAATTTGCATAGAGCATCACACATCTATGAGGTGTTTGTTTTTTTCTTTGCACCCAATGTCCTGGTGCCCCATGACCCTGTGTCCCTCTATTCCAGTGATGTCAAACTCAAAGTGGTGAGGGGCCACTATAGTAAATGAGAATCCAAGTGTCACAGGGCTGAAATTATTATTTAAATTATATATTTTTTTAATGCGCAATTAAAAAAAAAGTGTTGTTAAAAGAAATTTGCGATACTGAGTTATTAATGCATTCAACTTGACAGCCCTAGTTTTATACATACATGTTCAAAACACTTTTGGTGAGCGAGATGAAGGGAATTTTGATTATTCTGTCATGTATGTACATTAAATAAATAAAAATTCTAACCCAATAATGCATCAGCAACAGCCTGAATGAGCTGAATTATCTGTGGTTGCCTCTGAAAGCCTGTACAGTCAATTAAATGAGAATGCTTTGGGAACAAAACTCCCATGCTGTCTCAGTGGACGTGCATGTTTACCTTGTTCTAACTTTCTGATTTGCTGCCATAACTAAACTAAGCAACGCTAGCAGCAAAGTTGAAAATTAATTCTGCAAACACAAGTAACAGACAGGCCTCTGCATTAGACCAAGAAAAGAAAGGTTTTATCAAGTGCCACCAAAATAGCAAAATTGGAGTCCAACCGGCATTAGACTCTGACCTGGCATTCTTTTCATTGAAAATGTAATCATTACATACATTTACATTTAGCTGACGCTTTTATCCAAAGCAACTTACATTAAGCTTCTATTCACCAGTGTTACAGCTGGAACACCACTGTAGGTAAGTGCCGAGGACACAACAACAGTATGAACTGTGGGGAGAGCGGGAATTTAACCACCAGGGACAACCGCTCTACCACTGAGCCAAGGCGCCCCATTACAGACCATGTATAATATATTGTGGTGTTTTGTTTACAGTTTTCTAAATAATGTTAGCATGCTTGTAACACAGGGATTCTAACAAAAACATCTCATAATAAGTTACTGTCTTGAAAAGAAGAGACAAAAGGTGAGTAAAAACACACGGGATCCACCATTGGCGGTTTGCCAAGTTGCCGCACATGCGCGATTCATTTGCAGTGTGGACGAGGAGGAGAACAACTCCTGCTCTGACTGCAGCTGGGAGGGGCTGCTGTGCGAGGACCGGGTCGCCTGTGAGTTCTTTCGGATGGGGGTGGGGCCCGCGGCAGCACCCGCTGCTCTTTGAGAAGAGTAAGAACGATGTGTGCTTTCACTTCAGAGAGTCGCCAAAAGTCTCCAATAACTCCAGAAAAAGTTGTTAGATTTGTTGCTAGTCGCTTTTTTGAAAATTTGTCGCTAGAGGGGTCTGAAAACTCGCTAAATATAGCGACAAAATTGCTACGTTGGCAACACTGGTTTTTAGTGACTTTCTTATTGTGTTCTTGTGGCGAACATTGTTTCTGTGATCAGCAAAATGGAATTTAAAGCAGTATATACAATTGGACTGTTTACGATGACTTTAAACTCACATTTCAAATTTGGATGTAATGTGTACACCGCTGGTGTTGTAGCTAATGCTATTCACTACAGCATAGAAACAGAAGTTTGTCTAGTTGTCTTAGAGGTTATACAAAAAAAGACAGCTTCCAAGCTGTAGAGGGGGAACACGACGACTGAGGAGGCAAAATGCTAACTTGTTTCTGCTCACCCAATCCAAGTACCTGCTCCTGCAAGTTATTCCTGAGTACGTGCTTCCTGTTCCTGCTTCTTTGGTACCGTCGCCTGTTCCTGCTAAACCAACTGCAGTTACCTGAATCCTGCTACCTGTTCCAGCTAATCTGCTACCATTTCCTGCTACGCTAAACCGTTAAACCAATCAAGTTTCCGAATTCTACTACCTGGTTCAGCTAACCTGTTACCGGGTCCTGAGTCTTCGGTCCTGTTATGGCAATTTCACATTCTATATTTCCATTATTTTTAGTTCATTATTATTTCTGTTCATTCTGTTCATGCCCTGTCCTTCAACATAAACCTAGACATATTACCCCCTGGCCTCTGGGTTATAGGTCTTTAGAGGCGGTAACCATCGTCTCTTCCCAAAACACTGCGTGAACTGTTGGTTATAAAATGCCAGGTATTGTTTACTTTGGGAAGCAAAAACCACCAGCCTGTATTTTTGTCTGACCTGTATTTGCTTCATTCCTTGCAAGGATTTAAACCTGACCCTTCGATTTGCAAGTCATATTCAGTCTCCATCGTCTGACTGTCACGGTGGATCAGGACTCGGCACAGTTGGCCGCGGCCTCCGTGCCGGGCTCCCCCGCCCCTACTGATTCGCAGAGAGGAGACAGGTGTGCGGGAGCGCCGGCGGAGCAAGCCCAGCTGATCCGAGTGAATAATCAAGAGGGAATAAGAAGCACCGCAGCCTACTCCTTGACGCCAGATCGTAACACTGACTACAGTTAGTAATACGTCTCGCATTCGAAATGTTTGTTCTATGTACGTACTTACCCGTTTTTCTCTGTTCACCTCAGGTCCTTCCCGTCCTACCGCCAGTCCGGTTCCCGCTCCACCTTGGTCATCTCTGAACCCCGCCAGTCCTTCAGTTCGTCTCGCTCCAGCTCAACCCGGTCCGGACCCTGCTACAACTCGTTATCCCCGAAGAACCCGCCATTTATAAGTTTATCATTTCAATAAACCTGTTTTTTGTGAACTTTACGTGTGTGCCTGCGTGTGGGTTATCTGCTGGAACATAACAGTCTGCTCATTTAATCTGTAGAGAAAATTCTTATAACTGTTCCAGCTTGTCCAGAGACTGATACAGATACTGTTGTATCATTAAAGATTACACATCTTACCAGTCTGGTGTCTGGTGTCAAGAATTTGAGTCCTGAGCAAGCCTCTCTCATGGAACCTCTTAAACGGGGCTCGAGTAAGGGTACTGCGAGGGTACATACTGCGAAATACGGCGAAATACTGCAATATACTGCCGTCCACCAGTGGACAGGCTCCAAAAGCGGAAATATAAGGAAAAACCCAATGGTGACTTTACAAGTGTAAATGTGCGTTCACACCAAAAGTGTTAAGCACAGGTAATTTACATGTTAAGTCAATGCAAAGACGCGATTAGACCTGTGTGGAAATCCTGCGGCGCAATTTGAGCGAACAGAGCATTTGAAAAATCTGAACTTTGCTGTAGTAGTGACGTGCTACGAACGGAGGTGGACCATAGAGGCAGAAATCCAAAACAACAATGGAGGACGAAGTTATTGGAAAGCCTGAGGGATACAATACATCTTTGTCATTTTACAGAGCCAGGAATCTTAAAGGTTCTTGCTCAAAGGAAAGTGTGTGGGGAGTCGAAAAACTCTGGTAAGTTGCAAAAAACTACTTTTAATTTATTAGAGTCGTATATTGAGCCAGCTAAAGCCAGAGCTAATTTGCCGTACTTTTGAACTAGTTTTTCACTGACGACTTTATGTTTATCCAGAGAAAGTGTGCAGAAAGAGCCTGAGAAACATGTATTTAAAGTAGAAGGAGAAGAGGATAGTGTTAGGAGTTAGCAGCAGGTTTAGGACAATAGTGGAAGTCCTCTGCGGTTATGTCTTTCCGCAACCCCTAGTTTTCTCACGAGACACCAGCGGGACTGTGGAGAGGGGGTCCGAGGATAATGACCACCCCGAGGACCAGGGCGAGACAGAAGCAACAGGGCATTCAGAGACAGAAGGAGTGTGGACAAGCCACACAGGGGATATGTGTTGTTTGTGACTGGTGCAATGTTCAAATTAGGGCTGGGACTCGATTAAAATAATGTAGCTAATTAATTAGAGGCTTTGTAATTAATTAATCAAAATGAATCGCATTTTTATTGCATATAAATATTTCACCTGAGAACAGTGAGAAGTCATTTTTCACATGGATTTTTAGTATACAATTGAATAATGACTGAATGCATAAGCTTAATTAACAAAATATTGTTTATTTATTTCAGTCTAGCAGACCAGTGCAATGTTTGCTATTAAGTGTAGCAATAGCATATTTAGAAATACAGTACATTTCAGAAATTCAGGTAGCATATAGATAGGTAGACCTTCTGTAAACTATGTTTTTTTAAGTAAAACACAATACTTTCAAGTACACTCAGAACATTGGAAACCCTGACTATTATAAAACATCTCTCTGTTACTTCAGAGGCCATAACAGACTAAGTCAAACTCTCAATAACCTTGGCCAAAACAATAAATTCAACATAAAGTGCCAGTTGCATCAACAACATAATACATCGTTCAAAGTAAAGTGTACCATTTAAAATAAAATAAAAAAAGTGCCAGTCCCTATTCTTCCAATATGAAAAATAAATCTCTCTGTTGCTTAGGCCACTGTTTGATCAACATTTCAGTTGCAAAAACCTCATTGGCATCAGGATACTCTATGACTATTTCTTATACTTCTCTTTCAGCCAGTTGCTAAGACAAACAAGCCTGTTCACATTTTCAGAGCTCAAGGCTGCCCTTTTCTTTTGAACTATGTTACCTGCCATTGAGAAAAGTCTCTCGCATAGGACAGAAGTGGCAGGGGTGCCCAGATACTTGCGGGCCAGCACAGAAAGTTGTGGATGGGCTCCCTCATGAGTGGACCACCACTGCAGTAGGCAGTTTGTTTCACTGATGGTGTGCTCTGCCCTGTAGTGGGCCAGAGCCTCGTTGGGCCCATCTTCATCCTCTGATTCAGTCTGAATTAAACAGCAGGAGGCAAAAAAAATTAAAACAAAATTTCCCATCCACGGGGCCAATGCAAAGCAGTCTCGTCAGCTTCTTTCATGGTTCATGTTGACTGTGGTTTGTTGTTGTCAGAAGTCAAGAACGCTAGTTGGTGACCCAGTATAATCAGTCAGTCGAAACCCATTAAAAAACGTTCTGCGGTGCAAAAATAAGTGTGGTTAAAATTAAATTTTTTATTTTTTGCGCAACTAATTAACACGTTAAAGTCTTGTAATTAATTAATCTTAATTAATGCGTTAAAGTCCCGGCCCTAGTTCAAATGTTAACTTGTATTAATATTTAGTAATATAATGTGTATATACAGTGGGGATCGAAAGCTTCGGCACCCCAGGAAAAAAATGTGTATTAATGTGCATAAATAAGCCAAGAAAAGATGGAAAAATCTCCAAAAGGCATCAAATGACAGATTAGACATCCTTATAATAAGTCAAAAAAGTTAGATTTTATTTTGCTCATTTGGTGCGGCAGTGGCTCAGTGGTAGAGCGGTCGTCTTTCAACTGGAAGGTAGTGGGTTCGATTCCTGCTCTCCCCACATTCATACGAGTCCACCTTGCCTCGTATAAATGTGTAAGAATGTTTAGTGAATGTATGTGGTGATGGTCGGAGAGGCCGTAGGCACAAAATGGCTGCCACGTCTCTGTCAGGCTGCCCCAGGGCAACTGTGGCTACAGTTGTAGCTTACCATCACCAGTGTGACTGTGTATGAATGAATAATGGACGACCTGTGTGTGCTTTGATTCCCTTGGTCCCTCGGGAGAAAAATCAATCCATTATTATTATTATTTACACTTTTAAAATAACAAAAAAAAAAATGGTGTCTACAAAAGTTTGGGCAAAGTTACTGCCCCCTTTGGCAAGCTAAGACCTGACAGTGTCATGGATTGTTCTCAATCATCGTCTGGATAGACCAGGTGATGTCAATCTCAAAGGTTTTAAATGCCCAGACTCATCTGACCTTGCCCCAACAATCAGCACCATGGGTTCTTCTAAGCAGTTGTCTGGAAAACTGAAACTGAAAATAGTTGCAGTTGTCACGAAGCAGGAGAAGGCTATAAAAAGATAGCAAAGCGTTTTCAGATGCCAATATCCTCTGTTCGGAATGTAATTAAGAAATGGCATCAGGAACAGTGGATGTTAAAGCAAGATCTGGAAGACCAAGAAAAATATCAGACAGAACGGCTTGCAGAATTGTGAGAAAAGTAAGTCAAAACCCACGTTTGACTGCACAATCCCTCCAGAAAGATCTGGCAGACACTGGAGTTGTGGTAAACTATTCCACTATAAAGAGATACTTGTACAAATATGGACTTCATGGAAGACTCATTAGAAGAAAACCTCTTTTACGTCCTCAACACAAAAATCAGCATTTGAAGTTTGCAAATGAACATATAGACAAGCCTGATGCAATTTGGAAACAAGTTCTTTGGACCGATGAGGTTAAAATAGAACTTTTTGGCCGGAATGAGCAAAGGTATGTTTGGAGAAGAAAGGGCACAGAATTGAATGAAAAGAACCTCTGTCTAACTGTTAGGCATGGGGGTGGATCGATCATGTTTTGGGGTTATATTGCAGCTAGTGGCACAGGGAACATTTCACGAGTAGAAGGAAAAATGGATTCAATAAAATTTCCACAAATTTTGGATGCTAACTTGATGCCATCTGTGAAAAAGCTGAAGTTAAAGAGAGGATGGCTTCGACAAATGGATAATGATCCTAAACACACCTCAAAATCCACGGTGGATTACATCAAGAGGCATAAACTAAAGGTTTTGCCATGGCCTTCACAATCTCCTGACCTCAACATAATTGAAAATCTATAGATAGACCTTAAAAGAGCAGTGCGTGACAGGCAGCCTAGAAATCTCAAAGAACTGGAAGACTTTTGTAAGGAAGAATTGGCAAAGATACCTCAAACAAGAACTGAAAGAGTCTTGGCTAGCTACAAAAAGCGTTTACAAGCTGTTATACTTGCCAAAGGGAGCAGTACAAGGTATTAACTCTGCAGGGTGCCCAAACTTTTGCAGACACCATTTATTTTATTTCTGTTATTTTGAAAGTGTAAATGATGGAAATATAATCTAACTTTTTTTTTACTTATTATAAGGATGTCTAATCTGTCATTTGATGCCTTTTGGAGATTTTTCCATCTTTTCTTGGCGTCTTTATGCACATTAATAAAAACATTTACCTAGGGTGCCCAAACTTTTGATCCCCACTGTATATTGTCATGATAGAGCTGACTTTTGATGCCTGGGTCCCCCATCCCCTTGCAAAAACCTGCTGCTGCTTTAGCTTCCTCTGCCCCATCCACATCTGCTGCTGTACCCACAGGTGTGTACAGATAATATATACGTATCATATAATCATTTACAGTAAGCCCTCATAGCCTCTTACATTAACATACAAACACAACCCTGGTGCTTTGTTGATGAGTTGATAATGTTTTTCTGCTTTTTTATTTGTCATTTCATACAGTGCAACCCACAGAGGAGTAGCCTGGTTCTACCAGACTCTCGTACATTTCATTTGTACAGAGAGTCTGGCCTCGCTCCATTGACAAGCGTTTACTTCCTTGTATGCGGGAACTCTGTTGAAGTTTAAAACTATTGGATCTGCCCAGAGTCACAGGATCTGCCATAGCCAATCGCTAACGTGTTGTCGTGGACGTATGTCATGCGCCAAACCGACCGGAAACAATAAGTCACTCCCTCTGTTCGCTGATTGGTCCTACAAAAAATTGATTTCTGGAAACCTAAGAATATACAGCGATCCCAGACTAAGTACTAAAGCGAAATGAAATTGAGTGGAAGTACGTAGGAGGGCGGAGCCAGGCTAACAGAGGAGACCCCAGAGAAGAGCCCAGAGACCCCAGAGAAGACCCAGTTCAGAAGCTCTCCGAACACGTCCTGTAGCTCCAGCTCCATGTTCAGAGGATGAGCTCTTCTCTTGAGTCTGGTCCCTTCTCTGCAGAGGTGACTGTCTTGGACGAAAAAATTTGTCACATATCAAATACATACATTCATTTATGAAAGCAATTTGGAACCCACCGTATAGTTTTTAAAATGATGCAGCGGTCACTGCAGGAAATAAACCAGACTCTCATTGTTCTCCTTTCCTTCACTTTTATTCCTGCTCGGAAATAGTGCATTATGTTTTGTGTATAGTTTTATATTTCCATTTTTTTTAAATAAATGTTTTATACAATGACCAAAGGTTTTGATGTGTTTGTGCAAATAGTTATCATATTTATTATTTGTGACAAAAACATTTCAATATTTCAGACTGCTTTATTTATAATATAAGAAAGTTTATAATGCTCAGTATTTAAGACTAGATTACTTACAATAAACATTTGTTAATTTTTATTATCTATTGCAAACACATCTACAATACTACAGTAAGAAAACAGTTATGACTGGACCAGTGTTGTGGTAATAATAAGAAACAAGCCATGAGTCAGATTCCTTTTGGAGGCTGGCTCCATTTATTAAAGAAATTAACACAATAAAGAGATACAACACAATGTCATAAATACGATTGTAAATACTTTGTATTTGCAGTTATATAGGCATAATACTATATTGACTGTACTGATGTGTTCAGAAGACTGTAGTTGACCACTGATTAATTACTCATAATTACACCACTGGATACAGATGGACAGACAAGAATAGGGCGTCAGTAGTTGGTGTCCTGCAGGAAAGCCTCGCACCGACTCGGGACAACAGGTCATCAAACGGGCTGGCTCAGTGGGAAATACCCCTTAAACCGGCCATCATCCAGGCGCAGCTCCTGCAGAAGTTTGTGAAACTCATGGAGCTGGGTCCGCCTCTGAAGCATTCGATGAACCGCCGAATTGGTTCACGCTGTTTTTCCGTCCTCAAAAAATCCATCTCAACCATTCTTCAACAAGACCGGAAGACAACCCGCCTGGCAGAAGCCCCTCCCATTACGCCAATTCGCGTCTGTTGTTAAGTGAATTTCACATGCGAATAAAGCGAATTTCATGTGCAAATGAAGTGAGTAAACTCAAAATGTGCAAGCATCCAACTACGCGCGAATAGTGCGATTTCGTGCAATTCGCATTTGGTGTGAACGTACTGTAAAAATCATGTTTACAGCCTGGTACAAAAGATGGCTCCGGTCTCTAGAGCTAAGTTTTTACTACGTGAGAATTCTGGGGGGGACATATTTTTGATTAATATGTGTGTTTATACTATCTGAAAACTATTGTTTTATTATGCAGTAAAAGCGGAAAAGCCGCCATGTTATTGCCCTTTCATAACAACAATATCGGTGAATAGGAGACCAATGTGCGGATTACATCTATTTTATTTACAATTTATGGTCGAGTCCGCTGTTATATCCGGCTTCCTCCCACTGACCAAAGACATGCATGTACAGGTCAATTGGCAACTCTACTATGTTCCTAGTGCATGTAAGAGTGAATGGTTGTCTGTCACATACTATGTATATGTCTAAATGTCAGCCCTGTGACTAACTGGCCACTGTTTAGGGTGTACCCCGCCTCAGGCCAAAAGCTGCTGAGAAAGGCTCTAGTCACCCGCGACCCCTAAAGGGACCAAACAGAAGAAAATGAATGAAAATTTTTATTTTTTACTATCACAATAGTTTAAACTGCCAAGACTGAGCAAGTGTTTTTCCTTTGTGTTGATCCACAGCTCTATTTCCTAATCTTTCCATTTACCTCCAGAGTATTTACTGAAATAAGAATCCATACAGCGACACCACCTTATCCATCAACACACCCTGGACTTTTTTTATCTGCTGCAGGTTTGAAAGTAAGCTGATCGGTGAACAACGGAACAAAACCCACAGAACCTGCAGGAAATCCCAGCTGGCTTCGGCTTTCTCAGGGAGTTAAAGTTGTCTAAAAGAAAAATGGAATAACAGGCTTCTTTAAGGTCAAGATTTGCTGAGCCTGGGCTGTGCTAAGACGTAAATGCTGGGTGATATCAGCTCGGGTGATTGCTCTGCTCTCCAGACAATGTCAATTTAGAAACACTCTGTGGTTGGCATTAGGTCTGTGGGATGTGGAGGGCCCTTGTTGGTGGTAAGACTCGCTTTCACACGAGTCCTAAAGCCCTGCTCTATTACCGCAAAGCCCAGGCGTGACAGACCAGGGAGAGCAACCGATTACACTCCTAATGTTTCTGATGCTCACACCTTCACTGCTCAATTCTCCAGAGATCTCTGCCCGAGCATCTGTTTTGTTCTCCTCCTGTTTTGCTCATTTCCTGGGTCCTCAGTGTCGCCTCAGAAGCACCAGGCCAAGCTGCGCAGATCAAACTCACATGACACACCACACATCTACTCTATTTTCCTCACTCTTATACATCCATAAAGACAGAACACAGAGGGGATCAAAGTCTTTACATAGCAGTCAGATGCAGTTTCGAAACAGAAGCTGCGTTCTCTACTTCATTTCCATGAGCCATTGAGGCATAATTTGTTTAATGTGTGCTGTAATTGAAATGCTGTACATTTGATTTTGATACCAGAATCAGCAGGTAAAAGGTAAGAAAAATGGCTTTGGCCTTGATTGCTTTGGAGCAGTACAGAACAAAACAAATGTTTGTTTTTTTCAATCAAAGCATAATAAGCAGTCATATTTTAGAAGAAAACTTGATAAATGTTGAATTTGTGACATTTATTAGCGAGTCCCTAAAATGTATGAAATTGGTGCAGCTCTATGGATTTAATATTAAAAAACTGTCAATGAACAGTCAAATGTTTACTGCAGTAACTCTCACATACTGCACACCAGGATTTAAATAAAGACATTGTGACATTGGAGGCAAAGAAGGGTTCAATGTCTCACCCGAGGACTTTGACATCAAACAGGAGGAGTATTGAACCAGCCACCTTCTGCTTATTGTTCAGGTCCTGATTCTATATTGAGTGCCTCACCAGTTTATGTAACAGATAATATAAACACACAGGGCAGACTAATCTATAGGCCAAGGCTTCCCATTAGAAACTAGATTTGGAAAGGAAAAGAACAGAAAACCAAGGTGACACAAAGGCTTTTACAGGAGGAAAACACTACCACATTGTTTGCTTGCTATGCAATGTAAACACCAAATCTGAATGCCATCCGTCATTTTGATGGATCACTCTGAGGGTGATTTATTGTAAATTCCTACTCCTGTCCAGTTGGTGGTGAATGTACAAATTAATTAGTAGTTAATGTCATGGCCAGCTGAGTCTGAGTAGTTTCTTTAAACCACCAAATAGTGTGATATTGTAAATAAAGGTAAAAAAAAGGACATGATGCAGTGGAGGATGAAGGACAAACAGACAACACTGCACATGGCAGACAGACAGGTCTAGAGAATAGCGACTGAATTAAGATCAGCTCATTTTTGTAATTTCCTTTTGTAGTTGGAATCATATTGTGTAGGGCAAAAAGTATATATAAATTCCAAGCTAAGACCCAATTATGCTGCTCTTTATTCAGCCATTCAGTCATCCAGCACAGAGCGGAGATCCTGCTGAAGTGACACTAACAATATGTAGCTTTATGAAAAAGGAAGGTATAAAGGGTGTATGTGTCCTGAATGGACTATGGATGCAGGTTCTCCAATAGAGGAGTTTGATACCTCAAGGCATTGGATTCTGTTGAGTCAAAAAGAGACCAACATTTTGTTCATTTTATCAGAAAATCCTCAATAAATTCCATAAAGTTATTATTCAATAACATTATTCTTGTTTTATGACTTTAATTTAGGCCTCTTTTACAATTGCTTCAGACATTAAAGGGTTAATGTCCTGAACAGTAAAGAACAGTTGTCCATACATATTTAGTGGTTTTGTGGGGATAGGAAAGTTAAAGGTGTTACAGAGGGTGTTTTCAACGACTGAGAAACCAACAACTGTTAGTGAGTTGGACTCACCGCTGGACAGTACTCCCACAATTACTTGTATCATTACCAAAGTGCCTGTTGCTTTACAATGTCAGAATACAAGTTTGTATCTTTCCCATCTCCAAAAAATCTTATATTTTTACAAAATTGACAAAAGTTACTTTGTCAATTTTGGCAAAAATTTGGCACTAGTGGGACAGATCAAATGGAGTCAGGTCAACTGGCTGTATTGAGTAGCTGGACAATATTTATTTGCTAACTTAAATAAAAGATTAAGTCAAAGACCTATTATGGCTAACCCATAAAATAAAAGTAAAAAATAAAAGTGCTATACATTGCAATAAAACAGCAAAATAATAAAGAAGAGAAAAACAATAAAAACAAAACAGTTACTTTTATATTTACTATACTATTTAATCTAATTTTAACATTCTTTACTATATCTACAATCCCAAATTACATCCCAGTATAACTATCAAATATCATCTTTTTATATATTTTTTTTAATTGTTGCAAAGTTATCACACTCATCATATTACTGTCCAGTCTATTCCATAGTATCACACCATTTCTGGTAACACAATGTTTTTTTTGTATAGTACAAACACAATGTACCTTTAAATTATGTTCTCCCCTTAAACTGCCCCCCCCCCTTCTCTATTTGCAAACCATTTTTGGATATTGCTAGGCAATTGGTTGTTTTGAGCTTTACAAATAATTTGAATAATACTGAGATCAACTAAATCATGGAATTTTTGAACCATACATTTTACAAAAAATGGGTTTGATGGATCTCTATACCGACAAGTACGAATAACTTTTAGAGCTCTTTTTTGTTAAATAAATATAGGTTGTAAGTTTCTACACAGTATGTTACAGTATGTTAAATCTGGCACAATTGTGGAATCGCACAGAGTAAGTTGTAAAGTGTTTTACCTTGTGTAATATGGCAATGGTTTTGCCAATTTTTTCCTTTTCTGTAATTTATATTTAAATTTAAGATTTTCCACTAGAGTTTTTATAAATTCTAACTCTTAAAAATGTGGTTTCCTTTACCCTTTGAATACCCCATACCTCATCCATTTTGATTGATATGTCAAGATTTTTCTTATTGACACTGCATAAAATTAAGTTAGTTTTTTTATATTGAGTGTAATTTCTTTATTTATAGTTTATTTTACTTTTTCAAGCTTTGTTCACTTCCATTGTTACTTCTTCTATATTTCCTCCAGAATAAAATAGAGTTGTATCATTGGCAAAAAGAATGCTCCCCAATGTTTTAGATGCATTTACAAAGTCATTCATGTACAAAATAAATGATTTAGGCCCAAGTACTGAGCCTTGGAGTATTCCCCAGTTGATGTCACACATACTAAGTTGCATGAGTAATGTTCATGTTAATGTTAAAATTTTTTGTCCCAAGGAAGTGGATTCCACCAACATTATTGATTAAAGGTGAAGTAGTGGTGGAAAGCGTACAATTCTCCACTATAGTAAGTTTGTGATTAGTAGATCGAGTCGCCTGTGACGGGGTTAGATGAACTCTCTCAGGTTAAATTGTAATCGCCAGCTGGTTTTGACTTGACTTTGCAATCATAAAGTTTCACTGCAATGACTTTGTCTTAATGGTTGCATGTGGTGTAATTTATGTAAGTAATCATGGCCATTAAAAACTTGATTTTATCTTTAGTTTCTCTGTTTGTTTGCAGAGTAGCTTGGCCGCAGCCTTAACATTTACGTTTAACAGTTATGTTTGTGTTCATCTGAACTGAAACAAGTGAAAAGAAATAGAAAATATTATACTATGACTGCAACAACTATGCTGTCTTGTAGCCTTGTTGTCAAGCAGAAAGTCCAAAAATTTTGCCAGGCTGTTCGATCTGGTTCATATCAGGTTTTATTCAGATATCTGAGTTCAGTCACTCACAGCAGAGACTGCAAGACTGAATGACTGACCCTGAGCATTAAAAGCACTGTCTTTATATACCTTCTAACATACAGCAGTGGTCTTCCCGTTCACATGAGACTTGAAATAACACACACAACCATAAAAGCCTATGTCCATATGTCTAAGGAGGAACTATACCATATAAGGCCTATGTTTATATCTGGGGAGGAATGCTGACATGTTTAAATTATCTCCTATCTGGGAGGTAGTGTCCTTGCGTCTGGGGTAATACCATGACCCCCTTCATACTTATCAGAAAAGCATACAAGGAAAGTATACATTTTCTAATGGCATAAAATTAAATGATATCAAGCCTAAACACAAAAATAATATTTAATAAGGTTTTTACCTTCTCATTTCAGATCATGTCCAGTCTACACTACAGTTAGAGAGTGCAGCTTTACTTTCCTGAAATTTTCTACCTTACTTGCATCTTTCACAACCTGTTTGTATCAACCTGCTGCATGATGACAGATTCTCATTGTCAATAAATAAGAGAAGGAAAACACTGACACAACTTTGACAATTTGATGAATTCAACCTCTCCAGATGCACTGTCTCTACCTTCAGACACATGGGCCTACTCACTAAACTGCTCAGCTACCTATTACAAATAATACAGTGCTAAACATTCCCAAAGGGCTCACCTGACAGTGGTCTAACAGCCTTTTAGATTAGATTAGATTCAACTTTATTTATTTATTTATTTATTCACATTTTTTGTGAGGATAAATCCCTTGAGATGAATCATCTCGTTTTCAAGGGGGTCCTCTTACTCACATTGATTCACTAGGGACACTTTAAAGTTGCAAATAAACCTGTACATGCATGTCTTTGGACGGTGGGAGGAAGCCGGAGTACCCGGAGAGAACCCACAGTAACACATGGAGGACATGCAGACTCCTTACAGAAAGACCGGAGTCGGCCAAGAATGTTTAAGTCGGCCGGGTTTCGAACTCACAACCTTCTTGCTGTGAGGCAGGAGTGCTAACCACTCTGCCACATGCACCCCACATTATTGTCATTACACATGTACAAGTACAATGCAACGAAATGCAGTTTAGGTCTAACCAGAAGTGCAATAACAGCAAGTGCAAGATAACCTGTATTGCTTAAATAAATAAGTTATTTAAGTAAATAAATAAGTTAATAAATAAGTATGGAAAGTAATTTGCAGATGTGTATGTACATACTATACAATAGTATATAGATGGCTGTTGCTATAAACAGAAATGATAAAATGGGTATATTTAATGATAGACATGTGAGCTATAAACAGAAGTCAGAAATAGATTATATTATAGAAGTAATTTTTAGGTGGATATGTACTATGAACATAAAATACTACAGCAATTACTATAAACAGAATTGTTTGGTGGATATGTACAATGATAGTTAAGGCTATGGTGAGCAGTAGTGTAATAGTTATAATGCAAATAAT
Organism: Neodontobutis hainanensis; assembly: GCA_024349245.1. Lineage (NCBI taxonomy): Eukaryota > Metazoa > Chordata > Actinopteri > Gobiiformes > Odontobutidae > Neodontobutis > Neodontobutis hainanensis. Next base: position 1,096,870 of record JALDNG010000191.1, read on the forward strand.
AAGGAACAGAAGCTGTCTGAATAACAGTAGTGCAGTGGAAGTTATTGCATATTTACATAAAGTGCAGTAGTGCATGTGTGAACAGTAGGTACTGTAAATGAACAGTTGGCAGTGCAAATAGTTCTAGTAAACATAATGCTATGTATAGACAGTCCAGTGGTGCAAAAGACATCATCATGAGGATGATCAGACAGCGTTTCCTCTGGACGTCCTCCATGGCTGGAAGTGGAGTCCCTGTGATGCGTTGGGCGGTTTTCACCACCCGCTGCAGGGCCTTGTACTCTGCAACAGAGCAGCTCCCATATCAGACTGTGACACAGCGATAGAAGTTCACCAGGATATCTGAGGACAGTCGATTCTTCTTTAGTGTCCTCAAGAAGAAGAGTCACTGGTGAGCCTTCTTGACCAGGTTGGAGGTGTTGGTAGTCCAGGAAAGGTCCCCCGAGATGTGGGTCCCCAGGAACTTGTAACTGGAGACACGCTCGACAGCCGTTATAATGATGTGGATGGTGTCATGTGTGCCTCTTGACTCTTTCCTGAAGTCCACAATGAGCTCCTTTGTCTTGGAGGTGTTAAGGAGCAGGTTATTGTCATTGCACCATGTGGCCAGGTGCTGGACCTCCTCCCTGTAGGCAGTGTCATCGTTGTTGCTGATAAGACCAGTCACAGTAGTCTAATCCGCAAACTTGATGATGGCATTAGTTTTTATTACTGTAAATCAAAAGTATACACATTTGTAATGTATATATCATTAGTGCGCATTTTTAATAGTATCCATTCATAATTTTGTAATGTTTAGGTCTTTGTGTGATTTCTGGTCTGAAGTACAATAATAAAGTAAAAGTTATTTTTTTACATCTACACATTAACAATGATCTCCAATTTTTGTTCAGTTACACATTACAGGAAGTAACATTAACATGGACAAGGCTATAGAAACTATATGATTATTTAAGAAATTAGCCAAACACAGAAAACAGGGCTTTGGACAACACAAAACACCTGCAGGATATTACCTCAGTGGACAAATTACGTGAAACCGCTGTTACTTATTGCTAAAGTTTGCTGTCCATAATTTATCTGATTTGAAGTGGAACTATGTACTTTTTGGCTCAAAGGTAAAGGTTTATTAATAATCACTGCTCAGTAGTTGGAGAGAGCAGAGCACTGAGGTCAGGTTGTCTTGTGGCCCAAGTTATGTTAGTTAACTTATGACACTTGAACAACTTGTTTTAGATTTTGGTGTGAGCTTGGTGATGGGTTAACTGTAATAACAGAGTTGTCAAAGTAAAAATGGCATTGCTTGTTGGCCATTTTAAGAGTTCGCTGAGTAAATTAATGTGTTTAGAACAAGCAGCATACTGACACTTTGAGAGCGCATTTTCTACAGAAATAGTGACTTCTTCTATGTCTGTTATTGTTTTGCTCTCTACAGTTTGTGGATGAGGCAGTTGTGTCTTTAAAAGAGTATCTCATCTATCTCTTAAATGACTGCTCCACAAGACCCAAGACAAGTGGTTTAAAGTGTGATAAAGTCATTTGCTGCTACAGCAGGACTTCTTCTGGCTCTTTAAATATCTACTGTCCTAGTAGAGTCATGCATTTTTGGATGCAACCCCTTTATAAGATATTCTGAGACCTATTCATGTGAACCTAAATAAAATGTTAATAGACTGTTGGTCCCACACAGACTGATCTGGGTTTCCTTTTATTATTTATTTATTATTTATTGGTTATGCGATCTACATTAAACCAAATAAACACATGGATGTTTTTTGTTGTACATTCTCTGTAATAAACCTTTGAAAGGTTTTGATGATAACGCTTTAATAATAAGCAATTCATATTGACATTGTCATATAAATATTGGTTTTATTGTAATTTCTGTTTCCAGCCTTTGAAGTGTCAAAAGAAAAAAAATATTTTCTGTGAACAGTCAGACAAAGATAGAAAACTGATGAATGAAAGTATTTTTCTTGAGGTTGGTGGTCAAGAACAAACTCATAATGTCTAAGGCCTGTGGAAGTTCTTACATCCATCATAGACGTCATAAGTGAACAATACCAAAGGCTCTTATGTCAAAGGTCAAGGGCAGAAACATAACAGAAGCAAACATTCAAATTCCATCATCATGGGTTTTCAAACCTCTGAAGAAGAATGTTTTATTCTTTCAGAGGGAGACAGAAGCTACATTTATATGCTGTATGTTTATTCACTATCATTTATTTATATTAATTTGTGCTTAATTCTAGTATGTGTTAAAAATAGAACAGAACTTATTTATATATTATTTATTTTGGTGGACATCTTCCTTCAGCTCACCAGTGCATGAGACTGATCAAAGACAAACATACAACATAAAGTATAGTCAGTCATAAAAATATAAACCACAGTCCATAAAAACACAGTTTAGTTCTGAGGATGGTATTTTTTAAATCCATTCATAATGTGTTCAAAATATCCACTGCACATGGGACAAACAGCTTTTTAAAGAGAGCTTTAGTGGGACTCCAGGGCTGACCAGGGACAAGAGCTCAAACTCACATAATAACGGTAAGAGTAGCCTCAACTGTTTATTCTCATTATAATATACCATATTATATTGTGATAATTGCAAGTAACTCAGTAGTTACACAAGTTTTAAAAGAAGTTGCACTGTAGGAGCAACATGTCCATAATCATAATTTTTTATTTCATTCATTCATTCAGTGTGACTGGAGCCTATCCCAGCAGCTTTGGGCCTGAGGCGGGGTACACCCTGGACAGTGGCCAGTTAGTCGCAGGGCTGACATTTAGAGACAGACAGAGACAGACAACCATTCACTCTCACATTCATTCACTAGGGACACTTTAGATTTGCCGATTAACCTGTCTTTGGACGGTGGGAGGAAGCCGGAGTACCCGGAGAGAACCCACGGTAACACATGGAGGACATGCAGAATCCTCACAGAAAGATCGGAGACTGACATTTTTGATTTGATAAACAAATGTGAATTATTGCAAGTTGAAATATTTTAGTTTATAGTACAGATATATTTTGATTTATGTTAAATTATGATGTTCATGTAAGTAACTTGAAAGCGTTAAACACTGCTCACTGTACAGTTTAATTTACACAAAATGAACATGATTAATAAAGTAATTTAACTATTTTAAATAAATTCTACTCTAAATTCTCCTTATCCTAAGTCATTGCAATTATGTAAAGAAAGCCATCAATATTGGGTATGAATTTCTTTTTGTTTAATAGGCATTTATTTGTTGCTCTGTTGACATTTAATATTGCCATTAAATTAGTACAACTCAAAACAGTTGACATAATAAAAACACTAAATAGCCCAAAACAAATCAATTAAAATACAATAATTTTTTTTTTATCAGTTTTATCCACAACATCCTACTACCACTATTAGTTTAATCTTGGTCTGTTATGTGGTTCTTTGCGTCTCTTTGCGCTTCTGTGTGATTGAGCAGGTGCCGCTCCCACCTAGAACGTCTCCTAAATTTCAAAAATATGAGTTACTATTTAAGGTTATGTTTTAACTGCAAGTTGCAGGATGCAATGTTTTTCCCTTTGTGGTATTAGGGATCAGACGTACAGCTCCTTAAAAGTATGGCCTCTTTTTAAATATCCAAGCTTTTTTATTACAACAGTATATATTGTGGAAATACTGATATTTTAAATTAATCTGTTCCCGGAAGATGTTTTTTCTGTTTGATGCCCTGATCATTATGTATTTTATGTATTTTGGTGGTGAGTGATGATGTCAAAATGTCATTATTAACCCTGATTGGATGGTGTTTTTGGAAGCAGCACCTGTGGAAATGGTGGAGCACAAGGGCTAACTTCAAATTTGGTGAAGGTCATGTGGACTGAAACATAAATAAATAAATGAATGAAGCGTGAGGACATGTGTGGGAGCCTTCTTGATTTTTCTGTGATACTCTTCCAACACACCAGTTGACATTTCAAGTGTACAGAGAGCAAAATCCTAAGTACAGTCACAAAAAAGTCTTTAAAATACCTCAAAGGTTTTAGAAAGTTTGGAAGAATATTGTAAATTGAGGACATCTGTCAAGAAAAGGAGCAGGCAGCAGGCTCTGACCAGGTTGGCAAAGTTCAGTAAGATTTCTTTGATGATTGCATTTTAGGGCCTCAAGCCACTGGTCCTCTGCTGCTCCCTAAAATAAGGTGAGGAATAGGTTCCAACTCCAGATAATATACTGTAGAGACTAACCAAATGTAGATATGTGTAGAATAGAGAAGGACTGGAGACCAGCAGAGTCCTAACAGCAGATAGCGACTGCTAGTCATTCCTTGGATGGTCCACAGATATCCCACTGGTCCATATTATGGATTAAAATGTACTTTTTAGTTTCTCTAAATTATGAAAAGCTCATATATTTGAACAGAGTGAGAAAGTGCTACTTTAGCATTAGCACATAGAAACATTAGCTGCTACTCCAGTTTTAGTCAATACAAAGTTTGATAGCATGTTAAGTTGCTAATGTTTAGCATTTCACATTTTTCACACTTTTCACGTTTTGAGGCAGTGCAAAAATGACACAGCCTTTTTACCTTATATTCATGCTGTCTAACTCCAGTTCGAGTCATCCACAGCTTCACTCGACCTCTTTTCAACCTGCCTCAGAGCCATGTGCGTAGGGATGTCTCCTTCGCAAAGTTAAGAAACAAGACAAAAGAATGAGGAAAAAAAGAAGCATCTGGCTATATTTCAAAAATATTTTGTGTAGTTCAATTGATCTATTAAAAGTTTTAATAAAATGTTAAATAATAGTAACTGTACCTTTTTCTACTTTTTGCAGATAACATTCACATTTGCTAAATTGGGATAAAATAAAAGGCTCTGAGTGATACTAACTTAAGAGCCATTTGTGATTTATAAGAGGCTAGGGAGCAAAGCCAAAAGAGCTGAATCTATGAGAAGAGCCGGATTTCCCATCACTACTCGTGCGTGCTGCTGATGAGAGCTTGTCTACGAGGTTTCCCCTCTACAATTCTGATTGGAAGGTCAAGTTTACATCAACCAATGGAATTACAAGAATAGATTGGCCTATAGTTCTGTTTTGAACCATTTACTAAGCCATTACTATTTTAAACTATAATTAATATTTATAGCAAGTACAATATATTGTATTTGTAATTATTTATTTAAAGAATTATTCTAGCATATAAACTCTGAATTTATGAATTTTACATATTTAACTGAGTTAACAAGTTTGCCAAAATTGTGCTTCCAGAGCACAATAAGCAATACAGATACTCAAGTGTTGGTGAGGTAGTATCCTTTGATTCCCCCAAGTGGCAAGTGGGGGTATACTATCTTTTAATTCTGATATTGGCTGTTTTACTGCTTGATATTTTGAAGGTTAAGTTCAATGAATTTAGTTTTTCAATAGAATATTCATTAAAAACACATCTTAAAAAATAAGTAGGCTACTTGGTGGTCATTCTGTAGATTACGGACAATATTGACTGATTTATATATTATATAAGGACAATATCTAAGTTAGGAATTCTTTGCTTTAAGTAAATGTAAATTTAGCATTTTAATTACTGTTTAAACTTAAACTAATAATTGTTTTAAAACATAAGAGTTTTGCTTAATCAAAACAAGGCAAAAGTTACAGTAAATTTAAATTTTAGCCTAACAATTAAACAGATTTTAAATCATATTAATTATTTTGAGTATCCAGGTTTACAGTGCTGTCTACGTATGCGCAGCAAATGGAACAAATTTGCATAACATGACGCACGTAGTAACATTGATGACAAGCCAGAGGGCCAATGGATAACTCTCGCAAAGGATCTATGACTCGTTAATGTTTTTAAGTCCCAGGGAGTGCAAAGTTTATGAATATTAGCATTTTTTTTTTATCAGTACACCTATTTAACAGTTGTTTATCTGTCTGTTAAGACAGTTTTAGATTATATATAGAAACATTTTTTTACATTAAAAACGACCTCTGTAATAACCTCTGTTTTCAGAGGCTCTTCTTTGTCCCACTGATGCCAGTATCAGTATGGGTGCAGTATACTCCTTTATCATATTATACTAATTCAAGAATGTCTTGAACTTGTGCACGGTTAAACTCTTCAGAGTCATGTTACTGTGTTTGGCCCCTGTTCCTCTGAGGACTGTCTGTGATCCCAGCAGCAGAATAATGGACAACTTATTCCAGCCATATTTAACAGCCAAAGTGCCCATTTGGTTCCAGGGCTGCACTTGGGTCCCACGCTCCCTGAACACCTCAGAGCAGTAATGCAGGCTGATTAGACCGCTAAGGTTTGGGGGCCATTTGAATGGGCTGGTCCTTCCTGGTATCTCCTTGTGGCACTGCACGCAGCTTGTTAAAGGACCACTGACAGTTCAGGAAGTGACAAATGGCCTTTATTATGGTAAGAAGGTTACTTTATCCACGGCTCCTGAGGCTGAGCAGTGCCACGCGGCTGCTCCATCACTGTCAGGGAAACTAATGATAAGATATCATAAGACACAGGGCGGCCATGTTAAGATGGAGTGGCCTCCTGTCAAACCCCTATCAGCCATCGTCTGTCTGCACTCAGCATTTATCTTGATTCTGCATGGACTCACATTTATTTTGCTTTACACCTGCAAAAATACATCAAGCACTTGTGCAGATGTATAAATAAAAGAATCTCCTCACACAACAAATGAATAATGATTATTTTTGCACAGCTGAGGTGTTTTGTAAATGAAGACTCTCCAGTATGTTTGCACATTCAACGATGATAGTCTGATGCAGCAGACACTACATCCAGGAAAACTAATACAAAGCCATTACAGACAAACACAATCAAAAGTAGAACCCGCTTGGCTGTAGCTACATGTAAAAAAAGCAGAACTATTTATTACCTTTTATATAATCACCAGTACCCCCAGCTGGATAGAAACACCAAAATACATAATGCCTTCCCCCAGGATGGGGACTCATTCCAAGACACTGGGCCCAATCCTATGGCTGGCGAAAGGCTCATTGTCACTGACGAATGGCTGATTTGCCTTCTTCCACCTGACTCAAGTGAGGAGGAGCCACCATGCATCGCTGTGGGTGTGGTGAGGCGGGCTTTCGGCACAAGACGGATTGAGGCCTGATAACGCTCATGTATTTGAAGGCATCAAAGCAGCGCGCTTTTTGAAATTTATAAATAAAACAATTATAATATATAAACATTAATAATGTATCTAAAATGTATTGATAATTCATTATACTTAAAAAAAATAGGCATACATTCAGTATATTAATAAGCTACATAATTTTATTATACATTAAATTGTATATTGTTTTATATGTTAATAAAACAATGTCCTGAATAAATAACTAAAAATAAGTGAGGAAATTTTACAATAAATGGAGCATTTCTAGGAGCATTCCTGGAGTTGAAGTCCAGACTCCTTCACATGCAGGGCCGCACGCGCACATCCACCTGATCATAGCAGGACACTAAATGCTGCGTTGGTGACAAAAAATCAGCACAGACTTTTTGAACGTTAACGAAAGAAGTAAGCCACGTTTGAATGCAGTCAAACAATTCCCCTTTCAGAAAACGCCAGTCAAGCCAGAGTGTTGGAGTGTTCATTGGATGCTTTTATGTCTTTTGTGGTAGTTGTGGTAGAGGCTCTTAATTTTCTCAGATGGTAAAGCTGCCCATTCTTCTTGACAAAAAGCCTCCAGTTCCTGTAAACTTTGGGCTGTCTTGCATAAACTGCACGTTTGAGATCTCCCCAGAGTGGCTCAATGATATTGAGGTCAGGAGACCAAGATGGCCAGTCCAGAACATTCACTTTAATTCCTAAATTTACCATGTGCGGTCTTCGTTATCTCATTTGGGATCCAAACCTAGCCAATTATTTTAACATTTTTGGCGCACTAACATGAGACCTCAATATTCTGCTTAAGTTAAAAAAAATGTTTTAACCAAATGCACCACGTAGTAAATCCCAAAACTGCGTTGTGTAACAGACAGACCAGGTTCAGCATGGGACATGGGTAAGTGACGGTGCCATTACAGAATGAGGGAGGGAGACCTGCCTCAAAACTGACCATTGGCTTTTTAATTTGGGTTAAAAACAGCTGTTAAAATACTTTATTAAAGGTTGCATAAAACTGTCCGACTGGGGACAAAGAGAGAAATATCCCACTTAGTGTCCGACTGGGGACAAACAGAGAAATATCCCACTTAGTATGTGTTTGAGTTAAGATCTGTTTACAAATACTACTGAGACTAAAACAAGTAAATTAGGTAAAGATCAGTTAAAAAGATTGTTGCCTTGTACTAGAACCAAACTGACTGAGACAACCTTATTCTTGTGACTAGCTAAGTTAATCCTAAGCTTAGTCACACGTAGATATAGCTTGAATGACTCCCTGCTCACAAGACAGCTCAACATATCACAAAATGAGGATTCTTAAAACAGATTGTCTGGGATGGGCAGCATTCAAACTCCGTAAACAAACAAACTTTTTAATAGTGTTAAAGTCTGTGAGGAGACTTAAATGAAAACCTCTGTCCCTCTTTAAAAAGAAGGAAAATTAACAAGACGCAGTAGAAGAAGAAAATATAAATGGACCTAAAATGAGAAAAGCCTAAAAAAATGTGAATGTGTGTGATTGTGTTTGTTGCAACAGTAACAGGCTGGTTATTTAAAATAAAAACAACAAACGTCAATCCACGACCCTGGGTCTCTGCCTCGCTCTGCTCTACATCAACATGCCGTCTCTCAAGGACGGTCAGTAAACAGTGCCCTCCCACATGTGTCTACCACCCCTTGCCACGCTCCTATACAGCACCCTCCGCCTGTAATGTGCACTCAATTTTACAAAAAATTAAAAAATAAAGCATTTCTCAATGGCCTGAAGCCTGAAATTACTACTGATTATATTGAATTTCTCCAAGGAAAATGCACAATTGCCGTGGTAACCGGAGGAGGCAAGGCCATGAGAGGTGTACGTGACGGGGTGGATGTGGCAGAGATGACGACATGGGTGCAGAGTGAGAAGGGACAGAGCAAAGTGTGGAGGCTTGAGACCCAGACCCAGGCCACAGCAGGAGTGAGACTGACTGGAGTTAAGGTCATGTACACACACATAGTACAATTTAAGACACACACAGACGGACCACAGAGTAGAACAAGAAAGACGGGTAAAGAAGTGGGATGCCAGAAAGTGAAGAAAGAACACAGAGTAGAACAACAGAGGCAAGTGAAAAGACAGACAGGTGAAGAAGAGATGGACCAGAGTAGGATGAGCGAGACAAGTAAAAAGAAAGACCACAGAGAAAGACCATAAGTCGATATTCTAATACATTTTTATGTGACACGGGAGCGTGTAGATTAAAGATTTGAAAAGTTAAAGATCCATAAACTGGATCCCAAATAAAACATGTTTGCTATTTTGCAAAACAATTTTATGCATCTAATAGGACATCTAATAGGGCAAGACATTTTAGAAGCCCTCATTATCAGTATGAAGGCACTAAGAATAACTGGAACACAGTTATTGGGAATAGAATGAAAATGAACACTTTGTAATGAAAAAATAATTTCTAAATACTTTTAGACAGTGGTTATAACACAACCATTGTTAAGGTTAGTCAGAACTCTTCCCACAGTAACGCAAGAGAACAGAGGTTTCTGACCACCCTACCTTTCTTTGATCACTCTCTTGAGCTAGAACAGAGCTGGACTTTTTGCTCCACTGTCATTTGGAGACCATTTACTACATTAAATAATCCTTTTAATGTTGCATTGAATGCTTTGTTAGAAATGTCAGTGACAAAAAAGACTGCACTGAACTCATATGTTAAAGGTTTATGAAACTTAATTAGGAAAACTGTTTGACCTTCTCTCAAGTCTGTTGATACAAATACAAACCACTTTTGTGTTTTTATTGATTCTATGGAAAACAAAATGTTAAACCATGCGAGGAACTGAATGGAATTAAATATTGTTTGAGAAAAACATTGTTTTAAGTAATCAGAAAAACTGAAATAAAGACAGTTGAAAATATACAATAACCAAGGGTTAATTAAAATGGTATTTTATAATTATAATTATTTATAATTTTTTTATAAAAAAATTAATAAATGTTGATAATATTCATCTATACGATAAAGATTTTCATTTACCTAAATGTATTACTTCTAGAGCTTCTGAGATATAGTGGCTTTTTAATCTGGTTAGTGAAAACATATCATGGTTGTATAAAACGGTTAAAACAATCTTGGAAGAAAACTCATTGATTGGTGTTTATTTGAGAAACCTGGGGTTAATAAAAGATAAGTACATAAAATATAATATCAAGTTGCTCGCTGTCTTTTACTCACCATTTCAAGTTATTATTATTTGAATGCTGTTATAAATATTAAGTAATGTTCACTATGAACAAACACAAAATCTGTGCCTATGAACAGAACAGTGTACCCACGCAGGGTTAGATGCGTAAGGAAAACACACAATGTTTTTGACAGGGATACCTGTTGCATATAGACTTCACCACCTCTGGATGAAGTGTCCATTCCCCTCTTGCCTTTCAGACCCTGCCTCGACAGGATGTCTGCTCCATAATTCTGGTCCCCAGGAACGTACATCCCTCTGATGAACGATTGTTTACCCTGGGACCATAAGAGGATCTGATGCGCCAGTCTGTAAAAACCGCACGATCTCAGACCCCCTGATGGTTTAGGTACGCCACCACCGACATATTGTCGGAGTGTACCAGGACACAGCCAACATTTCCAGGCAGTTTATGTGCCATAGAACACGCTCCTGCCACAGACCTTGGGAAAAGAGGCCGTCCATTATCGCGCCCCACCCAGTGAGGGAGGCGTCTGTCGAAACGGATTCCTGGCGACATGGTGCTCCCAGCACTGGCCCTTGGGCCAGAAACCAAGTCGTCTTCAAGGTAACAGGGCACGAAGGCATCTGCGTGTTATCCTGAACAGCCTGAATGGGTTCCCCTCGGGGACAACCCCTTGGCTTTCAGCCACTACTGCAGGGGTCTCATATATAGCGGTCCAGCAGTCTTTGCTTTGCAGTGATGTTGCGGCCTAGCTTTATACTGGAGACCAACGCCAGTATGGCTTTTCTTGATGTGTTTGGGTGACATATGCATTGTCATTGGGTCCCACACTGCTCCAGAGCGTGGTCCTCTGGGAGGACCTCAACACTCTCTTCTCAGTGTTTAGTCTCAACCCCCGGCTCTAAAATAAAGCCAAGGACGACATCTCAATGCCGCCCTGACATTTCTCGAGACTGGGTCCAAATGAGCCCGTCATCGATATAATTCAGTACACGGATGCCAGGACTGCATCCATGCACCTGGTGAACATGCGAGGGGAGAGAGCTAGGCCGAATGGAAGAACCCGATACTGGAATGCTTCGCCCCCGAAAGCAAAACCTCAGGAACTTCCTGTAAAAAGGACTAATAATAATAGAAATGTGGAGGTATGCGTCTTTCAGATCTATCGTGGCAAACCATCAGACCGGTTTTGGTTCATGATAATAGGTATTGCTTCCCAGCATTTTGAACCTGAAGCCCTCAGAGGTCCTCTTCCCCAAAGCCTTGTAGCCTGAAGGACGGCCCTCGAGTCGCCCTTCTGCTGAACCGGCTTTGTGCGAGAACGCTACCTCTGTTGCCGAGCTCCATGAGGAGGGGCTCTGGCGACGCTACGAGGAGCTCAATAATGGCTGGGTCGGTCCTTTTTAGAATCAGCCCCTTTTTGGCTTGGAGCGGCGAGGGATGAACTGCAGCAACACAGCAGTTTGCTTCCTCGCCTCCTGAACCCTGCCGACAACCGTAAAACCGGCGTTGCTGAGCAGGCCAGAAGGCGAAAGAGGAGCACACAGGAGGAAACCTTTATACTAGTCCCTGATGCCTGACAGATTTGGCATTCTTTCCTAAATGCCCCTTCGTGGCCACCAGGAAGCAGGCCGCCCCGCGGCTCATCTCCTGGTAACCCGGAGAGACAAATCCGTCGCTCTGTGGAGCTCAGCCACATCCTCAGGTGTGAGGAACCTGTTGTGTGCATGTTATCAGGCCAAAATCGCCAGGTACCTTTTGATTAGGGTCATTTGGGTAGGTTCTGTTGTTATTATGATTTTGAAAGATTAAACATAGTTGTAAAAATTATTAGTTGGCTGGGATGAGAATCAGCACCTCCAAGTCCAAGGCCATGATTTTCAGCCGGAAAAGGGTGGCTTGCCCCCTTCAGGTTGGTGGAGAGCTCCTGTCTCAAGTGGAGGAGTTTCTTGGGGTCTTGTTCACAAGTGAAAGAATGGGAAGCGTGAGATTGACAGATTAGTACAGTTTCTGCAGTGATGGAGTAGATGTACCAGTCTGTCATGGTGAAGAAGGAGCTGAGCTGCAAAGCGAATTTACCTACCTACTCTCATCTATGGTCATGAGGTGTAGGTCATGATTGAAAGGACAAGATCCCGGATACAGGGGGCCAAATTCTCCACAGGGTGGCTGGGCGCTCCCTTAGAGAAAGGGTGAGGAGATCAGAGTAAAACTGCCACTCCTCCACATCGAATGGAACCAGCTGAGGTGGCTTGGGCATCTGTTCCGGATGCCTCCTGGACCTTCCCTCACCTTCCAAGAGAGGTATTCCAGGCGCATCCCACCGGAAGGAGACCCTGGGAAAAACCTAGGACACGCTGGCGGGACTATGCCTCTTGGCTGGCAAGAAGCTGGAAGAAGTGTCTGGGTGGGGTCTGGGCATCTCTACTTAAACTGCTGCCCCTGCGACCGGGGCCCAGATAACCGGAAGAAAATGGATGGATGAGTGGGCTTCACCCAACCACTATGAGTGAAAAAAAATATTTTTGAAAAATCTTAAATTATACCAGGGTATGTAAACTCATGAGAACAACTGTACACCTGTTTAACTGTTTGGTAACACAAATTACCAATCAGTCAGTAACATGCCAGCAACTCAATGTATTTAGGCATCTAGAGGTTAGTGAAGTTCAAACCGAGTATCAGAATGGGGAAGAAAGGGGATTTAAGACTTTGAACATGGAATGTTTGTTGGTGCCACTCGGGCTGGTCTGTATATTTCAAAAACTGCTGATCTACAGGGATTTTCACACACAACTATCTCTAGGGTTTATAGATAAGAGTCCAAAAGGAGAAAATATCCAGTGAGCGGCAGTTAAAAATGCATATGGATAAAAATGCCTTGTGGATGTCTTAGGCCAGAGGAGAATGAACAGACTGGTTAGAGATGATAAAAATGCTACAGTAATTCAAAAACTACTCATTACAACCAAGGGGATGTGGAATACCATCTTTGAAGACACAACCCTAAAGCAGATGGACTACAGCAGCAAACAGGTAAATGTTTAAGCCAAGTTTTCAACATAACATTACTTCTTACCTAGTACATTTCCTATTATAAATGTAATAAATTTAGGGAAATGTAAATCAAAGTACACCATTTTATTAAACAGTCCTTACACAAACAGTAACATACAGTCTTTGCAGAGCTCCTCTACAGTTACCTGTCTGCTGTTGCTTTTCTGTGGGCCCTCCAGCGTCCAGTGCAGTCGTCTGCTGCTCTGTTGGCCCTCTCTGCTCCTGCACAGCTGACATAGTCCAGCCTCGTCTTCCTCAGCTTCGTCTGACATCTCCATCTACAACTTCAGCTCCTTAAAATAAACTTAATCTCAAACAAATCTCCATTTATTTATGTGCTTCTAGGTTTGAAGGAATATATCAACTGTATTTCAAGCTCCTAAATCTACAATAGTTTTATACACTTTGTATTTAAATGTTAACTTGTAAAAAGTATTTTATTTTTATTCATTTTTAAAGCAAGGGAGCTGAAAGTCAATGAACACAAAACAGATAAACTTTAAATAATTTATTTATTACAATAGTGTTTTTTCAGCATGCCATAAGCAAAGAAGTAATTGAGGAAAAGAATCAGAAATGATAAAACACATTGTTTTGTCTCTTTTTAAATTGTAATGAGAAAGTAGTGCTGCAAAGATGGAAGGGTTTTCTGAACGTTCAGGTTGCTCCTGAGGTGTTTGACCTGCAGCTGCACAGGTAAGGAAACTGAAAAACAAAAATCAAAACTGGTTAAACACATACAGGTGCTGGTCATATAATTAGAATATCATCAAAAAGTGAAACTTGTATCATATTCTTTCATTACACACAGTCTGATATATTTCAAATGTTTATTTTTTTTAATTTTGATGATTATAACAACTAAGGAAAATCCCAAATTCAGTATCTCAAAATTAGAATATTATGAAAAGGTTCAATATTGAAGACTCCTGGTGCCACACTCTAATGGGCTAATTAACTCAAAACACCTGCAAAGACCTTTAAATGGTCTCTCAGTCTAGTTCTGTCGGCTACACAATCGTGGAGAAGTTTGACTATAATATATATATATATATATATATATATATATATATATATGTATATATATATATATAAATAACCAGTTTCTTAAAAATGTATCTATAAACGTGTCTATTTTATGGATTAAAATAACAAGAAAAAGAAAACTATTACTAACCACAGTTGCTAAAATAGATTTAGAAAAAATATATTTTTAAGTTAGAATATTAAAAAAAATGTAGGTATTTGTGAGCAGCAGCTAATTTTTCATTGTACAATACTTACAAACAAGTTAGTAAAGATTTAAAAAAAAAAGAATAATTTAATCTATCTGTTAACAGTGCATGTTTCTATGATTATTTATTTTCTTCATGTTCAGACATGACGCACATCAGTGACTTCTGTAAAATCATTGTAAAATATTGTATATTAATAGCCTAACTACTGCCTAACTGCTGTTTGTGAAATATAGGCTATGATATTTGTCATCTTGTAAATACATGGCCCTGAGTTCACAGGTGAAATTACACATTAAAATATAAAATTACCAAATGCGTTCACTTCTGGCATGTGCAACTTGATTTATCATTCATAACAAAATCTCCACCCGTTTATGCCATGTCCAACCTTTCATTAAACAATGCATTAGCATATTCGCCTAGCGCTTTGCATTTCACGTTATGAAACTCTAGCCCATTATGTGAGTGACGCGCTTTATGACATAAATGGAGGATGCAGAAATATGCCAATACACTGCTCTTAAGAGC
The DNA here is from genome assembly GCA_024349245.1 of Neodontobutis hainanensis. Classification (NCBI taxonomy): domain Eukaryota; kingdom Metazoa; phylum Chordata; class Actinopteri; order Gobiiformes; family Odontobutidae; genus Neodontobutis; species Neodontobutis hainanensis. The sequence continues at coordinate 1,112,037 of JALDNG010000191.1, forward strand.
ACCAAACTACATAGTGGTTCTCTAAGTCAAACAAAAATTCAATTCCAGAAGGTTGGGGTTTCTTAAAGTCTAAAGAGTGAACTGGGAGTGAAGTCTGATGAGTGTAAAGTCTCTAATGATGTGTAATGTTTGGGGAGTTTAAAAAGACTGTGTGGACTGATGACGGATTACAGCCTCTGATTGTTTTGGTCTGTCGAGGTTTTCTCTGCTTTAATTGAAAGTGTGTGCTGTTAAACCCTAGAGACACACATTATCACAGGCAGTGTTGATCAGACATAGTACAGATTCAGTGGCAGTCACTTTGGTAATGAATTTGTTCGTGGATTATGAATTAATTAACACAACGTTGCACTTTTAAATCAACATTCATATGAAAACAAAATCAGACTAATCTTTGGATAATGGAATCCTTATTCATCAGAAAGTCATTATTTTTATTGAATTACCAGCAAATGAGATGAAGTTTTGCAGCAAATATATGCAAAGGTGACAGACTTAGACCAACAGATGCTCACACAAAGTACAACTCTGAAGCCTGCTTTCTCCACTGCTTGTATACTATTTTTATATGTCAAAGTTCAAATTAGGATTGCAATGTAGACAATGAGAGTCATGGTTTTAATCATCAGTCGACCAAAAGAAAATTGTAGTGTCATATCCTGACCTTCACGTCTAGGGGTGCCGGGGCTTAGTGGTAAAGCGGTTGTCCTATAACCAGAAGGTTGGCGATTCAGTTCCCACTCTCATACTGTTGTGTCTTTGGGCAAGACACTTAACCCACCTTGTCTCCAGTGACACAGCACTGGTGTGTGAATGTGGCACTGGTGTATGAAAGAGTGAGAATGTATGGACAATGGATGGAAAATAGCCTAAGACCATTGTTGGGAAAGTTCACTTTCTACAAGAACTAGTTCAAAGTTCAGTTCACAAATTTTAAAATGAACTACTTCAGTTCATAGTTCAAATTTCAAAATTTTGAACTAAGTTCACAGTTACAAAAATGAACTATTTCTTAGTTCTTTTTTTCCTTATGTTGCTGCGAGCTATTATTTTTCAAAATTATTGCCACAGCCCATATACAGTAGAATCACAGACAGCAATTATTTTATCAGTTTTAACAATGAAGCTATGTGTCAGATTTCATCTTCATATCCAATTTTGAATCCTTATCCAACCAGGGTTGACATTAGCATTGAGGGGACAGCATTTCCCCATTGTTGCTTTAATGCTTTGTTGCTGTTCATTTACTCCACACTAGTAGCAGCTGCAGCTTTCAACCCTACAGTATATTCTCAAAAATATGAGGAAAAACGTGCTGCTTAATTGGTCTTTTTAAATGAATTATTAAAAGAAAAACAGGACAGTAATCATTAAGATGCAATCATACAATTATTTTAAATGATCATACAACTTGTTACGTGCTGCTGTCACCTCCATGTTTTTTTTTTTTTTTTTTTTTTTTTTGATGACGCATCACGCATGCGGCGGACGGCGGTGCAACACTGGTGGATAGTGTTGCCAGTTTTAGTGTTTTTCTGCTACATATTGAGACCCGTTTGTGGAGTGTTTAAGCCGGGTTTTCGCCTGGAAGGCTCTATAGAAATCTGGCACCCTATTGAACGAAGTTAACCTGAGAGAGCGTGTCGTTCACAGACACCAGAATGAACGAGTTCACAGTTACGTTCATCAGGCAGTAATACAGCACGTTCAGTTCACGTTCGCAAAAAAATATGAACAGGCACAACACTGCTCCCCAGTTGGTCTGTAGATCGTGTTTTGGAGATAAAAATATTTTTAAAAATGCATAAATCACATTTTAAGGTTTGTTTAAAGCAGATTGTGTAAACATTTCTATTAAGCTAAGTAGAGGAATAATATAGTGTTTATTGTCGTCTTAAAATAAGCAGGATCTGACTCAGACATTGCAGATTCAGACTTAACAGCGGCAGTGGCTCAGTGGTAGAGCGGCTGTCCTTCAACTGGAAGGTAGTAGGTTCGATTCCAGCTCTCCCCACAGTTCATACTGTCGTTGTGTCCTTGGGCAAGACACTTAACCCACCTTGTCTCCAGTGACACAGCACTGGTGTGTGAATGTGGCACTGGTGTATGAAAGAGTGAGAATGTATGGACAATGGATGGAAAATAGCCTAAGACCATTGTTGGGAAAGTTCACTTTCTACAAGAACTAGTTCAAAGTTCAGTTCACAAATTTTAAAATGAACTACTTCAGTTCATAGTTCAAATTTCAAAATTTTGAACTAAGTTCACAGTTACAAAAATGAACTATTTCTTAGTTCTTTTTTTCCTTATGTTGCTGCGAGCTATTATTTTTCAAAATTATTGCCACAGCCCATATACAGTAGAATCACAGACAGCAATTATTTTATCAGTTTTAACAATGAAGCTATGTGTCAGATTTCATCTTCATATCCAATTTTGAATCCTTATCCAACCAGGGTTGACATTAGCATTGAGGGGACAGCATTTCCCCATTGTTGCTTTAATGCTTTGTTGCTGTTCATTTACTCCACACTAGTAGCAGCTGCAGCTTTCAACCCTACAGTATATTCTCAAAAATATGAGGAAAAACGTGCTGCTTAATTGGTCTTTTAAATGAATTATTAAAAGAAAAACAGGACAGTAATCATTAAGATGCAATCATACAATTATTTTAAATGATCATACAACTTGTTACGTGCTGCTGTCACCTCCATGTTTTTTTTTTTTTTTTTTTTTGATGACGCATCACGCATGCGGCGGACGGCGGTGCAACACTGGTGGATAGTGTTGCCAGTTTTAGTGTTTTTCTGCTACATATTGAGACCCGTTTGTGGAGTGTTTAAGCCGGGTTTTCGCCTGGAAGGCTCTATAGAAATCTGGCACCCTATTGAACGAAGTTAACCTGAGAGAGCGTGTCGTTCACAGACACCAGAATGAACGAGTTCACAGTTACGTTCATCAGGCAGTAATACAGCACGTTCAGTTCACGTTCGCAAAAAAATATGAACAGGCACAACACTGCTCCCCAGTTGGTCTGTAGATCGTGTTTTGGAGATAAAAATATTTTTAAAAATGCATAAATCACATTTTAAGGTTTGTTTAAAGCAGATTGTGTAAACATTTCTATTAAGCTAAGTAGAGGAATAATATAGTGTTTATTGTCGTCTTAAAATAAGCAGGATCTGACTCAGACATTGCAGATTCAGACTTAACAGCGGCAGTGGCTCAGTGGTAGAGCGGCTGTCCTTCAACTGGAAGGTAGTAGGTTCGATTCCAGCTCTCCCCACAGTTCATACTGTCGTTGTGTCCTTGGGCAAGACACTTAACCCACCTTGCCTCCAGTGTCTGTAGCACTGGTGTATGAATGTGTGTGACTGTAGAGGTGTGTTTGGTGGTGGTAGGAGAAGGTTGAGCGCTGTTTGTGTGGCAGCCCCCCTCTCTGTCTGCCCCAGGAGTGGATGTGTGTGAATGGGGTGAGTGGAAGCACGATGTAAAGTGCTTTGGGTGCCTGAGAAGTGTCCAGGAAAGCGCTATATAAATGCATGCCATTTACCATTTTAGGACAATTCTAATATTAAATGACAAAACATAGCCTTAATAGTAGCCTACCTGAGCTACCTAGTTTTTCTTGATCACTGATAGGACTACTGACTCCTGTGCTCCTGTCTCTCTCCTACAGCGTTCGTCTTTTTTGCAGCTCGCTGTCTTATTTGGTGCAATATTTTTGTGTGAGTATTTCATGTTACGACAGGCGTAAAAGGTTTTTGTTACAGATGTCACAAAAATGCAGTAAAATCACTTTGCAGTCGTGGGTCTTGTTCCTGCTCTGTTTCTTGGACTGCTGAGTCACCTGACAACACAAAGACACACAGAGTAGGGGATGGAGGTGCATATGGAGCTCATTACAATTGCAACTGAAAAACAAAAAAAAGAAAAATACAGAAATGTATTCCAAAGGTATTTTAAATAAAATTTGCAGATTTACTATTTTTATGTTCAAAATAATATATAACAGTTTTAAATATATATATATATATATATATATATATATATATATATATACACATATATAAAATACTTTAGGATTGAATCCTTATTAACTGTCAAGCAAACTCCTGAATCCCCTAAAGTCTAGAAAAACATTGCCAAATTTGACATTTGTGGATATTTAAATCTACCTCGTCAGCAATCTCTCTCCATACACAGGGAAAGCACTCAAGGCATTCAAAGGCACCAAATCCTACTGCTACTTTACTTCAGGATGGGTTATGGATCCCAAAATGCATCATCTGAAGGTAAAGAAAATGTACTTGATCATAGGAAGAGTAAGCAGCAGTCTGTCAAACAAGCAATATTATTATTACACAAATAGCAAATGCTACAGTTATGTAGCTAATTTATTTTTTTTTGCTAGCCGAGATAACATGGTAAACCATTGTACTTTTCATTGAATAGAGCTGACCTTACGTGGCAGCTAATGTACTTGTCCAACGTAACGTTATACATGTTCTAATTTTAAAATACATTATTTAATCTAGCTAACCAACCTAAGTCTTTGTTGTTGTTTTCCAGGTGAATCACAAAGCCTCAGTGTAACCCCAACACACCCCTGGATCACAGTACAGGAAGATGGGACTGTTCTTATGGCCCATTGCACCTGTAAGGCAGGTTTAGGAGAGGAATGCTCTCATGCATCAGCTCTGATATATTGTGTCTTAGCTGCTGTTCATATCAGGGATGGGCAGGCTTGTACACAGAAGCGCTATGCATGGGCCCAACCAAGTATGGAGTCTGTTCAAGATGTCCAATATGCAGAGAGCCGTAACATCAGTTTCTGTCATAAACAAGAGCCCTGCCATGTTCAAGGCCCTGGCTTTCCTGATATTACACCATCAGAGTGCAAGACGTTTTTTAAGATGCTTCATCAAAGTGAAATGCCAGAGTCTACGCCAAAAAAATAGCCATCCTTTCTGTCATTGAGGGCCACTCCTGAGGCTTATTAGCCTGGCTCCGCCCTCCTACGTACTTCCGCTCAATTTCATTTCGCTTTAGTACTTAGTCTGGGATCGCTGTATATTCTTAGGTTTCCAGAAATCAATTTTTTGTAGGACCAATCAGCGAACAGAGGGAGTGACTTGTTGTTTCCGGTCGGTTTCGGCGCATGACATACGTCACAGCCACACGTTAGCGATTGGCTATGGCAGATCCTGAGTGACTCTGGGCAGATCCAATAGTTTTAAACTTCAACAGAGTTCCCGCATACAAGGAAGTAAACGTTTGTCAATGGAGCGAGGCCAGACTCTCTGTACAAATGAAATGTACGAGAGTCTGGTAGAACCAGGCTAGAGGCTTATATGTTTGTTCTTTGATTTAAGATGTTAGAATATATTTTACTGCAGGAGTTCACCTGTCACAATATATTTCTGCTCTATGGTATAAATAAAGTCAAATATCTGATCATATCTTGCACCAATGCAGGTACACACCAAACGCAATGCAACTTCCCTTGGATTGGAGCTTCCACTGATGGCATGGTACCATGTACTTGCCATGGGGATGGTGTACTGGAGATAAAATTCCCATTTAAGAGCAGGGACAGCTCACTCACTGAGCTAGGCATAGGAGGGGATGGGGCAATGGCACTTAGGAAGGACTATAAGTTCATGCGACAAGTGCAAGCTCAAATGCGTATTGCAACATCATACTGTGATTTTATGGTATGGACACCACAAGTGTTTTTCACCCAGCAGATCCAGTATGATGCTGTTTTCTTCCACCATGCCTACCTCAAAGTGGTTGAGTTCATCAAGACTGGAATACTAGAGCTGCTAGGGAAAATGTACACAGCACCACGCCATGCTCCCACAGACACACAGACTCTGCAACCACAGAACAGCCACCAGAAATGGAATACAACTGTGGAAAACCTAACCTGAATCCAGCAGATAGAACTACTCACAGAACCATCTGGGAAGTCTACCATTGAAAGTGTTTTTCAAAAGGGAGGACTAAAATGTTAACTTGAGGTTTATTTACACATATAAGCAAGCTCACCAACATTTCCTGCTGCTTCTCTCACACTGTGTTAAAAAACCATATGCCCTCACCGCCTTCCTGGTTCCTCCCACCTTGACCTATTTATGCAAACTAACTTAGCACCACGTGACCAATAATTGACAATATAATTAAACAAAAAAATAAGCATAAATGTAAAATAAAGCAAGATAGCTTTTAGCAAGAAAAAAAATAATAAAATAAATAAATTAGACTATAACTTAAGCCTAAAATAAACAAAGTGCAAAATAGCTCCAACATAGTCATTAGAATATGCCATAGCCAGTAGGAATAAACACAAACATCTTTTCCTTAGAGAAAATCCTTTAGTGCCACAATTTTTGGATGCTTGTTGCATTTGTCAAATTAAAAACCTGCCTTTTTCTGTTTGCGTTGCCACATCAAGAGGCTGAGGAGCCCATGGTTCAACTCAAGCTGTTGGCTTGGTGCGATACAAGATGGATTTACCCGAGTTTGGAAACTCCTAAATCTTGGCAGAATCCAGCTGCAGCACAAGGTTATAAAAAATCTTGTGCTGCAGCTGGATTGAAGTTTACGACATTTTCAATGATGTTGGTTCTATGTTTGTTTCTAAATGGTATGGAGTTAAGAGCCACTTGATAATTATGAATGATTGTTAAGGAGGAACAGAAATGCACTATTTTATTGCCACCTGTTTATTTATTTATTTATTTATTTTTTGGGATTTTTTTTAAATTATGCTAAAGACTTACATCTCAACAAACAAGTTTATATTTTTATAAATTACACTGGAAACACACTGTTAGACTGTCTCTGTTCTGAGGGCACCACAGATGGGCTAATGTTGCACAAAACACAGCAGACTCTTTTATTGTGTTTTTTTTTAATAGAAAAAGGGTGTAGGGGATGCATAAAATAATATTTTTATTTTATTAAATTTAATTTTATTTTTCTCCTTTTTAACAAAAAAAGACATTGCAGGCATCTTGTCATAACAATAAAAAAAATGGCCATCCCTTATCATACATTCCTCCAGTATTGTGCAGCCATAATACATACATATAAAATAGTGTGTGTTATCCTGCAATACAATTATATAGGATTACATTCTTTTTGTGTGCACGCCAGTTTTGAGTCAATTTCCTGTGAGGCTGTCAATGTCAGCTAATTTTTTTGTCCAGAGAGTAATAGTTCTATGGTAATATAGTAATAGTTTCCTGTTGTAGTTATTGTAGTGTAGTTATTGTTATCAAATATATTTCACAGTGTTGTAATGCTTATTAGGCATAGTAAATGCATATATTGTATGTATTGTTATGCTGCTTATTTATTATAGTTTTGTATGCCGATTTTTGTCTTGTTCCAACTCCTCAGCCATTTAACTGACTGGTGTTCAAACTTTAAAACGCATTTGAATTCTGGGAGATTTTATAATATTTTAGTTTTCATGAAAGTTTTCCTATTCCTTTCTTATCCAGTTTTTCCCCCCATTGACTCCAATGTTAAACACGTCTAAACTATTCTGCTAACACACAGAAATCTTATAAGTTTTTGCATTTGCTGACGCTCGTTTTTTATCAAAACTACATAAACGTTATATCCATGCGTTCAGTAGTTTCTTGATGTTCACGGTGTCATATTCTTTTCTACTTTTTTTCATTTGAAGGCTTCAATCAGGGCAAACTGAGTTTTCCCTGCCTGACGGTGTCAACGACGATGACATCATCCTTTGTGTTAAGTGTGGCCTTAATGTTTATAAAGATGTTCAGTGTTGAGCTCCGTTAATAGAGTTAGTCCCATTGTCAGAAGGATGTGAGCTCAAATCTTGACTTTGAATGCCAAGTTAAATTTTGCTCTCCAAATTTTTGTCAAAGTCTGCAAATTTTAGTAAAATTCTGCCCTTAGTGGCTGTTTGTGAGCAGTTTTAAATAGCCACAGGTAGTTACAGCATTACAAGATTCCTTACGCTGAAGAATGAGGAAGCGTAGACCGTTTAGAAGATTTACGTAACTGATTTCAGACATAACTTTTAACCATAACATTTAAATACAAATTCAAATGAGATATCTTTTAGCCTTTATTCAAAGTCATATTTAACATTTTTACTATAAACAATTTCTGACTTTTAACCATATGGCTATCATATTCCCAGCATTTTGCCAAAGATTCTGTATTTTTTTCAGTCTGTCTCTCTCTTTATATATATATATATATATATATATATATATATATATATATATATATATATATATATATATATATATATATATATATATATATATATATATATATATATATATATCAAAGGTGTTGAAGCCAAGCAGTAACACCAACTGGTTCTCACATTCTCTATCATATATATATATATCTATATATATATATATATATAGGGGCTAAAGCTTTAACTCCTTTACATGGCTTATCAAACTGGAGGGTTATAGCTTTCCAATTTAATATGATTATGGTCAGCCCTCTTTTATTTGTGTAACAAGTGATCAGGGGACAATGTCACATCTTCCACTAAGACAGTATTTATATTCTGCTAAACCTAAAGTTTTGAAAAATGACTCGCAGAATCCTCTTTTAAGGAATACTATAGATATCTGGTACAGGTCATACAAAATAGTAGGGAACACCCATTTGCTTGTTTTTCCCCCATATGGGGCAATGTTTCTTTTGTGTTAGGGCAAAGAGAAGGGTAGGTATAACAGGAGATCTGTAGGTGAATGTGGGGAAATGTTAACTTTTAATCAAGTTTGCCAAAACTACAGTTAACACATTTTATTTTATTAAAGTAAAAAAAACATTAGGCTTGAGCCCCTGTTGGCTTACTTGGAGGATATTGTAGTGTCAAACCTGCACAAATGGAAGCATATCTCCCTGTTATATAGGACCTTAATGTTGCATGATAAAGAATCTAGTGAAGACAGACTACAAGCGTAGAGATTAGACACCCAGGACAGTATTGAAACAGCCAATTAGGAAAAGGCCTGTCTCTAGTAAAAAAATACCAGAACAAGGTTGATACAATACAAATGATTAATGAGAACTTATGTGACCCCCATCCAACTAAATCAATGGAGCCCTGATGTTCCAGACACTTGTAATACATTTTGTAAATCTAATGTTCAAATTATTTTCTGTGTAGTATAGGAATGATAGTTCTTGTTCAGGCAACTTTATGCAGTTTGGGGATGTAACCCAAAGAATTTGGTGTCAACAAAGGTTAAGCCACACACCTGCAGGCAAGTTGGAAGTTCCTTCTAGCAGAGTCTGGACAATGGAAATGGCATCTGGTGTAACACTGGAAAGACTGACACATACTTTGAGGTAATTTGGAGACCCTCAGTGGAGTTAGTGAAAAGGACTGACTTCTTTAATAATTCTTTATATATATATATATCTTCATTCATCCTTTTTTGTGTGTTTATCATTATTATTTTTATAAATGCAAACTTTCAATAAATACATTTAATGTGGCTCTTGCTGCCGCTCCGCTCTGGCCTTGCTGTGGCGGTGATGGGTGTGTCTGATTATATTCATAAGACTCTTTGAGAGGAGTTCACTCGTGTCGTGTAATGAAGGAATCACTTTCGGCCCCTGTCAACTCGCAGATCCTCTCTGCACTCTGTTGTGGCCATTATCATCTCCAAGAATGAGATCTGCTGCGGTTTGTTGATCATGACAATGCACTGTATGCTTAGACCAACTTTATTTAAATTTATTTATAAGATACAAAGACCTGTGTTTTGTATGTCTATTTCTAAATTTCATATGCCCTAATCCAAATGAAGATCATTACCTGAAGCAATATGTTTGGTGGAGCATTTCTTCACTTACTCCATTGTTCATGCTTTTTGTGATTTGAATTAAATGTCACTGAGCTGTAACTAATCAGGACTAAGATGAGGAATGAGACACAAGCACACGGTTAAAATCATCACAGTTCTGTAATGGAAAATATTTTTATATCTAACTTTCTTATTAAATATGCAGCAATAGTGGCTGTAAAAATATTAATCAATCCAACTTGAATTTCATGGTGTTATCAGAGGCAGGAGTGCTCACTAAATATGTTCACTGTGGAAGATTATTCAGGCATAATTAAGGCTCACACCACAAATGGATCTTGGCTGTTTGTTCGGGAACATCACACGTCAACATGATTAAAGAAGTAATCCACCAAAATGACAGAGGTGATTGTCTTGTCTAGAGTCAAACTTGAGCTCCACATCCACACAACAGGCCTCAGATGACGTCTTATAACAGGCTCAGAGCTTGTATGTGTTTGGCAAACACAGCTCACAAATGTAATATTTACTAGCAATATTAGCAGAAAAGTTCATTAAAGCATGCACAACAGAGCTTTATTTTTACACAAACTGGATTACGTGCAGAGTGGACAATCTGTCCCGTGGGCACAAAATAAAATTGTCTTTATGTTAAAATTATCTTTAGTTCAGATTAATGACAGAGATGGTGGAGACAGCTTACAATTTAGAAAGAATAGTCAGGTTTTAATTCTTGCAAAAAATAAAACAATTCACACACATTTAGACAATGGTACAGGATAATGTTTGTTTGCCAAGGTAAATGACAAATTATATTTTATATCATGCTGTACATACAGTGGTAGGAGGCATATTGCTCACAACCCCAATGACAAGTTCCCAGAAGCAGAATGTAGGTGGTTATGTCTATGTCCATGTGGATAGTTAAGTCTATGTCTATGTTTGGATTGACATGAGCCGAACTGACATGACCTGAACAGGACTAAGAGCCAACAGTGAATAATAATATTCAGTGAACCATACGGCCCTAAGGTTCCGGCTAAGAACATGTCCAGTGTCATACGCTTTTGTCTGGTTACAGCATCTCTTGTGTAATTATTAAATCTTTTGTTGGTTGTAATAAATATAGCTAATTCAATCCACATTTGTATTTACTGTTTCAAAAGAGAACAGGAGGATCAATTAAATAAGGGCGCATGTGTGCAGTCAGCAGGCAACACTGGTCTAATGGTATTACCTCCTCAAACCATCAGACGTCCACCCTGTCCCTGATCTCTCTGTTTGTCAAGATAAAGTCATAAAAGTGCTTCCTAGGTTCTCATCATATAAAACTATAAAAAAAACTATAAAACATAAAAATTTACAAAGAGATGGTCTGCTGGACCGCTGCTAAGAATCTACTTTTAGTCTGAAAGGTTTAGTTTAATCAGACCAAATAGTGCTTCTCCAGAAAAGTTATGTCACTATTATTTTGTTTATTTAAACTCATCTTTTACTTTATTAAACCATTGTTGTTGAAGCATTATGTTAACCAGGCATTATCTGCCTCGTCATTTTAAAGAATGTAGCATCAACTACTTTGTTAAGTTCCTCCTCGTTACTCAAAAATAAAATTGACAACTTTGTGTCATTAATAACATAAGGCCTTAATCTTAAATAAAAATAAAAATAAACACCAGCTGCATGCATTAAAGCAACTATTTTAACAGATTAGTAGATTATATAGTTTGCATTACTGAATATTGTAAAGGCATCATTCTTTTCATGTGAATCCAGAGATGCACTTTCATCACAGACACATTATGGCTATGGTATGACTGCAGAGATTTCACATTGTCCCTCCACATGCAGGACAATGTGGTCTCAGTAATCCCTTCACACAAGTTTCATAGAACCTCAACACTTTACGATATTTGTGCTCACAGTGTTTACTAATAATATATACAGTAGTTGTGCAATTTATTGCAGAGTTTTTTAGACTCCTTATTCAGGGGTGTATAGCATAAGACAATGCTGCCAGGAGGTGAATGATCAGGCACAAATGTGTTAGGTTTGATTTAAAAATAAGCTTCTAACTATTCAGAAGAAATTATATTAAATTATCACATATATAAACTTTTCAGCAAGTTAAAGTAATACAATCTTAATTCTTGTACATAAGTGCAGACATTTACCCGCGGCACTGGCTCTTAATTTTAACTGCTATGTGCACTTCATAATTTTACAGCCCACCATGAAAACCTGCACTGAGGCCCCTCAACATCACCTTAAACCACTATCTCCATTACATTTAACCCAATAAACCTGAGATGCTGAATCCACATGCTGGATTATGACTGTGGATAATTTAGATATCTAAACTCCGAAATGTCTACAATATTTTATGTGTATAATGCAAAAGGCAAGAAATTACTGAAAGATGGTGGGGACATGTTTATCCTGTTTATCCACACTTTGCCTGTCTCCGTTTGATGTCAGTTACATTTATGTTTGGCTAATTATCTTAACAAATGGACTTGTTCATGTAGAAGTCCGTTTTCCTATGAGTCTCTGCAGAAAATGAGATAATGAACTGAGGCATAGCTAACAGGATGAAAAACACTAAGAATTAAACCATCCAATCTGAGGATGAGTGGAGTGCTGTGATTGGCCAGTGGCGTTCTCATTAAGTGTAGGAAGTCCTGTTTTGATCCATCATCATCAGCCACACATCAAAAGACTCACAACAGCGTAGACCAGTCCATGAAGCCTTTTTACTCAGTCACTTTGTTTTGAGCCAGCACTCCTCGGCTGTAATTGCATTTTGCCGACCAATGGTCCATATTTACGAAGAAGTGTGTTTGCCTTGAGTGTAACAAATGAGTTAGATCAGAGGTCATAGGAGCGGCTGGCAAAACAGGTCTGTTCATTACCAAACAGACGCTCCTCGTGTTCAGCCAACACATCCATCACAGGAACACTCTGAACAGCACACACACCTACACACACACCTACCTGCACTCACACACACCTACAGTCACGGAAACACCTACACTCACACACACACACCTGCACTCACAGACACCTCACACACACTCACTCGCATACTTACACAAACAACTACATACATACACTCACACACACCTACACCCACACATACCTATATGCACACCTACACACACATACCTACACACACCTACATCCACACATACCTATATGCACACCTACACACACATACCTACACACACCTACATCCACACATACCTATATGCACACCTACACCCACACATACCTATATGCACACCTACACACACCTACATCCACACATACCTATATGCACACCTACACACACATCTACACACACCTACATCCACACATACCTATATGCTCACCTACACACACATACCTACACACACCTACATCCACACATATCTATATGGACACCTACACACACATACCTACACACACCTACATCCACACATATCTATATGGACACCTACACACACCTACACACACCTACATCCACACATACCTATATGCACACCTACACACACCTACACCCACACATACCTATATGCACACCTACACACACCTACATCCACACATACCTATATGCACACCTACACACACATCTACACACACCTACATCCACACATACCTATATGCTCACCTACACACACATACCTACACACACCTACATCCACACATATCTATATGGACACCTACACACACATACCTACACACACCTACATCCACACATATCTATATGGACACCTACACACACCTACACACACCTACATCCACACATACCTATATGCACACCTACACACACCTACATCCACACATACCTATATGCACACCTACACACACCTACATCCACACATACCTATATGCACACCTACACACACACACATACACAAGCCTACACACATACACCTACATACACACCCATGCACACCTCTGCACATACCTTTGAACTAATATCACCATAATACATCAAAATTGGTCATGGATCAAAGTGAGTGTCCTTACATAAAATATGCACCTCCCCCAACCCTTTAGTCTGTTCTCACAGAAACAACCTACTGCTTTCAATGCCACTTTTACTTTGCCTTTGCCCAGCACCACTGCACTTACAGTTTTTTACAATTGTTTACACACTAAAATTTAAATTTCCACACAATTAGCAAAATTTTACTCCAATGAGCAAAACACCTCCACAGATTAGCACAACATTACACACAATGCTGCTTCACCCTTTTTGCAAAACATTACGCACAGTGATTTGTTAAACTCTACACACATTTTCACACCTTAGACACAGATAAGGATTGTGAGGTCACTTCCTTGTAATTACAAAGCACAGGATTGCAAATTACCACACTAATGATCGAATTGGATAAACACATCTACAAGCTGTGGAAGCACACATGTGCTAATTTGAAAGCGCAGGACTCAGGTGTGCTATAAAAGGCAGCAGGTGAGTTCACCTGTCTTCAACAAAAATGGAAGGAGTTAGCAGAAGAAGAAGAAGAAGAAGAAGAAGAAGAAGAAGAAGAAGAGTGAGAATGAAAGGGGAAGCTCAAAGAGGAGATGAAGGCTACGAGAAATCCAAGCCAATATCATCAATGATGACAATATTTTCAATAACATCCAACGAGTCTCTCTGTCAACATTAGGTCGAATCCTAAAGAAAAATCAAATATACATGAAGCAACTGTATCGGGTACCATCTGACAGAAATTCAGAGAGAGTGAAACATCTGCGCAATGAGTATGTGGAGGTATGCATTGTTCATCTGACTATGGTGTGGTATCATGCACTGCTCATAATGTTCTGTCACAAAAAATACTGTGATATAGATATTGAATAGCATCCTATTTCCTTTACAGTTTTTCTGAATTGCTAAAACACTAAATCCCATTGTAAAAACGACACTGGCAACTGCCAAAACTCTTTTATCAAATCAATCACACTGTTGTCAAAATCTTAAACACTATTCATCTGTTTAGGACACAATTTGCGAATCTGAATCGCCCATTTACTAAAACTCTAAACACATTCTCAAACACAGAACACAACTTTACAGTGTCATCCACTTGTACCCAGAATTGTGCACACAGGCTCCAGAAGTGAAACACAACTAACACACTGTTCTCATCCTTTACACACTACCACTCAAAATTGAAAACACTGTGTCCAATCAGTGCACACAATTAGAAAACAGTATTTAAGCCTAGTCAAATGCAAATGGCATGAGGTGATCCAACAATGGAGCAGAAAAGAGGAAGAGGTGGAGGAAGAAGTGGAGGAAGAGAAAGAGAAAGAGGAAGAGGAAGAGGAGTCTGTGTCAGAGGTGGTGGGCGAGGACAAAGACCAAGCAGATCAATAATTTCTAATGACATTCGAGCAACTGTCATAGATCATGTTCTGGTGCATGGCATGACTATGAGGGAGGCAGGGCAACGTGTGCAACCAAACCTAAGCAGGTTCTCAGTGGCTTCTATAATCCGGCCCTTCAGAGAAGAAAACAGGTAAATATATACTTATATACTATATATATACTTGTCTCAGAAAGGGGACAATGACACAAAACTTTTCAATGGTACTGTGTTTTGAAAACATTTACTGAATAAAATGTGTGTGTATGTGTATACTTACCATTGAAAAGAATATAATTATTCCCACTATCCCACAGTGTTTAGCATTTATTTATGTAGTGTGTAATGGTTGCTAAGTTGTGTTTGCGCATAAGCTGGTTTTGTGTGGTTTTTGACGGTGTGGTTTTTGACGGTAGTGAGTGATTTTGATTCAAGTTAAAATGGTTTTGGGTCAAATATTTGGTTTTGCTAGAGGAGTCAGAGGTTTTGTGAATGTAGCTTGAAAATTTGGATTTGTGTTCACAGTTTAGAGAAAAGGAGAGCAGGTTTCAAGAAATGTGTCTTAGCAATTCAGAAAAACTGTAATGTGTTTCAGAGAGTCTTGCAAATGGATGCTGCTGAAATTCAACATGGATTTATATATGTGTATGAGTCTGGATTTAATCTTGCAAAAACAAGAAGAAGGGGGAGAAATGTAATTGGGCACAGGGCAATCACCAATGTGCCAGGGCAGCGAGGGTCCTCCACCACCGTGCAAATCTGGGACCCTATAATGCAAATCTGATACTTGCATTTCTTGACCGATTGCATGAGATTGTCACAGCATTACACCAAGTGGACCAGATGCGGTACATTGTCATTTGGGACAATGTCTCATTTCATCGGGCTGCTCTGGTCCAGCACTGGTTCCATGATCACCCTGATTTCAAAGTTTTATACCTTCCCCCACACTCCCCCTTCCTGAATCCTATAGAAGAATTATTTTCAGCGTGGCGGTGGAAGGTATATGACCTGCGGCCTTATGACCGTTTGCCCCTCATTCAGGCCATGGAACAGGCATGTGATCTTATTGAAGCAGCTTCAGTGCAGCGGTGGATTCGTCACACAAGGCGATTCTTCCAACGGTGCCTTGCCAATGAAGACATAGCCTGTGATGTGGCTGATATCTTATGGCCTGATCCAGCCAGACGGAGAGACGGATAGTTACAGTATTCTTGTTGCTTTTACAGTAGTTTTCTTTCATTTCTGTTTACTTTTACTTTATTTTTCTTCAGAGTCAAAGTGTATGTACTGTAATTCATGCAGTAATTTTTATTTGTCTATAGATTTTATTTGTTTACAGTAATTGATATCATTGTTGGTTGATTACTGTAACTGATTATGGTAAGTAATACTGTAAGTATTGAAATAAATACTTGAAATATTCAGTCTGCAGCATCAAGTGTTGTGGAGTGCTTGGTAAGGTTATAGTAGGCCTACAGTATTTGTCTACATTCTCCTTATATCTCTAAACAAATCATGAATAATGTTGTGAGTTTCTCCCATTTTTTGTCACCTACATTATTTCTTACATACATTAAGAATGTCTGGCCAAAAATCTATTTATTTATTTATTTTTTACAAATGTGTTTTTTATTTATCACAACAGTGTGAAACTGCAATAGTGTATGATCATTAATGACTGTGTTGGTTAAATGAAAACAAATAGCATTTTCACAAATATGTGTATATGTTTTGACTGAAGTCATTTTGCAAACAATCTAGGAATTTTGCTAATTGATTGTGGTGTTTGGATAACTGTGCTTATATTTTGACAAAAAGAACTCTGTTTTCAAAATTGCGTGTGAACAATTGAAAAAAACTGTAAAAAAAAATGCTACAGTACAGTACTCATAATTTTATATACCCTGGCAGAATTTGTGATTTTTTTGGCCATGTTTTAGAGATTATGAATGATAACACAAAAACCTTTTTTCAGTAATAGTTAGTGGTTGGGTGAAGCCATTTATTTTCAAACATCTGTGTTTACTCTTTTTAAATAATAATTACAACAGAAACTACCCAAATGGGGTAGTAAACTGGGGCGGCAGTGGCTCAGTGGTAGAGCGGCCGTCCTTCAACCGGAAGGTAGTAGGTTCGATTCCCGCTCGCCCCACAGTTCATACTGTCGTTGTGTCCTTGGGCAAGACACTTAACCCACCTTGCCTCCAGTGTCCATAGCACTGGTGTATGAATGTGTGTGACTGTAGAGGTGTGTTTGGTGGTGGTAGGAGAAGGTTGTGAGCGCCGGTTGTGTGGCTGCCCCCCTCTCTGTCTGCCCCAGGAGTGAATGGGGTGAGTGGAAACTTCATGTAAAAAAACACTGTTGTAAAGCACTTTGTGATAATTATCTGAGAAAGGTGCTATATAAATAAATTACTTAAATTACTTACAAATGACCCTGATCAAGAGTTTACATAGCCCAGTTCTTAATACCATGTATTGCCACCTTTAACATCAATGACAGCTTGAAGTCTTTTGTGGTAGTTCTGGATGAGGCTCTTTATTTTCACAGATGGTAAAGCTGCCCATTATTTTTGGCAAAAAGAGTGGCTCAATGATATTGAGGTCAGGAGACTGAGATGGCCAGTCATCTCAGTCTAATACCTTCACTTTATGCTGCTGTAGCCAATGACAGGTCGACTTGGCCAAGTAAATCCCAAGCGCAGCTTCCAGGCTGATGAGTGCAAATTTTCCTCTTTTATTTTCTGATAACATGCATTCTGCATTACAGTTTTTCTCGATTGCTTAAACACATTTGCCCACTCTGACATCACATTTTCAAAACTGTTAACACACAGGATAAAACTGAAGCTCAATGGCCAAAATGACTCATTTTGTTAGCAAAATGCTCTAACACTCACAAAACATTAAAAACATGCAACATAAGCAAATATTTCCATCAAACACCACAACTTGTGGTCAAATGAATTTATTCTTTTAATCAATCATTACACAATGGACAACAAAATACAAAATGCAGCCATCGATATGAAATATGATACTTTACAAACTCAAATGGATACTGAAAAAAAAAAGCTACCAAAAGGAAACTTATGGGTGGAAATACCTTTTATAAAAAAAAAAAAAAAAAAAAAAAAAGATATATACTTTTATCTTTCACATTTAGTAAATATCTTTCCTCTGCCACCAGTGTGTGGCAATGTGTGGATTCTACAAAGTAAAAGCAAAAAGCATGTCAAAATTCAAAATTGACATTACTGTATGACAGTCAAAAAATGGGAAAGATAAAACATCTGCATTACTGTAGACACAGTTTGTTCTGCTAACAGGGCAATACAGTAAAGCTGAAATACACAGTGGTATATATTACAGAAACACTGTGAATTACCTGTTCTTATTCCGAAAAAGCCTGACAATAGATGCCACAGTGCTCCGACTCAGAATGGGCTGGACCCATTGTCCAGCATGGTCAATAGTAATTGTTGCCCGAATTTCATTTGAAACTTCAGCTTGATTTTGTCCTTTTGCTGCTGCAGCTCCTCCACCACGCATACAAACTCCTCTTCCTCTGGCCCCTCTGCCATGGCCTCTTACTCTCCTTCCGTGCCTATGGCCTCTTTGATCCATGCTTGCAAATAGCAACACAGAGGTGGCATCTTTTATAGATGGATGAGGACTGATTGCTGATTGAAGAGTTGTGCAAATGAGTTTCACATAGGTGCATAGAGATTTATAATTATGCAAGTAGTTTCTATCAGCTGTGAATAGATTGTTTTCTTTTGTTCAACACAGTGAATCCAATAGAGTTTGGGGCCTTTCAATGAGATCTGTGGTAACTGTTTTGAAAAAGGGTGTGAAAAATGAGTGAAACAAATGAAAAAGTGTTAAAACCTTTGCAAGAGAAGACTTCTGCTGTGCTAATAATGTGATGTTGAAGATCAAGCGGATCCCAGTTTCATTTAGTGTGTCTTAGCAAATGAGAAAAACTGTAATCTTGCCATCAATTTTGACCAAGTTTCCTGTGCCTTTGTAGCTCACACATCCCCGAAAACAACAGCGATCTACCTCCATGTTTCACAGTAGGAATGGTGTACCTTTCATTATAGACCTTGTTGAATCCAAATGTAACATTTATAGTTATGGACAAAAAGTAAAATTTTGGTATCCAAATTACTTTTTTCCAGAAGTTTTGAGGCTTGTCTCTGTGCTGATTTGCTGTATTGTAAGCGGGATGTTTTGCAGCATTTGCGCAGTAATTGCTTTATCAACCATGCAGCCCATTTTCTTCAATGCCTCCTTATTGTGCATCTTGGAACAGCCACACCACCTTTTTTTTTTAGAAAGTCCTGTATTACAGCTGATGTTATTTGTTTTTCTTTGCATCCCAAACCATTTTCCTGGCAGTTGTGGTTAAACTTTTTGTTGGTCTACCTGACCTTGGTTTTGTTTCAACAGAATCCCTCATTTTGAACACTGTTGACAAACATTCTCAATGCCTTGGATATTTTTTTATATTCATTTCCTGTTCAGAAATGTCACTGCAGCACTGGATGAAAGATGGAAGGGTCTGTCAGGAGCCCTAGAAACGTATTGACCTTTTATACACACACTGATTACAAGGAAACAGATCACAGGTGAGGATGGTTACCTCTAGTAGCCATTCAAACCCATTTGTGTGAATTTGTGTGAATGTTATCAGGCCAAAATCACCACCAACCTTTGATCAGGGTCATTTGGGTAGTTCCCGTTGTCATTATGAAATAAAAAAAAGAGTACACACAGTTGGTTTACAATTAATGGCTGCACCCAACCACTAACACTAAATGAGTTAAAAATTTTTTTTTGCATTTTCATTTATATTCTCTGAAAAATGGCCCAAAGAAAAATCACAAATTCTCGATATTGGAACATGTTGCCATCTGAAATAACTTTTATAACAAGTCATACTGGTTTTAAAACAAATGTTAAAATAATAATAATAATAATAATAATAATAATAATAATAATAATAATAATAATAATAATAATAATAATGAAATTGTGTTAAATTGAAGCAATTACTTAAATCCAAAAAGGTAATGTTTTATGTGGAATCTAATGTCTGATGGAAGGATTGTTTAGAATGTAAATTATTTGATTTGCAGTGCCTGTTATATTATCATTTGAGCTGTACAATTTGCTTGTAATGTATTTATAAAAAAACTTTAAGTGAACCCCAGGAAGAATAACCTTTGCATCAATAAAGACTAATGGGGATCATTTAAATAAACAAATAAATAAACAAATACCTATCTCTGAGGATCAGTTTTTATTTGTACCAATAAGACTAAAGCTGAACGTTTGTGATTTTTTAGGGTTTCTAATTCAGCTTTAAACAGACCGTGGTGGCTGCAGAAGTCAAAATATCGTCTTGTAAAGAAGCACAAATAAAGAGTCAGAAATTTATTTTTAAAATTGGATTATATTCATAGACAGAAACTACCCGCCTGGCATGTGTCCATTTGTAGTTTGAAAGCTCCTATATCAAACATGAAATATTGAAACTTTCTGTGACGGAAACCCTCAAAATAAAACCTTCTCCACTGATGTAGAAGAGAGCTTCAAAAAGAAGCAAGAAGAAGACTCTGCTTTCCAAACTAGTTGATTCTATCCCCAACATAGTTAGTCATTTATTCCCATCCTGTGGTCACCACACTGAAGTGGTTCGCTTGAGTAGCTCTGCAATGGCTTTACACCTATTACTGACAACCTTTTCTATTTACCTACACAGACACACACACAGAATGGGCCTGAGGCTGGAGTTGTAAGGGATTATAACTTTCAATCTCCCACACCCTAACACTATACATATTTACAAAAAAATGGTCTAAAGTGTTAAGATAGAGCAGTGTTGAAAACTCAAAAACTAAATATAAATGCATTTTAGTGTTCCTTAAGATAAAGTGCTAGATTCCAAACCCAGAAGCTCCTCTTGACACTTTAGGCTGCTTCCTCAATTTCTTGTAAGTAACCTTATTTATTTTTCTTTATGTTTTGCTGCCATCTGGTGGAGGTCAAGAATGAGTCGTTTCACTGTACTAATGACTCAGTTCTGGTGACCAAGGTTCATCAGGAGCCATAGATGGAAGCCTTGAACAACACTAACTAATGTTAATTCCTTCATGATAATATTTTAATCTGGGATAAAAATCGCAGTGCTTTCATGTTCCATGTAATTGTTATTTTCATTATTTATTTATTTTTTCAACACCAGGTGACAGGGAATGTACAGTATTTACAATATTAAAATTCTGCTCATTTGAATTAATTCTGTTAATTTGAGTTAAATTCTACTAATTTCCATCATTTACTATGCAACCACCTATTGTTCTTGTTATCTTTATTATTATTATTAAACTTCCAGTTTTTTTGCGCCAATTTTTGGCGCATTTTAGTTCCTCAGCCTTTTATACAATTTTGGTCATTCATACTAAATTCTAGGTCATTATTGCTATTACTTTTGCCTTTTATAGTTTTTGTAATATTTTAGTTTCTATGCCATGTTTTCATATTAATTTCCTATGGAACTTATACAAAGTCCTGCGTTTTCTGCCTTCACTTCTGCTTCTACTGCCCTTCACAGCTTTTGCCTAGTTTAACCTTTTTCCACCTTTAAATGAATCCTAAGCTTTGGGTCTTTATTTACTTATTTACTTTATTTACTAAAAATGTTTTTCCTAACTTTTATGTTGCAGTGTAAAATGTAATTTTTTTTAGACGAGTCGCTTTTTAGGCGTTGCCAGAGTGTGGCCAACTCTAACTTCTGTCTACTTCTGTTTCTACCCTTTTAAGCTCTTTTCAGTCCCACAAATTTCATTTATGTTTACAAAATATATTAAAAAATGTAGAGATTTTTGTCCTCTTTCAGAAAATATTACTTTTGTAGCTCTATGATTTACCAAATCTGATTATTAATTATTTAATAATTATTAATTCTACAGTATATGGTGAAAAACCATCTGAGTGCTGCCCTCTTCTAGTTAAAATGTGGTTACTGCAGTTGAGTTTTTAAATTTGCTTCCTCACATGATGTCAGCGGGCTCTAATAACCGCTCACTACCCACGCCCCTGGTATAAAAACGTCTTTAAGCATTTTAAGCGTGATTGTTTCTCCAATGCAATGGAGGTGGAAATGGGCTTCTCCAAACAGCTCCCGCTGAAAAGTAACACACAGCCAAATGCTGCTCCTGTAAGGTGGACTGAGGACTCAAATACTCAAAGACAGTTAAGTTAAGTGTTTCTTTATTAAACTAGACAGCGACATGAACAGGAAGCTGGATAACTGATCTAGACAGGAAGTGGGGACTGTGATGGTGTTCAAGGCAGCCTTGACGCGCTCCTCAATAGGCCAGGTGACGGCTGCTACCAGCTGGGATGAAGGTAAGATGGGAGTCACCTCCGGAGATGTCTCCTCCTTCTGGAATTGCAGAGAAACGGCATCAGGTTTCTGATTCCAGGACCCTGGTCGGAATTATTGTGGTCAGTCCACACAAGAAAAGGTTGTTCGGGTCCCTCCAGGCAGTGCCGCCATTCTTCCAATGCTAGCTTGACTGCCAGCATCTCCCTATTACCTATGTCATAGTTCTGTTCAATGGGGGAAGGCTACGAGACAAGTAGGCAGGTGTACTTTCTGGTCTGAAGTGGAACATTGAGACAGAACTGTGCCTACTCCCACATCGGAAGCATCCACCTCGACGACAAACTGACTGCAGGAGTCTGGGATGATAAGCACTGAAGCTGAACAAAAACAAAGCTTCAAGTCCCGGAATGCTGAATCGGCTTCGCTGTACCAGAGGAATGGAACCTTAGATGAGGTAAGTGCTGTCAGAGGAGACGCCAGTGTACTATAGCCACGGATGAAACGTTTATAGAAATTGGCAAACCCTAAGAAGCGTTGCAGTTGCTTTCGACTGCACAGAGATGGCCAGTCCAGTACGGCCAACACCTTGGAATGGTCCATCTGAATTTTACACGGGAGACAATGTAACCAAGAAAGGAGACGCTGGGTACATGGAATTCGCATTTCAGTAGGGTCACAGTACTGGTCCGGTGGGTCACGGTACCCAGGAGGTGTCCATTCAGGGCCCGGGCAGGAACCGGTTTGGGTAGGGAAACTTGTGAAAAACCCAACTGAAGTGCCTTCTGCCCCAGAGTCAATGAATGTAGCAAAAGACTGTGGGCCCCCAGGAAGCAGCTGGACGTGGACAAGCGGGCGACTGATGGAGGAGACCCCTCTCTGTAAGACTCAGCAGTACTACAGACCAATGCAAAATGGCTAGAACCCCCACAATACATGCACAGGTTCTTCCTTCGACGCCGCAGCCTCTTCTCAGGGGTGAGACGAGAGCGGCCAATTTGCATGTTCACTGGAATCCATTTTTGGTACAGAGGGCTGCGGTCGCTAGGCATCAAGAAGGGTGCAAAAAGGACTCCTGGTAGGATTGCACCCACCTTCCTCTTTGGAATAAGGTTCTGGAACCCTGACACAAGGTTCCTGGACCGGTTGAACCGCCGGGGAAACAGGATCTGAAGGTTAAGCGAAAGATTATCTGTGGCCTTCGGAATACTCGAGAACTGAGTGGTCAGGGAGCTGAATCTGATAAGTCATGGCCCTGAAAGCATCTTCTTGTTGCGAGACAATCTGCTGGAACCCAGCAGAAATAGCATCCATTTGGGCCTCATGATTTTGGAGATATTCTTCAATAATGGTGAAGCGATTTATTACCTTCTCTGCTTTGGCTGAGTCCATCTTGGCCAGATCGTTCTGTAAGGTGGGACTGAGGACTCAAATGCTCGTAGACAGTGAAGATAAGTGTTTCTTTATTAAAGTAACCAGACAGAGACACGAACAGGAAGCTGGATAGCTGATCTGAGAACTGGTGTTTAGCCGCGTCTGGGAACAAAAAATGGAGAGCTGGACCGAGGGCTGGAACTGAGCAGTAGAGCTGAGTCGATGACTGGAGTCGACCCGGTGACTGGGACCAAGCTGAATAGCTGAGCCGAGGACTAGAACTGAGCCGAGGACTGAGTCCGAGCCGTAGAGCTGCGCCGAGGGCCGAAGTTGAGCCGGTCACTGGGACCAAGCCTGAAAGCTGGGCCGAGAGATGGAGTGGGACCGTAGAGCTAAGCCGAGGGCGGTAAGCGAGCCAGGGACTGGGACCAAGCTGGAACAAGGACTGGAACCGAGCTGGAACTAAGACCAGACTTGAGGGCTGGAACACGGGCCGGAACAAGGGCTGGAACCAATTAAATTCAAAACACTTTATTTGTCCCCAAGGGGCAATTAAAAGGAGCACAAAGCAGCTTAAAAAACATACTCTCCCACACAAACACACAAACAATCGACACACCATACACTACAAAAAAGTCATAGTAAATAATGTAAAGGAATAGTTTAAAAGTGCACAAAATATTTAATACAATGTGCTTAAGACCATTTAAAAGATTGACAGCCGTAGGGATAAAAGTCATTTTTCTCCTTGTCCTTTGATGTCCTGCAACCTGGACACCAAAGCCTTCGTCCAGACGGGAGCCACTCAAATTCTGGGAATAAGATGTGGAGGGGTCCTGTAGGATCCCACGTGCTAATTTCACAGTCCGCTGGTCACACAGGTCTGAGATAGCGCGCATGAGTTGTCCAATGATTTTTGAGCACAGTTTGACGATATTTGACAGATGATTTCTGTTATGCAATGAAATGAAATAAAACCAACATGAGATCAAAAAAGTGAATACATTTTCAGTAGAATTTTGTAAGGATGTTAATGCAAAATGAATTGAGTTTCCTAAGCAGATGTTGTCTCTGGTGACATTTTTTTAAAAATTACGTCTGTGTTTGATGTGAACTTTAACATATCGTCAAAGACAGTTCCCAGGTATTTATATTCCATCACAATCTCCAATGGCCAATGTGCCACCCGCCTGGGGAAAACACTGGATAAATGCTATGGTTCAGTCCCAAATGCCTATAGAGCTGTCTCTCTCCCCCCTCTTGGCTCTCCTGACCACCATAGTATCCTGCTTGCACCTGCCTACTCACTTGTGGTGAGGAGAATAGAGAAAGTCACCAGGGTCATCAAACACTGGACCCCAGACAGTATCGACAGGCTGCAGGGGTGCTTTGAAACCACTGACTGGAATACCCTCACATCCTGTTCTACTGATACCAATGAGCAGACGGAAACAGTCTCAGCATACATCTCCTTCTGTGTGGACAGCATCATTCCCAGCAAAAAAGTCACTATATTTCCTAATAAACCCTGGGTGACTAAAGACTTGAAAAACATCCTGAATAAAAAGAAAATTATATTTTTCACGGGCTCTGAAACTGAAAAGAAGGAGGTCAATAGAGAAGTCAAGCGAGCCATAAAATTGGCCAAACAAAAATATAAAAACAAAATGGAACAACTCTTCACAAAAGGGTATCTCCGCTCAGCTTGGCAGGGCCTCAAAAACATGGCAGCTGTGAATTCAGTCTCCACCAGCCGTCATTCCATGCAGGTTTCAGGCAGCAGCCCCACTTCACTTCCAAATGGCCTCAAGGGGCATTGACCAACAACACTGTTCCTGCGTTGTGGAAACACTCAACAGTGATTCCCATTCCCAAGAAGGCTACGGCGAAGGTACTGAATGATCTCAGACCTGTGGCTCTCACATCTCTGCTAATGAAAGCCATGGAGCGGATCATTAAGGACAATATAACCTATGTGACCGACCCAATGATGCATCCACTGCAGTTCGCATACAGGGCTGGGAGAGGGGTTGATGATGCAAAAATTTAAATTTTGAATACTATTCACAAACACCTGAAAACTCCCAACTCTACCGCCAGACTCCTGTTTGCAGACTTCTCTTCAGTATTCAACACCATGCAGCCTCACATTCTTGCCAAAAAGCTGAACACACGTTTTCATATCGTCCACCAACTCATTCTATGGATTATAGACTTCCTCACTAACAGGTCACAGAGAGTGTTGGTGAACAACTCTCTGTCTGACATCCTCTTCACCTCCACTGGCTCACCACAAGGCTGTGTCCTATCACCCCTACTTTTCATCCTCTACACAGACGACTGCAGATCTTCCCAGCAAAACTGCCACATAGCGAAATTCGCTGACCTCCTGTCACTGCTCTCTGGCCCCACACAGCACCATGGCCCAGCCTTGCAGGACTTTGTCGAATGGTGTGGCAACTTGTGTCTTGAACTAAACATAGATAAAACCAAAGAGATGATAGTGACTATTTCCTCCAAGCAGAGACTCGCGGCTGAAGCAGCCTGCACTACCCTACACGGGAAGCCATTGGAAATTGTGAAGGAATACAAAGATCTGGGAACTGTCTTTGACGATATGTTAAAGTTCACATCAAACACAGACGTAATTCTTTAAAAATGTCACCAGAGACAATATCTGCTTAGGAAACCTGATTAATTTTGCATTAACAAGAACATCTTTACAAAATTCTACTGTGCCTACATTGAAAATGTGTTAACTTTTTTGATCTCATTTTGGTTTTATTCCATTTCATTGCAAAACAGAAATTGTCTGTCAAATATTGTCAAACTGTGCTCAAAATTCATTGGACAACCCATGCACGCTATCTCAGACCTGTGTGACCAGCGGACTGTGAAATTAGCACGTGGGATCCTACAGGACCCCTCCCACATTTTATTCCCGGAATTTGAGTGGCTCCCGTCTGGACGAAGGCTTTGGTGTCCAGGTTGCAGGACACAAAGGAGAAAAAGGACTTTTATCCCTAGGGCAATGTTTGTCAATCTTTTAAATGGTCTTAAGCACATTGAATGAAATATTTTATGCACTTTGAAACTATTCCTTTTTATGACTTTTTTGTAGTGTACGGTGTGTCAATCGTTTGTGTGTTTGTGTGGGAGAGTATGTTTTTTAAGCTACTTTGTGCTCCTTTTAATTGCCCCTTGGGGACAAATAAAGTGTTTTCAATTTGAATTGAATTGAACTGAACAAGGGCCAGAACAAGTACATGGGCAGCACTATGCTGGACTTGTAGCAGAGATGCAGCACTTAGCTCTAAAGACCTGGCATTGGCTCGTGACTCTGGACTTGACTGAACATGAACACCTCATGACTCGTGTAACACGTGAGTTTTGACTCAGCACAGACTCAAAAACTGTCTCAAACTTGTGCGTTTCGTGTCAACTTTGCTAATTTGATTGAACGTGAAAGCGCACACCATCAGTGTATGTGTTTTATCGCTGCTCCCCCCCTCCCCAGGGGAAACCGAGCAGAGCTGGTGCTGCAGAGGAGACTTTGAACCACAGGCTGTGGCCAACCAGACCGACCCAGAGACAGTCACACGGACTAAAAGACTAGCGCTTTCACGGAGGATTTACAGTAATAATTGTTCAGAGTCAAATTAAAATAAAAGACTCAGACTCCAGTAGGTAGTATGTTCTACCAGATCCCTGCGCTCTGCAAATGAACAATGTCTGGTGGTACCATCCCAAAAATTAAAAAAAATCAAAAAACGCCTGAAAACACATCTTTTCCATCAACAACTGACTGGCAAACACTGAATTCTACTTCCTTTCTATCAATTCCTTTTCTTAAAAAAAAAAAATCCTTATCCTTAGCTTTGATTACTGTGCTAGGTTTTAACTGACAAATTTTTTTGTTACCTTGTGTTGTTGAAATTGCTTCCATTGTTTTCCTCACTAGTAAGTCGCTTTGGATAAAATTGTCTGCTAAATGACTAAATGTAAAATGCATTAATCTCAAAAGAAAATATATGCTTTGTACCAGATTTAGAACTTCAAACTGTCTAGAGGCTGATTCCATTGTTTGATAGTTTTAAATAAAAAGGCTGATTGTGCAAAGGCAGAACATCTTTCAAGGATTTTGCAGTTTTTGTGAGTTGTGGAGTTGTGTGAGATGTACGAGTCTCATCATATACTCAAGATAACAGATCATTTGTTAAACTCTTGTTTTTGCAGCCACCCAGGCCAGAACACTTAATAGGAGTGTGTCTTGTGACACAGACACTGATGGAGCTGCCTTTCCAAATGTCCCAGGAATAGCTCAAAAACAAACATTGCATAGTTAGAATGATGACAGTGGGGAACTAGCTCTAAGACAATAAAGAGGAAAAGGTGTGAGGTGTCCACTGATGACTCTCTGCGGGTGTTAGCTGGAACAAAAAAAATTAAAAAACTTTCAAGAAAGAAAAGAGGGGTAAAATCAAATTGAGCAACAAATTGATGTGTTTGTTAATAATTTTAATTTAGCCAAAATA
Organism: Neodontobutis hainanensis; assembly: GCA_024349245.1. Classification (NCBI taxonomy): domain Eukaryota; kingdom Metazoa; phylum Chordata; class Actinopteri; order Gobiiformes; family Odontobutidae; genus Neodontobutis; species Neodontobutis hainanensis. The sequence goes on from JALDNG010000191.1 coordinate 1,140,532, forward strand.
TGTTCTGCTTACTGGAGTTATTTTTACTACCAGGCAGATATGTTTTTAATCATAATATCCTGTTTGAGCAAAAAACGAGAAAACCAAAGAAATATTATAATCAAATGTGTTTAAATATGGCTGGACATGTCCCCTCAAGTGTCAGGACATGTCCCAAACAGTATCAGGTCATTTACAGTCTGTCCTGAAAACTATCAGATGATCATTTGTCATTGTTCTCCAACTCTCAATTTTGAGTGTAATGGACGGTGCATTTGATTATGATGTTGCAGTTTTTCATATTAGAGCAGTGAGATGCTCAGTGAACTCTGTCAAAAAGTTAAATTAAACAATAGTATTAACTGACCTCTTGTTCAACATGTCCAGTATTGTTATGGTTCTTTATAACAGTGTTAGGCCTTGCTTTAACCCTGTAATATTATAACTAGGGCTTTTCTTGTTGGAGTCATGTCCCTACCTTCTTACAAGTACAGTATATTTGTCTATTGTTGTACTGTGTGAATGTTATATTGAAAATCTGTTTTTGTTTTGGATAGAAAAGCTGAGTGCGACAGAAAATATTTAACTTTAGGCTTGAATCAAATAGAAACAACATCAACATCTTGTCCTGTTTATGGTATAGATATATATAGTCAAAAAGTTCTTCACCCCCAGGGTGAGAAGATGTACACAGACTATGATCCTGTGAGCTGCTCAGGAAATAAATTGTATATGGCAGGTGCTCCATAACATGCCACACATTATAGCAGTAACTGAAGAGCACAGCACAGGTCCTGAATGTTCAGGAGATGTTATACACATCCAGAATAGAGCAGGAACAGCAGCAGGGATGGCTCAAGCTTTGGCCAGAAGAGGACTAGAACTAGGATGCCTGGACACCACAATTTTTCCAGATTGAATTCTCCACATTTTATTTTTGCAAATGAGGAGTATTCCCTCAAGTTTCATCTCCTGCTCTGGGCCCATTTTTAAGCCTCTGATGGTTTCCAGCTGCCTCTAGAGACAAACATGGACAGTGAACCTTCCTATTGCCTCCAACAGAGAAGAAGGTACATTTTCATTAGAGGAACTTTTAGTAGCATTTGTAATATCATATTAATTCTTAGTGCCATTAATACCAGCACGGGAGTGCCTCTGTGGATCACGTTCCAGTGCAAGCATCCATTTTACTGGTAACAAGAAACAAATGTTAAACATGACCTTTAACTACAGTAAAAGTTAAACTAGATAGACTTTAAATGACCAGCCATTGTCATTTTTCCTCTTACACAAAAACATCTCTTATTTGATTTCCAGTCGGCAGAACAAGTAGAGCATATTAAATTACCTCTGAATGCATGCGGATAGACACAAGTTATCAGAAAACACAGCAGTGCCTGCATACTCTGGCCAATCTAAAAAGAATACAATCCATTAAAAACCAAAGTAGTGCATGCTCCATTTTAGGTAAATGTTTATGATTTCTTTTCAGTTTAATACATACCACACTACTTTAACTCTGTAAAGTGGTTAAGGTGGCCAGGCTAAACACTTTTGTGTGTCAATTCTTTAGAACTACTCAACTTCAGGAAAACATATTTTGTTTGATATCTTTGTGAAATATTTCAGTGAATAACTGCCCCTTTACTTTAAAGAAGTTTGTGAATGGACAATCACTGTATGTTGAACACCTCACTCATGGAACATCAAAATCTTTGCACTTTACTTAGGAATGCATTGTACAGCACAATTTCTTTTATCCAATTGTTGTATACATAATTCTTCACACTTATACTACTAATGTCTAATAAACTCTAACACTTTCTCTTTTGTCTGTCTTTTGTCTGCAGGCAAACCACAGTGCAATGCCATAAATGAAGCTGAGCATACACTCAACCAGGAAGACTTCTCCTCTTCATCTACAGCACACTGCCACCTCTGCAGCAGTGTGAACATCTCTGTCCTCAGCAGCTCATCATGTCTCTGCATCTCATGATCCGGGGTAGATTTACCCTAAAATCTACACTCTTGCCCTCCGCATCCCACACGCCAAGACTCCCTGTCGGGGTCTAAGCCCTTTTTTTAAAAATCTATTAATAAATCATTTATTTGCATCATGAGTCTCTCCAGGTGTTTGGTTTCAAGTGTTGTCTTATTGGAAATAAAAGAAAAGTTTAGCTCAGGTCTTTGTTGGAGCTTTGCCGCTGTCTGCAGGGAGTGAGCATGTGATCAGCGAACAAGCGAGCTTCTGATTGGCTCAATGGTTACCATGAGAACGGACCCTCAACTCAACCCATATGCCTAAATTAGGGACTTCAGCACCATGAAATCCACATGGCGACCTCCAGTTAATTACGTCACACTCCTTATGTCTAGCCCCTTTTACTGTCACTGGTTGTTATGCAGCCCACTCACCAACCTGTCACACATGTTTATTACTACTTTACAGAAAAGTCCTCCACTTTGAAGGACCGCTCAGTAGCAAAGCTCCTCGTGTCCCTCCAGTTTCCATCTTTGCGAGTCTGACAGCTGCTCTCATTCAATCCGTCACTGCGGGTCTCAGGTGCACGGCTCCGTCTCCACTGGGCTCTGCCTACTTTTCCAGCATTTTTTAAATATTGTCAGTGGGTGGAGACCAGGGGTTTAGTTACACTTTAGAGACATATAAACTGTTCTGCTCAGTCTGCAAATAATACATGTTTTTGTATCGTCCCCTGATGCTTAGTTTTCATCAAAACTATATAAATCTTTTATCCATGCATTTAGCAGAGTCTCCTGCCGTTCATGGTGTCAACGTTTTTTCTCTACTATTTAATGGCATTGCTCGAAGGACAACTGTCTTCAGGTGTCTGCCTGTGAGCAGGTGTGTGTCATTAGTAATCAGCCCGATGACAGTGTGGCCTAAACATGATCAGTGTTGATCATGATCAGCTACTTTAATAGAGTTAGTCCCATTGTCAGAAGGATGTGCTCCAATCATTGACGGTTTATGGGCTGGACATAACAAGCCTGCTTCTGGGTTGGAAGCCTATAAGGAAGTAGGTGTAGGCTCCTTCAAGCCTGGCCACATAATTCAAGATTAAGATTAATAGGTGACTAATCAGCTGCCTCCATTCTGCTATTTCAGCTTGCAGGGGCGTGGCTGACAAGTTTGATTGGTACTTGAAGATGCCACAGGATATTTAACTAATTATTTGTTAATTAGTTTGTTAGTTGCTGGTATTCATGAATGGAGATTGTTTGCTGTTTGCTAAAAGCTAACACTTGCTGTGTTTGGTTTAATTGAGCTGGTTTACATCATTTTTTGAATGATAAAATTGTGCTGCAAAGATGGAAGGATTTCTTGAACTTTCAGGTTGCTCCTGAGGTCTTTGACCTGCAGCTGCAAGGGTAAGGCTGCATTCCCACCAAAGAAGCACTTGTGGTTGTAAGGAAGAGACTTATTAGAGAGGTAATCTCAAGCTTGAGGACTGTATAGGCGTTAGCTCAGAAAAAGATATCCGCCCGGGGTGTCGGTCAGAACACAGGAATAGGATGCAGTCAATACTTCTACTTTAGATGGTTTAATGAATTGCAGGTAGCATCATACATACAGACTCAATATATGACAACAGATGGGTGAGTAGGTATCCATGTATGTGTGTGTGTCTGTGGTCTATAAAGAAAGAAAAAAGAACAACAAATCAGATTTGCTATACTAATTACCATTTGTGAAAAGTATGATAAAAGATAAACTAATGAGATAAACCTAGAGTGACTAGATAATATATATATATACGTATAGACTTACAGAAGTATAGTAATGAACATGCTCAACTTATAATTAAGATACACGCCAAGCCACTTCACCGGAAATAGCATTAGCATGTAAGCTAACTCACTTATTAAGGATAGAACTAATAAGATATAACAATTAACACACTGAACGACACATCTAGACATTTGTAGAACAACATCTGTGGACTTATCAAATGTCCATGCATTTCGAGATACAATAAACTTACTTCTTTTCAATAACGCACAACTTGTGCTGCTGCTCGATGGCTACACCCCTGAGTCCTTATACTGAACTAACAAGAACTACCGCATGCTCTAACTAAAGGGTGCATCCACTATGAAGCGCCACTAGTAGGCACTGTTTACCAACCTACTGCCTTTCCAACAAAGCTGCCCCCAATTTGTATGGCAAATTGGAAACGGAAAGGCAGGCTAATCAGGAGGGTTTAGTCCATCTTCGTCCTTTACCTCAGGAAGTACAATGAGTCTTACTATAGGTCGAACATAGGTCCTGCCATTAAGCTTCACTTCCGCCGTTCTGATGAGACCATCTGGTCCAGGCATAACTTTGTCCACTCGTCCGATTTTCCACTGGCCGCGCGGAATCTGAGGATCTGCTATCAGCACCACAGCTCCTTCCTTGATGTTGTCTGCAGGGGCTCTCCATTTGCTTCTGGTCTGGAGATTAGGTAGGTAGTTTCGTATAAACGCAGACCAGAAATGATCTGCCAGGACTTGTGAGTGCCTCCAGCCTCGCCGTCCCCGCATTTCCCTCTCAGGGTAGACTACTTGTGGTAAAGAACTGTCAGGCCGCCCCATAAGGAGGTAGTTAGGAGTAACAGGGTCTACATCAGCTACATCGGCTGAGACATAGCCTAGGGGCTTTGCATTCAGAATGCCTTCAATTTCAATTAGGACAGTTCTGAGCACTTCTTCTTTGACACTTTGTGATGCAATGGTAGTGTAAGGCAATCTTGATGGAGCGTATCTCTCTTTCCCAAGCGCCTCCAAAGTGTGGAGCTGCTGGTGGGTTGAATCTGAAAATGACCTGCTGCTTGGCCAGTTGCTCTTGGAGATCAGGAGACATTTGAGTAAAAGCTTCTCGTAGTTCTCGCTCTCCCCTTTTAAAGTTAGTTCCTTGATCAGAGAACACTTCTGCTGGTTTTCCCCGCCGGGCAATGAATCTCCTGAAGGCCATCCGAAAGGAGTCCGTATCAATTGAAGACAGAAGGTCTATATGGACAGCCCTTGTAGTGAGGCACTTAAACAAAATACCCCATCGCTTCTCTTGGCGGCGTCCTAGCTTGACAAGGAGCGGCCCAAAACAATCCATGCCAGTGGAATAAAAGGCGGGCTTAAACAGCTGAAGCCGAGCTACAGGGAGGTCAGCCATTTGTTGGGATGCAGTTTTAGCTCTCCACCTCCTACATTCAATGCAGCCATGTTGATGACGTCGGACTGCTTCTCGCCCCCTCAATATCCATACTGATCGTCGAAGCTCTGCAAATACTCGTTCAGGTCCCGGGTGACAGAGACGGGTATCAAAGTCTTTGATGAGCAGTTTTGTGTAAGGATGGCTAGGGTCAAGAACGATAGGATGAGCCACAGCTGCTTCAATATTCTCAGCTTGACGCAACCTGCCTCCTACTCGTATCAGGTCTAAATCTCTGTCATACTGTGGGGCAAGACAAGACAGGCGACTGTTTACTGGGACTGTCTTACCATTCTTGAGCAGTTGGTAGTCATTTGGGAAACACCCTATTTGTATCGACTGGAATAGATGTTGCTCAGCTGTTTTGTAAATCTCAGAAGGAGGAATAGCAGATAGGGAAGGGTCCTGTTGTATTATCGCCCCATGAAGCTCCTTGACTTTGTTCTCAATCAACTCTTGCCAGGTACTGACCTCGGGCTGTGCGAATGATGTTGGATCTGGGTTGGTGATAGCCATACCACAGATAGCAGACCGTTTGAACTATATTATCTCTTGGGGTGATGCTGAAGCTGTGATGGATGGATTTGAAGGCCACTTATCTGCAGAAAGGAGGAGAAATTCGGGGCCTTGGCTCCAACGGTTAGGCCGCGCTAACTCTGAAAGTGTCCTCCTTCTAGTCAGGTCATCAGCAGGATTGTTATTGGTGTCAACATATCTCCAATTGCTCTGATCTGTAAGGTCTTGAATCTCCGCTATTTTTGTCCCTACAAAAACCTTGAAGTGACAGGAGGTGGAGTGAAGCCATGTTAGCACTGTGGTTGAGTCAGACCACAATGTGTAGCTTTTAATATTGAGAGTTAACTCGTTCTGGAGGAGTTTGAGCTACTGAGCTCCTGTCAGAGCTGCACACAACTCTAACCTCGGAACAGAGAGCTGTTTCTTAGGAGCAACACGGGATCTGCCAATAAGGAAGGACAAGTCTACATTCCCTCCTCTGCAATCTTCTGAACGTAGGTAAGCTACGGATCCATATGCACGCTCTGAAGCATCGCAAAAGATGTGCACTTCTCGCATCACATCAGGTCTGTCCATACTTGCTGCAGCGTAGCACCTCGGCAGAGCAATCTCTGATAATTGCTCCAACTCCTTCTCCCAAATTAGCCACTGCTGTATAAGGTCTTCAGGGAGCTGTGTATCGTCCCAGTCTCGTTGCTTAGCCCATAGTTGTTGGACAATAATCTTTGCTCTGGTAGTGAATGGCAGGATATATCCCCAAAGGATCATACTGACTTGCTAAGGTGCGATAAATGTTTCGCATTGTTGGCTTGCCATAGATGACTGGTCGATGTTTGAATCCAAGAGTGTCTACATTACAATGCCAACTCAGTCCGAGGGTGGATTCATGTGCTTCTGCCTTGTCATGAGATAACCAAAGATCTAGTTTGTCGGAACGTGCTTCAGCTGGTAAGTGGCAGATAACTTCTGGATTGTTACTTGCCCACTGGCGTAGATTGAATCCTCCAAGGGCTAGGAGAGCTCTGAGCTTGTCGACCAGTTGTCGCGCCTCCTCCAATGATGTAAGACTCTGCAAGCAGTTATCCACATAGAAACACTGCTCTACCGTGAACCTCACATCGTCTTCATGTTGGCTATGTTGGATCACGTGTTGCTGGAGCGCAAAACTAGCGCAGCATGGACTACAAGTGGTCCCAAAGGGGAGGACCTGCCACTCATAAATGTCTGGAGGCTTATCTCTGTCACTACGCCAGATGAATCTCAGGAGGGGTTTGTCCTCAGTTAACAAACACACCTGATGGAACATTCCTTTAATGTCCCCACTAATCGCAATGCTATTTTGTCTGAAGCGCAGGAGCACTCCGACTAGTGATGGGCTCAGTGTAGGTCCAGGTAGCAACCACTCATTCAGGTTGAGCCCCTTGTTGATGAAAGAGCAATTAAACCAATTCTGTTTTTACCATTGTGCTGGACCATGTGATGAGGTATAAACCAACTCTCACAGCTGTCATTCTGTTCTTCTTGTCCGAGTTTGGCTACCACACCTGTTGTCTCGAGCTTCTCCATTTCTGTGCTGTAAGCTGCCGCCTTGTCAGGGTCTCTTGCCAGGCGCCTTTCCATATTCTTGAGGCTTGGCAGCACCGCTTCTTTGGTTGCCTGGAAAAGAGGTGAATCTTTCTTTCTTAAAAGTGGTGTGGCATACCTTAGTGTCCCGTTCACCTCCAACCTCTTGGTCTTAACTTGAAGAAGATTTAATGCCTCTGTGTCCTCCCGGGATCTAGTGACCTCTTTCTCATTTTTAAATGGAAGGATGTCAACCTGCCATAGCTTTTCGACATTTCTTTTTAACTCAATAGCTTCTGGGGTGAGTGACATGTAGAGGCACTGTTGAGGCTGAAACTGGGACTCAAGAGTTTTTGTCGGCCCCTGTAAGGTCCAGTCTAGGTGGGTGTGGATGGCGGCTGGACCTCCTGGAGGGCCGAGGTGTACCCGCTCTATAGGACACAGGAGGTGTGGGTGGTCTGCACCAATTAGTAGCAATGGTGAGACATGACTGAAGGCTTGTAAAGGCAAATTGGTCAGATGCTTATATTTCTTCTTTAGGGTGGCAATGGGATAAGAATGTTCTGCTAAACCAAGGCGCTGAGCTGTAAAGGCATTTGTAATCTTATAGGATTTTTTTGGCTGATGTGTGGGAGAGATCTCAAAGGAAACTGAGGCACCATGTAATACCTGAATGTCCTGTCTTATGGTTCTGAGGTATATGTCTTCTGGAGTACCTGTCACTTCCAATTGTTGAGCACCAGCAGTCAATAGCATTGTCCGGTCCGATCCATCATCTAGGACAGCGTATGTGTCCAATGTTTTTTCCCCGTTTCGCAGGACCACTCTGATTACTTTGAGGACACGGGCTGGGTCAGAAGGCCTGTCTAGAAACAGCGTTTCTTTAGCAGAGGTGACTAGGCAGCTACCTTCCTTTGGTTCTCGGGTATTGACATCATGTAGTATGAGTATGTGTTTACCTTGACATTTACTGCAGGGCTTCCTTAAGTTGCACTGTGCTGCCTGGTGTGATCTCCCACAGCGCCAACAGCGTTTATTAGTTTTGATCCAATCAATCATTTGAGCCTTGTCAAAACACTTAAAGATGGTGCACTGACTTAGGAAGTGGTCCTCAGTATCACAGTCGGGACAATAGGCTTTAGGTTTGTTCTTACTTTTCTGGTATGCTTGAGAACTAAAGACATTCTCTGATTTAGAAGGAACGTCTTCTGCACCATGTAGTATATTGGCTGAGCGAGGCAGTTGCTTTGGCTCACGACGTCGTTCTGACTTTGAGGAAAATTTCTCTTTCGGTGTATAATTCCCCCTCTGTCCATCACTCGTTTAGCACCAAGTCTCTACCTGCAGCCACTCTGAAAACTCTATCAGGTGATAAACTGCATTGGAGCGGCGGAACATGTGTCTTCGAAACTCTGATCTCATTTCAGGAGACAAGACACGTGGGACCCACACCTGAGCTCTATATCCCCCTCCTGGCCCAAAGTCTGCAGCATGCCCACTAATGCTCTGATTTGTAATGCAAACCTCTCAAAGCCCTCTGTATCCCCTCTTCTGATATCTGAGGAGTCCATAACATTGGGTATCTTTTGTAGGGCTAGGTGGTGCGGTTGACCAAACTTCTCTGTCAGGGCTGCGATAGTGTCTGTATAAGGCGTAGGAGAGTTGAGATATGCGTCAGCTATTAGACGAGTGTCTTCTAACTTTAGATGATCCATCAGGATTTGAAACTTAAACAGCTCTGTACTATCCTCAGGGAGTTATTCAGGGCTATTTTCAGACGGGCAAATTCACTTGGATCTCTTTTTGTGAGGTTAGGGATGGAGGGAGTAGGTCCTTTGTATGTTCTCTCTTGTGTCATGAATGAGTGCTCATGCTGCAAAGCTTGACTTGGATTTCTAAGTGGTTCAGGGCATCTAGCCGCTCCTGGCTTAAAATGTGGTGAAAAGGCGCCCCCTTTTGGTGGAAAATATGTTTGTGCACTGTTGTCATATGATGGGTGCACTATTGATTTTGACTGTGGAGGGCTATAGTATTCTCCGGCCCTCCTCTCTATGGGGAAAGGAGGTGCACATGTGGGAACAGAGTGGTGATCTCTTAAAAGTCTCAGTTCTGCCATTATCCAGAGTGACCATCATAGAGGCTTGTCTACTGACAGTAGGCTCTGCTGGAGGCCCTAAATTGGGTAGCCTTGGATTACCTTTACTGTAGTCATAACTTGGTACAGTTTCACGTTGAAGAAATCGCCTTCTCGGTGCAACAGGAGGAGGAAGCGCTGCTTCATGACTTAAATTTGCTCCTGGAGGTGGTCCCTGGATCAACCGTGATATCTGAGGAACAGGGGAAGGTTCCCTTGGTCTATGATAAAATGAGGAGTAATGTCGTCCACTAATGGCCCCTGTAGACTGCTCTGGTTCCATGTCCTCAAGAATGGAAGATGTCCACTGATCTACAGTATAGTGCCATTTATCTTGACTTACTGGACTAGAAGCTCGTGATAATACAGGTGAGTAGAATTCCTCTTCTGGAGCTGCCTCAGGCCACTTTGTGTTTTCCATTCTAGACTGCACTTTACTAGTGCGCTGTGCCCTGGTGTAACTCACATCGTAGTCATCAAGGTAGGAAGGAGGTGGAGCACTCCTCTTGGGGCGTGTAGATTCACTGGCTCTTACATTAGACTGCATGCTGAAGTCCAAGGAAGATATCTAATCCGGCTCGAAGGACCAAATATTAGAGAGGTAATCTCAAGAGGACTGTATAGGTGTTAGCTCAGAAATAGATATCCGCCCGGGGTGTCGGTCAGAACACAGGAATAGGATGCAGTCAATACTTCTACTTTAGTTGGTTTAATGAATTGCAGGTAGCATCACACATACAGACTCAATGTATGACAACAGATGGGTGAGTAGGTATCCATGTATGTGTGTGTGTGTGTGGTCTATAAAGAAAGAAAAAAGAACAACAAATCAGATTTGCTATACTAATTACCATTTGTGAAAAGTATAATAAAAGATAAACTAATGAGATAAACCTAGAGTGACTAGATAATATATATATATACGTATAGACTTACAGAAGTATAGTAATGAACATGCTCAACTTATAATTAAGATACACGCCAAGCCACTTCACCGGAAATAGCATTAGCATGTAAGCTAACTCACTTATTAAGGATAGAACTATAAAGATATAACAATTAACACACTGAACGACACATCTAGACATTTGTAGAACAACATCTGTGGACTTATCAAATGTCCATGCATTTCGAGATACAATAAACTTACTTCTTTTCAATAACGCACAACTTGTGCTGCTGCTCGATGGCTACACCCCTGAGTCCTTATACTGAACTAACAAGAACTGCCACATGCTCTAACTAAAGGGTGCATCCACTATGAAGTGCCACTAGTAGGCACTGTTTACCAACCTACTGCCTTTCCAACAGACTACTACAGAACACTTCTTTACAGGACATGACAAACCTCACCCCGGACCATATTTGCAGTTTACTGGAGATATGCTTGAACACTACTTATTTCCAGTTCAGAGGTAACTTATACAGACAAAAATATGGCTGTGCCATGGAATCACTTGTCTCCCCGATTGTAGCTCACCTGTACATGGAGGAAGTGGAGAACAGAGCTCTGGTCTCTTTCCCAGGTGCAGTGCACAGTCACTGGTTGATGACACGTGGGTCAAGATCAGAACCCAGGAAGTAGAAGCCTTCACAGAACACATCAACGCAGTGGATAAGAACATCAAGTTCACCCGTGAAGATGTCATAAACAACCGCCTGGCTTTCTTGGACTGTGCAGTGGTTATCTGTGAGGACAGGACTCTCCAAGTAGAAGTTTACAGGAAGCCTACACACACGGATCAATACTTGCTGTTTGATTCCCACCACCCTGCAGCACAAGCTGGGAGTCATCAGGACTCTTCAGCACAGAGCACAAGAGGTGCTCACAACCTCAGAAGGTAAACAGAAAGAAGAACAACACATTTGTAAATCTCTGAGAGACTGTGGATACCCCAAATGGACTTTCAACAAAACCAAGAGGACACAGAAACCAAACAGACAGGAACAAGGGACAAAAGGGAAGGGTGTAGTTATCCCTTATGTGTCTGGTTTATCTGAAAAACTTAAAAGGATTTTCTACAAACACAACATTCCAGTCCAATTTAAACCAGGAAACAATCTGTATCAAAAACTGGTCCATCCTAAAGACAAGATCCTCTCTCACAAACAGAGTAATGTAGTTTATACAGTTCAGTGAAGAGAGCAGTGACAGTTATGTCGGTGAAACTAAACAACAGCTTCACAAGAGGATGTATCAGCACAGAAGAGACAATCCTGGAGGACCTGAGTCTGCAGTTCACCTCCACCTCAAAGACAAAGGACATTCCTTTGAGGACAGCAATGTCCAAATATTGTCCAGAGAGGCCGATGGTTTGAGAGAGGGCTGAAGGAAACCATTTTTGTGAAAATTGAAAAACCCTCTTTGAACAGAGTAGGTGGCCTCAGATTCTTGTTGCCTAGTATTTATAACAGTGTTTTGAAACTTTAAACAGAGGAGTTGCACCCTAGAACATTAGCCAGAGCACCTGGATGGAGCAGTGTCACTAACAACTCTCCTGAGCCTTAACAACTCTCACATCAGTAGCCACACTTCCCTTTCATGGCCAACAACTGTGAGACTAGAACAGCCTGGCCCATCAGGTTTGGTTTCAGGGGAAACTCCACCCTTTACAAGTTGATGTCAGAATTTATAAAGTCTCTTAGAATTAGAGAAGAAAAAACTTCACCTTGAAAACTTGAAAACTTGAAAAAGTCCAGCTGCTTTTACTTCAACCTTTTTTTAAGGTTAAGGAAACTGAAAAAACAAAAAGCAAAACTGGTTAAACACATAGTTAGTCCATTTCAAAAATATAGCACTTGCTTTTTTGACTATAATACCTATCTAAGCAGTTTCTTAAAAAGGTATGCATAAACTGTTACTACTATTTTATGTATGTATTAAAATAAGTTGAAGAAAACTATTATCCAGAAATTCTAATATAGATATCATAGAGAAAATATCTTTCTAAATTATAAAATGTATATTTCTATACAACATACAGTTTAAAATTACAAGGATATCTAAAAATATTTTAGCAAATTATTACTATTGGAAGCTGTAGATGTATTTTTGAAGAGTCAAAGATGACAAACAGATAAGTGGAGTGGCAGAATACAGTTCATACTGCGGTTGTGTCCTTGGGCAAGACACTTAATCCATCTTGACTCCAGTGAGTGCCTAATAGATGAAAAAGCTCTATATCAGTGGTTCTCAAACTTTTTACACCAAGTACCACCTCATAAAATATTTGTCTCTCCCAGTACCACCATAATGACCAACATTTAATCACAGTAGCATAGTCGGCCTCATTATTCAGCTAAAGTTAAAAAACGAGGCGGTTTATTTTAAATAAGTAAATGTATTATTGTTAAACAATGTAACTAAGTTATTTATATATATATATATATATATATATATATATATATATATATATGTAAACTTTACCTGAAGTACAGCAGCAACCAGAGGGCGACGCTAACACAGGGACAGTGAATAAGCAGTCCCTGCTAAGTTTAGCTCTATACTGGGGGCGAGCAGGTGATCTGCAGGTGACTGAGCTTCTGATTGGCTCACTGGTTACCATGCCAAATGGGCACTCAGATCAGCCCATGTGCACAAATTACGGACTTGTGGCTCAACCAGGACAAGACCAATTCCAGGACAAGACTTGAACCACACTTGAACTGACTAGACCGGACCCAGACCTGGACCACATCCAAACCAATACTAGAACTAGACCAGACCAGGCCAGTTCCAGATTCTAAACCAAACTAGACCCAGACCTAAACTAGTCCCAAAACCACATTTAGACAAGGACCACATGAAGATCAGCCCAGGACCAGGACTATTTGTCTCTGATTGGTCCACCTTCTACAGTGACTGTTTATTCCAGTGTCATTTCTAATGGGGACTGTCCCAAATTGAAGCTCTTTGTCTCAGGTACAAACAAATGCCTTTATGATTCTCAGTTTTACACACATGTCAACATTTAGCATGAAATGGTCAGGCGGAGTCTCCATTATAAACAATAGGGCAGAATTTGGCAAATTTTGGACCCACATGTTTTGTTTGTTTGCTGTTTGGGCTGTGTTTGTAGTTAATGTAAATGGCTTAGATTAGCTTGTAGCTGAGTCTTAGCTGATCAATTTGATGTGCTGCTTTGCTTTTTCAGCGCTCTCTGCTCTTTTCCATTCCTCCCTGCCTTTTTAAACAAAATAGTGTATAAAATATAAATAAATATAAATATAATACAGGTGCTGGTCATATAATTAGAATATCATCAAAAAGTTTATTTATTTCACTATTTCCATTCAAAAAGTGAAACGTTTATATTATATTTATTCTTTACACACTTACAAATAAATATCAAATGTTTATTTATTTTAGTGTTGATGATTATAACTGACATCTAAGAAAAATTCCAAATTCAGCATCTCAGAAAATTAGAATATTGTGAAAGGGTTCAATAGTCACTTCGTAATTGGCACAAATTTTTCAATAAATGTCAATGGGGGTTAGGCTTGATGAAGCCTATGCGTACTTCCTTATAAACTTTCACCCAGAAGTGGGCTTGCTATGTCCAGCCCTTTTACGCTCAATGTAATCAACCCAGTGACATCATCCTTTGAATTTTGGCCTTATGGTTTCTAAAGATGTTCAGTGTTGAGCTCCATTAATAGAGTTAGTCCCATTGTCAGAAGGATGTGGTCCAATGTCTCTCTTTACATAAAGACATTTTGGTTTTACTTCAGCTAAGACCCAGGACAAGCCAGGACGAAGACCACACCCAGACCAGAAAAAGACCAACTGTCATGCCCCTGGCTTGTGACACTGACTTATCTGCCTTCTCATTTCCCATCCCCTTTTGTCTTGTGTGTCTGTGTTTGTGCCACTGATCTGCTGCCTAGAGCTCCCTTACCTACTAGTCGACTCTATAAGCTTTCACGCCATAAAAGGGAGACTATGGAGCTTTACATTAAGGACTCTTTAGCTACAGGCCTTATTCTGCCCTTATCATTCCCTGTTGCCGCTTTTTTTTTCCTATGTAGACAAGATAGACAACTCTTTGCATCCCTGTATTGACTACAGAGGTAGACACCGTATAACAAATATTCACTGCTCCTCATTGACTCATCTTTTGAGCCACTTCACAAAGCCACTTGACCTCAGAAACGCCTATCATCTGGTCCGTATCCTACAAGAGGATGAATGGAAGACACCATTTAAAACAAGTAAAAGCCATTTTGAATATTTTGTGATGCCACTTGGCCTTAAACATAGAGACATGCTGAAAACGTTTGTATTTGAATATCTTGGATGACATTTTGATATTTTCCAAAGATTCCCAGCAGCACATTCAGCATGTCCATTCTGGCACTTCAGTGCCTCTCGTAATCAGAATTTATAAATGTGTCTTAAAGTTGAATTGTGCAGAGTAAGTTTATAAAAATAATACAAATTTATAGATATGTAGGCCATCAGCTCACATATAAAAGAAAATAATGTTACCAAAAGAAGAGAAATGAACAATTATGTATTTCTCTGGTTTGGTTCTGACAAAGTGTTGAGAAGTGGATTCAAAACAAGCACTGTTTGGATTCACAAAGGAATGTTTCAACACAAGGTAACATTCTATGCAAGTCAAGGAAACAAGGGCTTCACAGCACCCTCTCTTTTTGCTCACGTCCGGAGCAAAAGAAACGTTTTGATTGTTTTTTTCTGTTGTTTTTTTGTTTTAGCTCAACAGAAACTGTGGGAGCCTTTTACATTAAACAAACCTTTTAATGTTGAGAAATGCTGAAGTGGAAATGTCAGTGAAAGAAACAGATTGCACTAAACGTATGTGTTAAATAAAGTTTATGAGACTTAATTAGGGAACTGTTTGACCTTCTGACAGGTCTGTGGAAACGAATATAGTCTTTCTAATAAACGTATAATACCTAACACTAAAATGGATGCAAGTGTCATCTTTACAATAAAGTTTTAAACTGCAATGTAAATCTGTAATCTGGGAATTGAAAACGTATCTATGTTAAAACAATCTTGCAGGATGGAGGTGATTTATTTAAGTTAAAAGTTAAAGTGTTAAACTGTAAAAATGGTTAAAGTTTAAGAGCATATGCCAAGGGGCTCACTAGGTTTAAATCACTGCTTGAAGTGATTTTTAAAAGTTTAGATTTTTTTTCATGGATCTGATTTGAATGTTGTAATGTTTTAGATAAATGATGATTGTGAGAACTAGAGAATAACACAATAGTCTGTCCGTTTGAACAGGATTGAATAATTTTGGTTGAACTTTAGAGGTGTTTATGGAGAACACTAAGTAAAATCTTCGGAATCTAAAGATAAAAAAATAAAAAAGGTTAATTCTTAGCATTGTTTTAAATGAACATTACTGAGCGCAATATTGGTGAATCTGAATAAATAAAGAGAGACATGGATTTGATTTAACACTTAATGGGTTAAATTTCTATTTAACATTGAGTGAAGGTAATTCTTTTTGTAGAGTCTGATGCAAAATGTGAAATTAGGAATGAATAAACGTTTTAAATATGCTGTGGTTATAATTAATATGGAAAAGATGCAAAAACAAAATGGTTTATTGTATTTATTTATTTATTTTATTGAACACCTGGTGTTAAAACTGAGTTTTACAGAGACCGTCTGGAACAAATCTATACTGAACAAAACCCTAAAGAAATTGTTTATTATAAAAGTAAATACAGAAAAATTTACACAGAGCTTTGTTGATTTTATGAACAGTCTTTCCTTTTAAACAAAAGTCACATGGTGAAAAGAGGCTTTGTGGTGTGTTCAAACAGCTGAGAGAGGCTGCACGGTTACAAGGTTAACCCCAGAGGGAGGGGTCTGACCCAAGAGTTTTTTTTTTTTTTTTTTAAAGGAATTTATTTCTTTAAATCTTTCTTCAATTTATTAAAAAATTAAACAATATTTTGAGAATTTTCTAATTAGATTGTGAATTTAAAATCTTTGGCAAAAGGGTTTTTGACGATAAATAATGAGAAACTAGTTTTGATCTATTTTAAAATTATTTATGTTTGCATCAACTGAATAAAATATTACTATGAATCCGGATGATACTACTTACAGTTACAGGTAAAGACCTACAACTAATGGTGACAAAAATTGAACAAACTGAACAAAATAAAATATTAAATATAACAGAAACAACAGTGATGCTATTTGGGAAACAGAAAGAAGACAAATAATTAGAGATGATAATTGATGGACTAACATTTTAAAATGATCAATGGCACTGGCCTTTCATTTTATGATTTTATGTTTATTTATTTTATTTTATTTATGTTTTGAGCTATGGTTTTCCCAAGTCTCAAAAAAGAGAGAGAGAAGAAGATTTAAACTAACTATATTAAAGTGAAGAGGTGATGCGTGGTTAACCTAAGGTTAGCATGAGACTATAACAACAGTGTTTAATACAGTAAAATATGAGTTTAAATCAAAAATAAATAAATAAAGAAGGTTGACAGGACCGTTCTGGAAAACCACTGTTTGGTCTGATTGAACCTTTCAGATTAAAGTAGATTTCCAGCAGACCATATCTGTGGAAACAGGGTTTATCTGTTCTTTCATTTTTATGGTTTGATCATTTTAAGAGCTTTTATGGTTTCGTTTGATGAAAGCCTGGGAGGCACTTTCTATGGGTCTAATAATGTCACAGAACGTTCTGATTTGTTTGTTTGTTCTTTATTTGGATGGAAGCTAACTACAACAAGTATACCAGCTCTGAAAATAAGATTTGACAAGTAAGATAGCCACCAGTAAGAGCTAATATTAACATAGTCTTTGAACCTATAGTCATCTTGGTTTACACCTGGGAGTACACCTGTGAGCAGGGCTAGAGACTGAAGTCACAGGACGTCCTGTAACATCACTCTGAACTTGACAAACTGAGAGATCAGGGACAGGTGCAGTGCAAAGCAGAAGTCTGGAGGTTTTGTGAAAGTAAGACCATTAGACCAGCATTGCCTGCTGACCGGAAACATGTGTCCTTAAAGGATCCTCGTTTTATTTGTTCACATACAATGTGACGGAGAACATCGTGAGTCAAAACTCACACCTTAGGAACCAAACAGACAAGACAAGATAAGACATTTATTTTTGTATCGCCCAATATCACAACAACAGCCGCCTCAAAGGGCTTAACAGACTGCACTAGACAACATCCCCTGTCCTTAGACCCTCCATCAGGGTGAGGAAAAACTCAAAAAAAACCCAGCCGGGAAAAAAGAGAAACCTCAGGGAGAACCACAGAAGGAGGGATCCACTCCCAGGACGGACAGGCCGTGCAAGAATGTGTCCAGGACAGTTGAAAAAATACATATAAATACAAAACATATTCACAAAAAACATTTATGTTGACAGCGTCCAGTGTCTACTCTGTCTGTGTGTGTGTGTGTGTGTATGTCTGTGTGTGTGTGTGTGTGTGTGTAAGGTGGATGGGACCTCAGCCAACATCAAGGTAGATGAAAGATGAGCTGTGGGTCCTCACACTGGAGCAGAGTCGGAGGAGGTAGGAGGAGGTAGAAAGGAGAAAAAAAGTGCTAAATACAAATGGAAAAATAGGCAGATGTAATAATAATATCAGCGGTTGAGTGTGTACCTACAGCTACAACCAGTGTAAACCTAACCCTATGATCAATCAGTATGTTTTGAGTTTTCTTTTGAAAATCTCAACAGAGTCAGATCGCCGCACTTCCAACTGGAGCCCATTCCACAAAAATGGGGCTCTATAAGAAAAGGCTCTGTAGCCAGCAGACTTCTTCTTTATTCGAGGAAGTTGAAGGAGGCCAGCGTCCTGAGAGCGAAGGGTACGAGCTGGAGTATACCAGGTGATAAGGTCAGATAGTTAAGAGGGCGCGCGTCCACAAAGGATTTTATAGGTTAACAAGAGAACTTGAAATCAGCTCTAACATGAATAGGAAGCCAGTGTAATGAAGCCAGGACCAGAGTAATGTGATCAAACTTCCTGGTCTTTGTTAAAAGTCTGGCGGCTGTATTTTGGAACATTTGTAGACTGTGAGTACTTTTCCTCGGCAGTCCAGAGAATAACGCATTGCAGTAGTCCAGCCTGGATGTGACAGCAGTTCCTTCAGGTTTATTTGAGAGCCCCAGATACATCAACGACAGGGGGGTTCTTCGAGGTGTCCTTAATGAATATAAGGCTAAAATTCAATTAGCATTGAAATTATAATTTTACCTTTGAGACAATTTATGCAAATGTTGATTAAATTAATTAGATTTATAACCAACAAAGATTTATGAATTGCAAAAGAGATGCTGTAACTGTGAATTAAAACTGAAAATGAATTAAAACTGGTCCAAAGACTGGACAGTACAAATAGCACTGAGCTGCTTTGAGCTGAAAAGGGGAGATCAACAACAGGATTTCATCCAAAGTAACTCAGTTCTAGTTAACAGCACGACTAAATCCTCTAAGAAAGAACTTCACACTCTGCAGAGGAAATGGCAGAAGATTCTGGAATAGAGTAATTGATTTTGAAAAAATAGTTACAAAATATCTGGAAAAGTGACTGGGATTTTAAATCTGTATTGAGATACATGTACTTGTGTAGCACTTCCATGTCTTATAACTTTTGTTTGTGTTGATTTCCATGTATCCGGAGCTTGTTGGTGAGATTGATGGATGTGGCCATTGCTGGGTCAACATTCCTGGACATGCACCTGTCCAACGACTGTGGTCGAGGCTTTGACCTCAGATGAATGCTTTGATATCTGAGGGACGTTAACGTTTGCATGTTCACCAACGGGACAACAGCTCCAGGACGGATCATACTACAGTCCTAAGGGCCGCATATACCATTGAAGTTATTATGCTGAAGAGAATTGATTTTAATGATTAAGAATGTGCATAAATCTCACTCCTGTTTATGTTTCTTTTCGTTATAGGGTCAGCGACTGGATAGGCAGGGTCAGACCGGAGCTCTTGAGTTCGATGGGATGACCAGCTTAACCTCCGGCACCTTTTCTTCATTCTTTTGGAGTGATGACATGTTTTTGATTGATACACATATTGTTGAGTTTATATGATCAGTATAGTAATCCCTGGTGATTTTTTTCTGTTCTGAGTTGTTGTGATCGTTTCTTTTCGTGCTATCATTTAATCAGTTACCCGTATTTTATAGTTTAGGCCTTGTTTGTGAACCGCCGCCTTGACAGAGGGGCGTCAGGAGGTCTTTTTCCCAGCCATAGGTCATTTACCAAAGGGTCAAATGTACTTAGGCTAGGTCAGCTGCCTGCTGGGTTTTCCCCTCTGAAAGAGTACAATTCACATCAGGGTGGGTTATTTTGATTTATGCCATGTTAGGCATAAACAGGGGGTATATGTTATGGGAATTGTACATCTCCATTAATATTATATATTATGCTCTCACTCTTGCTCCAGTTCATATGTTTATCCACATACATACGACTTAATGTCTTTAGCTATATCTTCTATTGGCGCCAGGCTAATCCAAACAATACAAAGACATTACTTTGCACTACATCTAATCATTGTCCAGGGACACTCTGTCCTGTTCACTTAGTGACACACATCTATGACTGACACGTCAGCTCAATACACGTCCATCCACGACCCTGGAGCTGGGGGCTGGCATAATGTAAACCTATAAAAGCTTCATGTATTGTTTACATCTTTAAGCAAAACCCTCTGTGTAGCATTGTTACCGTGTGTCTGTTTTGCTTCTCTTTGCAAAGATTAAACCTGTCTATTATTTTCAAATCATATACCGTCTCCATCCTCTGCTCATTTAATCTGTAATGAAAAATTCTTATAACACTCGTCAATGTAAGATCACTGGTGAACAATGTTAAAATAATTATTTGGTTCGGATCACAACGGAGACTTTACATGGTAAATTTAGGAATGGAGGACCAGTTTAATTCTTGCAAGAATGAAACAAATCAGACACATGCAACACATGAAGCTTTTATAGGTGTACATTATGCCCCTCTCAGCTCCAGGGTCGTGGATGGACGTGTATTGAGCTGATGTGTCAGTCATAGATGTGAATAAGTTTACTTGTATATGTCACTAAGTGTAGAGGACAGAGTGTCCCTGACAGTGATTAGATGTAGTGCAAAATGTTGTCTTTGTCTTGTTTGGATTAGCCTGGTGCCAATAGGAGTTTCAGCTAAAGGCATTAAGTCATACTTGTATGTGGATAAGCATATGAACTGGAGCAGGAGTGAGAGCATTTAATATATAACATATACAATTACTATGACATCTTCCTCCTCTTTATGCTGATAAAACATTAGCATAAAACAAAATATTAGCTTGGGTGTGAATTGTATATTATGGCAGAAGCAAAAACCAGCAGCTGACCTAGCCTAAGTACACTTGACCATGAGGTAAATGACCTATCCCTGGGGATAGGTCATAAGCGGTGTCAATTCACTTTAAGGAGGTTTGACCATTAAATTAAAGACAATAAATACATCAATGTATAACAGGGTTACTATTTTAGCAGTGTAACCACTTTAGAGACCAAGACAAGAAAGTAAAACTGATGAATCCATTGGTAAAATCAAAAATCAATAAATCAGAAACATAGAATCACTCCAAAAAAACAAATAAAATTAAAAAATGCCGGAGATGAACTGGTCAACACATTCGGACTCAGAGCTTCGGCCTGACCCTGCCTATCCATCTCTGTCCCTAAAACGAAAAGAAACAAAACATGGAGTGAGACATATGCACATTCAGAATAATTTAAATAATTTAAATTCTCTTAAGCATAATAAATTCAGTGAACCATAGGCCCCTTTTGGACTTAGTATGATCAGTCATAGAGCTGTTGTCCTGTTGGTGTACATGTTGTCCCGTTGGTGTACAATGATGTCCCCCAGGCCATATATCAATCTCACCAACCATCTCGGAAACATGGAATGTAACAAAAGTAAAGGTTATCAGGCATGGAAGTGCAACAACAAGTATATGTATATCAATAGAGATCTTAACATCCCAGTCAATTTCCCAAACATTTTGTCAAACCAGGTCTAGATTAAGTCAACAACAGAACACTCATTTATTTGCTAGAGTGTAAAGTTCATTTTTAAAAGGCCAGGTTGGTTGTAATATATGTAGCTAATCCAATCCACATTTGTATAAATTGTCTCAAACAAGAATAAATGCTGCTATCTAATTTCTAGCATAATATTTATTAGGGACACCTCGAGGGACACCGATGTCGTCAATGTATATGTGGCTCTCAAATGAACCTGAGGGAGCTGCTCTCTTGCTCTTAAGGTGTGAGCTTCTGCTCACGGTGCTCTCTCTCACATTGTATGTAAACACATATAACAGTAGGATCAATTAAATGAGGTACGCATGTGTCCAGTCAGCAGGCAACGCTGGTCTAATGATCTTAAACTAAAAAATTGTGGTCCTATAAAATACAAGAACTGTTTTTGCTCATTAAATCTTTGTATTTGTTTGTTCATCAATTAGTATCTCTATGTATTCATCTTTCTATGTTCTCCACATAATTCTTGTAAGTTATTTTCAATGAGAACTTATTATTGTTGAACACTTCGTTCATTTTGTTCAGCTCTGTTGTAATCTCAGTTACCATTAGTTGTAAGTCTTTAACTATAACTGTAGGTTGTATCATCCGCAAATTTAAAACACTTTTGATACAAACTAAGTCTTTATATAAATCATAAATAGTTTTGCATGGTTTTGGTTCACACGCTTTTTGAAAAGTCTTCAAATTGATAATGTTTTCCATATTGCCTTTTTAAATAATCAAATTAGGGAAAGAAATATTTTTCAGATATTGTATTATTTCCTTTATTTCAATTTCTAAAATAAGCTTTAATAATTTCTTTGTACACTGTCTTTGTGTTACGATCCCCGCTAAACAAAAGGGACCTTAACATAAAGTCAAACCAGACAAAGTGTAAGGCAACACAAATCAACAATTTCTTAATTAAACAGAGGATTTGGGACAAACCAAAAAGCCATACACAACTAAAGCTCCCACTGTCTATTTAAAATAAGAATCACAGAAGAACAAAAAGGCGGTGATGGGGCGGCCAAAATGAACAATGAGGGAAACAAGCTGAGCCATTGGACCGTGGTACCCAACTTCCCCTCCCCTGTCCCTACCTAACAAATCCTAACCCTTAAGGTAAAATAACAAACCAATAAAATAGGACCACCTAAAAGAAATAACTGAGAGGAGCTGAACATCTAAGCTGCCCCTGGAAACACGGAGTGAAGCAGAGAGAGAGAAAGCTGGCACCAACATCCTCCTTATAAATGCTAGCAGCCAATCAGTAGCCAAGATCAGACACACCCATTCTTCCTGCAGGTGGAACACAGACATTAGTTAGCAGCCAATCAGGAGACGAGATCAGACACCCCCCCACTCCTCCTGCAGGTAGAACACACAGACATTTACATGCATATGTAACACTCTCACCCAAAGACACTGAATATGTTTGAAGGATGCAGGGGGAAAAAATTTGCTCACATCAAACTATTCAGTTTATACGATACATTATGTTGAACCGCAACCTTATCGTGGTAGAGGGGTTTAAGTGCCTGAATGATCCTAGGAGCTCTGGAATCTAAACCTTCGAGAGAGGCTGGACTCTCCACTACTCTTGAGTTGCCTGCGGTGAGAGGCGGCGGGCTGGTGTGGGCTTGCTCAGTGCCCTCCAGCTCAGCCGCCATGTGTTGGAGTTTACCCCGGTGAACGAGAGGGTCGCTTCCCTGCACCTTCGGGTTGGGGATAGGCCTCTCACTGTTGTTTGTGTTTACAGGCCAAATTGTTTAAAGGCCAAAAGCTTGGAGGTGGACTCGTCCATCACCCAGGCCGAAGTCCCTGAGGTAGTTGGGAAGCTCCTCGGTGGCAAGGCACCAGGGGTGGATGAGATACGCCCTGAGTACCTCAAGTCTCTGGATGTTGTAGGGCTGTCTTGGTTGACACGCCTCTGCAAAATCGCGTGGTTGTCGGAGACAGTACCTCTGTCTGGCAACCCGGGGTGATGATCCCTCTTTTCAAGAAGGGGTACCGAAAGGTGTGTTCCAACTACAGAGGGATCACACTCCTCAGCCTCCCCAGGAAAGTCTATGCCAGGGTACTGGAGAGGAGAATGCGGTTTTCGTCCCAGTCATGGAACATTGGATCAGCTCTATACCCTCTCCAGGGGGCTCGAGGGTTTATAGGAGTTTGCCCAACCAGTCCACATGTGTTTTGTGGATCTGGAGAAGGCATTTGACTGTGTCCCTCGTGGTGCCCTGTGGGGGGTGCTCTGGGAGTATGGGGTCAGGGGTACTTTGCTAAGGGCTGTCCGGTCCCTGTATGACCAGAGCAGGAGCTTGGCTCACATTGCCGGCAGTAAATCAGACCTGTTCACAGTGAATGTTGGACTCCGACAGGGCTGCACTTTGTCACCGGTCCTGTTCATTATTGGGGGGTCTGGAGGGAGTTTGGGGACCACAGGAACTCGTCTCTGCTTTTTGCAGATGATGTTGTCCTGTTGGCTCCATCAATCCAGGACCTTCAGTGTGAACTGGGACGGTTTGCAGCCGAGTGTGAACCGTCTGGGATGAGGATCAGCATCCCCAATGGTTCTCAGTCGGAAAAGGGTGGCTTTTCCTCTTCAGGTTGTTGGAGGAGTTCAAGTATCTTGGGGTCTTGTTCATGAGTGAGGGAATGAGGGAGCGTGAGATTGACAGACGGATTGGTGCAGCTTCTGGAGTGATGCGGTCGATGTACCGGTCTGTTGTGGTGAAGAAGGAGCCAAAACCAAAAGAACAAGATCCCGGATATAAGCGGCCAAAATGAGCTTTCTACGCAGAGTGGCGGGTCGCTCCCTTATAGATAGGGTGAGGAGCTCGGTCACTCGGGCTGAGCTCAAAGTAGAGCCGCTGATCCTCCACATCGAGAGGAGCCAGCTGAGGTGGCTCTGGCATCTGTTTCTTTTAAGTTTTTATGTTGAATGACTGTATGCGCAGACACTATCCATAAGGCAACAATTTTCATTGCGCATGCAATGAAAATTGGAACACTAAGGGATAATGATCCATAAAAACAAACACAGGCACACAAGAGCCACCCACATAAACCTCAAACCTCAGTAGTAAACGCTACATAAGTCTGATCTGATAGCTTCCTTAATTTACAAAACTTTTGCCTCTATGCTTCAGGGACAAGCTGGAAAGCTCGGAGGATAGCAGTTTTACCTTTATAAAATTCAAGACTGTCTTCTAGTGACAATGAGGCATCCGTTTCCTGCGCACGTCCCACCAGAACACTGCAATAGCAATGTCCACATCTCTTTTGGCCATTTAAGTGAGGGTACAACACGTTCAAACAATATAAAATATTTATCCACATCCTTTTCATTGAATGGGGGAACCAAACGACTGTTTTTACTTACGTGAAAGTCCACAGACTTAGACCAAGGACCAACACAAAGCTCTAATTCGCGCATGCAAATCTGTGTTTGTTGCTCCAATTTCTTTGTCTCCAAAATATTAATATAATGGAGCTCCTTTTCATTTAAAGCAAGACACTCTAATTCAACGGGCGGCAGTAGCTCAGTGGGTAGAGCAGTCGTCTTTCAACCCGAAGGTAGGTGGTTCGATTCCCGCTTTACCCACAGTTCATACTGTCATTGTGTCCTTGGGCAAGACACTTAACCCACCTTGCCTCCAGTGACTGTAACACTGGTAATTACTGTAGAACAATGTAAGTCGCTTTGGATAAAAGTGTCAGCTAAATGAATAAATGTAAATGTGATGTCTCGCTCCTTTGATCCAACTGCTTCATCCTAACCCTTAAAGTAAAATAACAAACCGTTAAAACAGGACCACTGCACCCATCACCTAAAAGAACTAACTGAGAACATAAAAGAGGAGCTGAATGTCTAAACTGCCCCTGGCAGCAGCAGCACAAACCGGAGGCGGCGCCCAGCTGGAAACACGGAGGGAAGCAGAGAGAGAGAGAGAAGCCGGCACTAACATCCTCATTATAAAGGGTAGCAGCCAATCAGGAGCTGAGATCAGACACACCTTTGCTCCTCCTGCAGGTAGAACACACAGACATTACATGCATATGTAACACTTTGAACCAGACTCAGTATCAGAGGCAGTGTGCATCACACAGCCTCCGACTTTTGGCATGCTCTGGCCACATTGATTTTTCCTGAAACACCATCATCCTTGTGATTGTTGTTTATCAGGAAAGACTATACATAATATCAACAAAGTTCTGTGTTTGTGATTTGAAAATATGAAAATATCTTTAGGATTTTGTTCAGTATAGATCTGTTCAATACTGTCTATAGAACTCTGTTTTAGCACCAAGTGCTCTATAAATACAATAAACCATTGTGTTTTTGCATTTTTTCCATATTAATCTCAACCGAACATATTTATTAACAGATTATCAATTGCTAAGGTCATGTTTCCACTAATTTGGCATTCAGACTTTTCTTCACATAAAGAATGCATCTTACTTAATGTGAAATATAAACTTAAACATCAAGTTTAAACCAAATTTAACTTGTTTCTCTTTATTTATTCAAATTCACCAAAATTGTAATCAGTAAAAGTCATTACTGTTCATTTAAAAAAAAAAGGCTAAATGTAACATTTCAACTTTTTATCTTTAGGTTCCAAAGATTTGATGCAGTGTGCACCTTAAACACCTCTACGGCTTTGTCAAAAGAAAATAATTTAATCCTGTTTAAAAGGACAGACTATTGTGTTAGTCCTCCCAGTACTCAATAATTAATCATACAAAACATTCCAATCAATAAATCCAACAAAAAAATCAAAAAAATCAATAACTCCAAACAGTGAGTAAAACACAGATAGCAACTTGGAACATGGTCTTAAACTTTAACAATTTACCCTATTAGTTTCACAATTATCTTTTTATTTATTTTATTACTCATTCATTTTAAATCTCTCAATTAAACACCTCTACAATCCTCCAAGATTGTTTAACAGTTTTAACATATAGATATATTTTAACTCACCAGATTGAAATTTGACATTACAGTTTAAATCTTTATTGTATAGATGACACTCGTCAGCATCTATTTTGATGTCAGGTATTGTACCTTTATTATGAAATACCATTTTAATAAACATTTGATTATTATTTATTTTCAACTGTCTTCATTTCAGTTTTTCTAATTACTTCCCATTCATTTTGTCATTTATTTTACCAAAAACTTTTTCATATAATCAATAAAAAGCCAGATGTGGACTATATTTGTATCATAAACCTTTTTTTAACATATCAGTTTTGTGCAGTCTTTTTCTGTCACTGACATTTCCAACAAAGCATTCATTTCAACATTAAAAAGGTTTATTTTAATGTAAAGGGTCTCCAAATGACAGTGGAGACAAAAGTCCAACTTCTTTAAAAAAAATTACTTTTCTAGTTCAAGAGAGTAAACAAAGAAAGGGGAGGGAGATATATATTTATTTATTTATTACCATGGTGAAGTTAGTTTTATATTGGACATTCGACAGACATACGCTCCGTGATTGGCTACGCTCTCCAGAAACTGAACCCGATCGCGGCGTAACAGCAGCAGGAGAAGCTCAGTGAAAGCATCAGCCTCAAAGCCTCAGCTTGAATTTAAGGACAGTCTGTAAATTTCCCTACTGTGCAAGAGCGGAAAAAACAATTAAGCAAAGTAAATAGATCTTTGTTTTTATATCAATATCCAATGGATCAGGTTGTCCAATGACGCCAAGAACAATACCACTATTATGTTATACCCCTATTTATGAAATTTTAGTGCTTAAATTACTTTATCGAAAGTTTTAACAGGTAATTTAGAAAAAAAAAAGTGTTTTTCTTCAATAGTTCTGGGCTCATGTGACCCACTGACCCCAAACCAACTCTGACTATTACAATTAAATGTGGACAATCAGACACCGCACTTTTTATTCGATTCCATTGCTTATGTTATTTTATCTTAAATTTTAAATGTACATTTCAGTGTTTTTCTTCAATAGTTCCCGAGCTCATGTGACCCACTGACCCCAATCCAATGCTGAACATTACTATTAAATGTGGACAATCAGACACAGCACTTTTTACTGTATTTTATTGCTTTAATTATTTTATCTTAATTTTTAAACTGTATATTTCAGGGTTTTTCTTCAAGTGCACATTCCACTTTTTTGTCTTTGTATATATAGCTTTACGATACCCAGTTGATGACTGTAGGCCATGATCCTAGAGGCTTAGATGATGCACACATTGCGCACATGGAATCTTCTTTAAAATCTAAAAAGGTTAAAATTATAAAAAAAAATATGCTTTGTATGCTTTGTACACACACCCCACCACTCAATGACAAAACTTATTTAGAGGGTGAAACTTTGGGGAAACTCCACTTTGACTCTCACTTGTAACCTGCCTGTCTTGAACACTTCTTGTTGTTCAGTGGGTACAGATATGAAAACCCTTTATGGCCAGTTCAGATAACTGCCACAAAATTAGAAAGTTTAAAGCGAGTTTAGAAAGGAGACAGTCTACATATTAAGTTTTTTGTAACATACCTGATGCTTCCAGTATTTCCAAAGCCATCTGCCTCCTCTCATCTGCCATTTTCTTTTTGGAGGTAAAAAAAATCCATTTTAGGAAGCTGTGGAAATGCCTCCATTATTGCTTTGGCCATCTATAGATACCAAAAACAAATAGACAATTAATATAGTCTACAGGTCACATTTAATAAATTTCATTTGTACAAACACTCAATGCTGGAAAATACTTTTTTCATTACTGGATAAAAAAGTTAATTCAAATAGGTATTTTATAAATATTTATTTTTCTTACTAATTTAATTTAACTTAAAAAAATGTGCACCCCAAATTTTAACATGTTACTTGCGCAGTCAGATTTAAAACACTCTTGCCCATGTATACAGTAACATCGGGGAATGATACAAAGTGGATCACATTATTATTTTGGTGAGCTGGACCACATGCCTCCTACTGTAGGTTTCACCCAGGCATACAGATCTTTCACTACGTCCAATAATGCCATACACAAGATACAAATACATGGCATGTGAACTGGGACTCATTTTTACAAGAAGGAAGCGCAGATTTGTGTTCCAAATCTAATAAACTATAGTAATAATGTCAAGGTAGAAACATGGAAACCAAACCATGGCTGAGACTGCAGTCCGAATATAGCATTTAGGTCCAGTCACTTGGACACATACAGGTTTGCCAGGTCCAACTTAAAGCAAGGCATAAAAATGCAAAAGTAACATACAGAATGAAGATTGAGGGTTAATTCAGAAATGGGGCTTCTTATTTTACCACACGCTGCAGCCACTGATGACCTTTATTCAGTTTGAGGTGGCAAAGATACAAACAGGGCCCACACCACCTCCACCTCAGAATGGCCTAAGCACATAAGACATTAGGAGGGTTTTCCATAAGATGAACCACAGGATGGAATCTGTGGGAGAGTACTCAGTCACTCCACACACCAGCCAGCAGAGATTTGCAATATCTTACTTTTTTTTCTTTACTGTGATGAAGTTCTTTGATAGTGTTTTGCTAAAAGCCAAAAACTCTTTCCTCCCTCCACTGTGGATCAGCATCCCTTTGCATACAGAGATACAGAGCCAACTGGTCAACAGATGATACCATGAAAACAGAATCCTCCTGCCAATTATGACTCGTATGGAACATCCTGGTTTATATCTAATGATGCTATTCATAGGATTTAGTTTTGTTTAATTCTGCTTGGGCCATTCTTCATTCTTCATCTGCTTTCCCAGCGGAATGGTCTCCAAACTGCCGGACCTAGTTATTGGTTATAACATAAACAGAGCTAACTACTCTGTCAGTCAGGTTAGGGTCTCGTTACTTCTCTGTCGTGACTCTCAGCAAACAAGTGGTTTAATAGCTACACTGTGATGGAAGAAAAAAATATAATATGCTTTGGGCATTATAAGAACACATCTCTTCCTGTAAAATCATTGCCAATGCCAGGAATGATCAGAAAGCACATAATCCAGTAATTGTTACAGTTCAGGAGGTGCTTTAGGTAAATTAAGACTTGCACCTTCTGACTATTGAATGTTTTTTTTTATCAAAGTGCAGGCATTAACTCAATAAAAATATTGCTATTGAAAGTTTTTTTTTTCTCGTTTACAGTATTTATTTTATTAATTGTTATAATGACTGTGGTGTGTGCTTTATTTATTCTATAATTTTACTTATAATAAACTACTTATGGAGATGCAGTGTTAAATGTCATTGTACAGATTGGCCAATGACAATAAGGATATTCTGACTCATGCTGAATTACCTTCACAACTAACAGGATTCATCATCACTCCACCTTTCCACTTAATGGAAGCCCAGTCATGTTTTTTTTATCTTTTTCACTGCTTATGGCAAAGTATTTCCTGAAAGAAAATCAAGCAAATTAAAATGTTACACAATATGTATTTAAAACAATAACAATAAAGTTTAAAAATAATTGTAATACTGTATTTGGCCTGCTGCATTTTGGGAAGCCTTGAAATCGGACTTGGCTGCAGGGTCCATCAAATAGGCAGTGCTTGTTCCTGAAAGAATGTATTAGGCACAGTGCAAGCATTAATAAACTGCAAAAAAAATTACTTTATTGTGAATTATTGGTAAAGGAAATACCCACAAGTAAATTCCAGTGATTGTTGTTCACATAAATAAATGACAGAATTCCAACATAGTTTTCAAAGTCTGTCTGTTGAAGCTAATAGAAAAAAATAATATTGAAGGCTATTTTTTTGAAAGGACATTAGACGTAATTTGCTAATTTCTCAACAAAGAAAAGGTTAAAGCAAAGGCATCTGGACATAATTTTCAAGGTGAAGACATTTAATGGGAATGAAACGTCTTCACCTTGAAATCTGCACCCAGATGCCTTTGCTTTAACCTTTTCCTCAAGATGTCCTGGATGACTGAGAACCTCCACAAACTTTATTTATCACTATAACAACATGGTATGCAGGAATTGATGAAATATTAATTGGTTGATTTCACAATAATTGTCTAATCTTCATAATACTGGAAGCATCAGGTATGTTACAACAAACTTAATCCGCAGACTGTCTCCTTTCTAAACCCCAAAGGAGGTTTTTTATTCATTCAAAAAGATACTTATACATATAGGAAGAGTTTGTGGCAGTTATCTGAACTGGCCATAAAGGGTTTTCATTGTCCTAGGGGGGTGTTAAAAGCCGTCTTCAATTCATCCCGTTCTCTAATGCGCACAAGATGATAGGCGTTGCGGAGATCGAGCTTGGTGAACACCATGGAAGCACAGCGGGGGCTGAAGACAGAGCTGATCAAGGGAAGTGGGTACTTATTTTTAATGGTAATCTTATTTAGGCCCTGAAAATCAATACAGGTCGCAGTGAACCCTGCCCCCACTGAGGAGGAAGATGGTCGTATGATACCTGCTGCCAAAGACTCCTGGATATAGCTCTCCATCGCCTCATTATGGCCGGCGGGGTGGAAGAGAAAGGGCCTGGTGCTTGCTTGAACACAGCACCCAGGTCATAGTAAACCGGCGGAACAGAGGACAGAGGACAGGTCAGGGGAGTCTGGCACCGGGGCAGACCTGGAAAGAACAGAGTGCAAAGCAGGCTGTAGACAATGTGAGTGACAGAATTTTTTCCAGGACAATACTTGACAGGCAGACCATATGTGAGGGTTGTGTAGTTTCAGCCAAGGTAACCCCAGGACCAGTGGCATGTGAAAACAGTCGAAAATGTAAAAACTGATCTCTTTGTGGTTACTGGAGAGGTGAAAAAGGACTGGGAGTGTCTGTTCCGATATCCGGGCCAGAACTTGTCCATTTAGGGCCTTGGCTTCCAACGGCGGATCCAATGGTTGTGTCTCGATTCCCAGCTCCTTAGCCACCCCACGGTCCAAAAAACTTTCGTCAGCTCCGGAATAATAAGCACCGGTAAAGTCAAAGTCTGGTCCCCCAAAATAATAGTCCCTTCCATTTGTGGCAACTCCCCGTGGAAATATGGCGTTATTTCTCCTCCTAGTCCAAGTGGGCCCGGCCATTTTGCATGGGTTCGGGTCTATCAAAGGCTGGGGACGAACCGGCGGATGTGCTGGGAAGCCGGGAAACTAAGGGGAAAGAGAACTTGGGGACGACCACTGATCGGCTCTCTCTCTCCTGCGCTCACGGAGGCTGTTAATACGAATGGCTACGCGTCAGAGACAGAAATGGGGGTGTCTCAGCGCTCTCCCACTGACCAGAAGCTGCATCCATGCACCTATTTTTGACAAAAACTCTCCCCAGCCGAGAGCAACTTTGATGTGGGGAACAGAGAGCTTCTAGAAGTGAAGTTGGCCTTGGAGGAATGGTGTCACTGCCTGGAGGGTTCTGTCCACCCGTTTGTTGTCTGGTCGGACCACAAGAATCTGACGTACATCCAGACGGCAAGATGGCTGAACTCCCGGCAGGCCAGGTGGGCATTGTTGTTCAACCAGTTACACTTTATCCTTACCTTTCACCCAGGCTCCAAGAATCTGAAGCCAGACGCTTTGTCTGTTCCAGCCTCCGTCTACTACTGGTATTTCCTCTCCGTTCATTAAGAACAGCCTGAAATCAAGCTAACCCTGTCTAAATAAATCTGCCTTTATATACTTATCTCTGTGTCTGCTTTTGGGTTCTTCGCCTGATCATTACACTTTCTGCCCTATTTTTAGCCCTTTCTGCCCTTGTTCCAACCCTTGCTGCCTTTTTAAGCCCTTTCTGCACATTTTACACTCTGCAACCACCTGCAATGGTTTCTTCCATTACAAAGATTCTAGTTAGACATTGTATTGCAATTGTAAAAGTATTATTTAAGAACATAAATCCATATTTTCTGGGGGAAATAATTTCAAATAATCACTGATTGATTCTGTGCAAACCTTTGTTAATGTCTTTCATGTGCCTGGAGCACACCATGAGGCACTCAGTGCCTCTAAAACTCCCAACCTCCACGTTAAAACCCAAAAAAAGCCTCTGAGTATGTTGAACTTGAGCTAGAACTGCGCAATTTTAAATGTTAAAACCATGTTCAAACCACAGTCACTGCAGAAGGTGGATGAATCAGGGACAAGAGTCCTGGTCCTAGGCTAGTCCTGGGTCTTGTTCTGGGTCTGGTGCTAAATCTGGATCTGGATCTGGATCTGGGTCTGGGTCTGGGTCTGGTCTTAGTCTGTGTCTGAGTCGGGTCTAGTCCTGGGTCTGGTCCTGGTCTAGTCCTGGGTCTGGTCTAGTCCTGGGTCTACTCATGGTCTTGGGCTGGATGTAGTCTGGGTTGGGTCCAGATCTTGGCCCCCTTTCTGTTTGTGGTCTGGCTCTTGGTCCTGGTCTGGTCAAGTTCTGGTATTGGTCTAAATGTGGTCCAGGTATTGGTCTGGTCTAGTCAGTTCATGGTGTTAGTGTGGTCCTGGACTTGGTCTTTTCCAGAACTTTGTCTGGATGTGATCTAGATCTTGGTCTGGGTCTAGGTTCTGGCCTTGGTCTGGTTTAGTCCTGGTCTCAGTCTGGATGTATTCTAGGTCGGTCCAGGTCTTAACCCTAGTCTGGCTATGGTCCTGGTCTGGGTCTGGACCTAGTCTGGTTGGTCTGGTTTTGATGCTGAACTTAGTCTTTTTTTGGTCTGGGTGTGGGCTGGGTCCTGGTTCAGTCCTGGTCTATGTGTGGTCATGACAGGATCTGGTCTTGTCCTGGGTCTTAGCTGAAGTAAAACTAAAATGTCTTTATGTAAAGAGAGGAATTGGAACACATCCTTCTGACAATGGGACTAACTCTATTAATGGAGCTCAACGCTGAACATCTTTAGAAACATTAAGGCCACACTGTCATCGGGCTGATTACTAATGACACACCTGCTCACAGGTAGCAGCTTAGAGACAGCTTTCTTTGGAGCAACAACTTTAAAGAAATGCGTCCCATTCAAAAATTGTAATTAATTGGAAAAAAATGTTTCATACTATAATAATTCTGAGTTGGTGCAGAACAGTTTAGACGTGACATTCCAGAATGATCTAATTTAAATATGGTAAATCACAGAGCTTTGAAAGTTACATTTTCTGAAAGAAATAATTTGTGTACATGAGTGAAATTAGTGGGACTGAAAAGGGCTTAAAAGGGCAGAAACAGAAGTAGGCCGCTCTCTGGCAACACCCAAAAAACGTTATTACACTTCGAGAATGGAAATATTACAAAAAATATATTTAGTACGTACAAAGACCTGACTCTTGGTATTTGTTCAAAGAAATAAAATCATTACTTTTTAATAGCTAATGCATCATTGTAAATTCCACAAGCCTATCATACACAATCATATGCCTCCTACTAAAGGTTCTGTTTGTTTGTGTCTTGATTTTATTCTGCTTCGTTGTTGTAAAATATGTAACCCAACTTTTAAAAAGTTGTATTTATGAAACTTATTATTTTTTATTAGTATTATTATAGTCGTATAATAATATGAAAAATATAAATGTTGAGAGGTGAGTTTCATAAATCAACAAAAATTTGGAGATGGCCAAAACCCATTAGGACATCTTGAATTTAAATTTAGTCCGCTTATTCATGTTAACTGATAAAAACACGGACCTCAATTGTATGAGCCGCCTGACATGCTTTATACAGAAGAATGTGTTGCATTGGGCTCTTCTTATTAGCGCAAAAGACATAACATCAAGACCATCCTGTGCCCACTGCAATATTAACAATAAACAAGTTTGCATTTATTAGGGTTGAAATTGGTTGTGGATGGGATGAGAATTGAATTTGAGACAGAATGTTTGACAATATAATTGCGTTTACAGAGTGTGAGTGAGAT
This sequence comes from Neodontobutis hainanensis, assembly GCA_024349245.1. Classification (NCBI taxonomy): domain Eukaryota; kingdom Metazoa; phylum Chordata; class Actinopteri; order Gobiiformes; family Odontobutidae; genus Neodontobutis; species Neodontobutis hainanensis. The sequence continues at coordinate 1,174,825 of JALDNG010000191.1, forward strand.
TGTATCTTTGAATGATTTTAAAGTAAAGGATGGTTGACTGTGTAACATCGTGTTTTATGATTTGTTTATATTATATACTGACTGGTTAATTTATCCACTTCCAAATATTACTGTTATCTTTCTCTTTTATTTGTAAAACATTCAGGGACTACAGGTGTAAATTAGCATTTTTGCAATAACCTGGCACCAAACATCTCTCCTTTTGACTTTGTCTTGGTTGATGTATTGATGGGCACTGTCCCTGTACAAATAATTATACCATATTATACCATTCAGCAAACGCGTACACGCTCAAATATGTGTAATGTGAGACTCAGCTCAGTCTACACTAGAGGGCAGTAGCGTGCCAGCGAATTGAGTTTGGCCACAGAAGAAAAAAGCTGTTTGTTGTGGAGAGAAGCTGCTAGCATTAGCTCAGGTTCCAGTAGCTTTTACTGCGTGTATTTAGGCAGTGCGGAATAGTTCGCTCTTGTTACCTTGATTTTATTAGTTTGATTATGGCGTACCAGCTGTACAGAAACACCACTCTGGGAAACAGCCTGCAGGAGAGTCTGGACGAGCTCATACAGGTAAAGGGGGTTGAAATGGGAAAGCTGTTCGCTCAGGAGTAGCTTAGCACGCTGCTAATGGCTCAATGTTTTTACAGCTAAGTTAAGTCCATTGAAAGATGGTGCACATAAAAAAGGCGACAAGCTGTGCATACAGAATGGTTGATTTGGAACTTCTAGTGATTTAATATTTGTCCCAAAAAAATGAAAGACTCCATTTGGTCCTGAACGTAACTTAAAGGCTATACTTTTTACACTGCGATTGTAATTATGTTGTCCAATTATTACAAGAAGTGCGGTCAGCTCTTAGATATCATAAATCTAATTAATTCTCTTACTTAAGTGGCCAAATAGTTAAATACATTAAAGAAGTCATGATTGACCCAAATTACTGTATGTTGACCAACCATCAGTAGGCCTACCGTTTCCCATGGGTATGCAGACCTAACTATTAAAATTAGATTACATAATAGAAACCAAGTACTTCTCAAATGGATTTTCACCCTGAAGACAAACGGTTTAATTCTGTATTGACTAAAGTAAATTATGCAGTTGCTTTAGGATTGCATCTTGTTTTTAATCAGTTATTTTTCAGCACATAGCCTTACTTAAACTGTGTGTCCACAGACTCAACAGATCACTCCTCAACTGGCTCTTCAGGTCCTGCTTCAGTTTGATAAAGCTATAAACACAGCGCTGGCAAACCGAGTCCGTAACAGGGTCAACTTCAGAGTGAGTCCGTTTCTCTTTGCTCTGCTGCAGTTTACCTCATGACTATTGGACTTTTAACCTCTCCATTCTTCACACATGCAGAAGTGACTGACTGATCAAATTTAGTCTCTAGCTTTGTAAAGCAGTTACAAAGTGTGTGTGTGTGTGTGTGTGTGTGTGTGTGTGTGTGTGTGTGTGTGTGTGTGTGTGTGTGTGTGTGTGTGTGTGCGTGTGCATAATCTCTCTCTCTCTCTCTCTCTCTCTCTCTCTCTCTCTCTCTCTCTCTCTCTCTCTAAAAAATATATATATGTATATGTGTGTGTGTGTAATTTATTTTTATTTTATTTTTTACATACATTTTCTGCCTGGGTGTGTAGGTGTAAGAGCATATCTCTTTATCTGAATGACAGACATTCAGATATCAATGTATTTTTTATTTAATATTTCATAACTGCCAGTCTCTCTAAATTCAACAATTTAAATTGAAAATAAAGTAGAGTAGTGTAGTTAGCTTTACTTTCTGTGTAGAGAGAAAGTGACTGATTTGTGTTGTGCTGCAGGGCTCTCTGAACACCTACAGGTTTTGTGACAACGTGTGGACGTTTGTTCTTAATGACGTCGAGTTCAGAGAAGTCACGGATCTGGTGAAGGTTGACAAAGTCAAGATTGTGGCTTGTGATGGCAAAAGTGAGTCAACTATACACTACACTCATTACACAACACATTATGTCTTCTCCCTTCTCTGTAAGAGCTGATTTTCCTTTGATACCAGGCCCTGTTCAGTGTAAGTGCAACTGTAAATAAGCACAGATAATAATTCTGGGAACACACTTGTGACATACTTTCACTGAGCAGTATGGCATGGTTTTGTATAAATAACCCCTAAAACTGCTGGTGTTTCTACTGCGGTGTGTGCAGGAGAGTCGACTATGTAACTGTGAAGGCATACATCATGCAGTCTGGAGAGCTACACCAGTTTACACAAACGTAGGAGCCCCCTCCTTCATTTTACTTGTGTTTATTACAATGTAAATGCTTTTGAATATGTTTTATGTTTATTTCTAGAATAAGATAACCTTAAAGAAAATGTTTAAATTTTGCAATTACTCTTTTGATTAAATGAGGATTATCTGTTGCCTAATCAACAGACTGCATTGTGTAGCTCCACTTTTAGTAATGCAGTAGTACACCCTCAGTGAACTGTAAATTGTCAGTGTTACAGTACTCGGAGAGTGCATTCACACCAGCCCTGTTTGGTCTGCTTTAATCAAACTCTGGTTTGTTTTACTGCAGTGGTGTATTATCAGTGATGTTTGTGGTTTTAAAGTTATGTCTTCACAGATTGACTTGTCTAACACCATACCTTGCCCTCAAGCTAACTTGTCTGTTGTGTTCCCTGTGTTCTCTGTAGATTCGGGCTCCAACGCTGCCGAGTGACCACCACCAGAGTTATGTTCTACATGGACCTTGACTGTACATATTATTTATTACAGCAGAAGCACAGCTGTGTGTGAGTGTGGTGTGTGCACATGAGTGTCAGTGTGGACCACTGCAGTTTTATTTTTACATGGTCAATTTACACAATGCTTATGTTCAGCATTATCTTTAATAAAACCATTTAAAACACTGACAGTGAATGGCTTAAAACAGGGTAATCCGAGACATAATTTATTTTAAATTACCTGTTCTGTTGGAGTTTGTGGAATTTTGGTCCATGTCGTTTTATATAGCATCCTCCTGCTGCACATGCATCGCCTCATCAGCCTTCTCCTGATTCTCTGTTGTTAAGCCTGGGCCATAGCCAGGATTTAGGAAATAGTGAGGTCCACAAATTTATTCAATGAATTGCCAAATTAAACAGTGATTAAGCCAACCTTGTCCTCTGTTCGAGTTGCCTGTCCTGTTTTCAAACTTGTTTTTGTTCCCCTCCTACTTCTCTGCCAGGTTGTTTTTGTAAAATACTGTGTTCTTAATACTATGCCTGGTTACTTTAAAAGTTACTACTCCCTAACAAACTGCTGCAAAATGAACTGACAAAAACTGCTGGGTAGAGAATTAGAGAATAGAGAATTGTATTGCAGTCATACAGAGTTACATTATGTATTATCTTTGTAAAAAAAAAAAAAACTGAAGACATGCTGACAGGGATCTGCTGTAGGTACATTAATTAAATTAACTTATAGGAGCAGATAACTTAATATATATATTTTTTGTGTTAAGGCCACATTTTGTTTGTGGAAGCTGTATTGGGAACAAAAGAGAAGTAAATGGTTTGTTCCACAGAAGGTGATACCTTTTGTAAATTTATAAACACTTTATTTTACGTTACATTTTGAATGATAATCCCATTACCTCAAAATCCTTTTCTATTTGGAAAGGTTATTTTCTTACCAAATTCACACTAGAACTTTAAAAAAACAAATTTGATTCTTCTTCAACAAAAGTAAGGATAGTTATGTGGTAAATTATCAATTACCAATAACCACTTTGTTCATAAGACACCTTTTTTAACATTTTCAGCAGAAACAGATTTCTGATTAACATGCCTGGCTGCCAAGTTAAGGTACATTCTTCAGTCCGTGGCCAACTGCACAAAATGTAGCATCACATAAGACATTGGAACTTTTGCTCATGCTATAAATCATTGCACTGGTATTTAGTGCTTTAATTCCAGTTCTGCAGAAAAAACCGAGGGACGCAAACCTGTCAGTGTGTTCAGACAGTCTTCGGGCATTTACACTGGAATTAATTTGAATGCAATAGAGTGGTCTGCAGGCAAACATTAAATTAGGTTACATGAATAGCTGCCACACTTTGCTTATAAAAAGCACTGATGGAAGACATCTACAAAACAAAGTAGTGTATTAGGACTATATTAAAGAAATCCAGATATCAGAATTAAGTAAAATATTTGAAGATTAAATATTTTGTGTATAAACGTGAGTGGACCTTTCTGAATCAGACCAAACCTGGGCCCTCTACTACAAAAGTGGATTAGGAGGTTATTTCTGGATTTTCACAAAGCTATTGCGGTAGATCTTTATGGCAATTTTAACTGAACGGTTAACCTGCTTAAGTTCCGGGTTAAGTTCCAAGTAGATGACAGAAATGCGTCCTACTGACAAATCAGAAACAAGCTGCCCGTTTTGAGGAAGAAAGATGCTGCACATAGAGTGAAAACATAGACACTGTAAAGTGATATAATAGATTGTAACTTACAGTATAAGCTAAAACACATAATGGCATTGTGCCCACAGTTGTCAGTCTTATTGTCAGCATTATTTTGAGATTTACTGGTTAGTAGATTGTGATATTGATTTTAATGCAGCATTTAAAACTTAGACTCAACACCTCTGTTAGTCTTTAGATGCTTGGTGTGCCTGTGCCATTCATTTAGTTTATTTAGCATGAGGTTAGTGTAATTTTGTGTTTTTCCTCATGTTAATTCTGTTACATATCTCTGTGATTGGAAAAGTGCCCTTAAAGCGCTCACAGCTCCACAGTTGTTAACCCGCTCTGTGACACCACTTATCCAGACTGGGACTGTTAGGGTTTGTGTAACCAGACAGAAGACAGAAGACAGATCCATAGTAGATTAGTAGACTAACTTAGCACAGGGCCCTGGACAACTATTACCTTTATCTCCTCCTAATATCACTGTATATTCTGTAATGTCTGGATTAGTGTGGTCCTAATAGACAGATGTTCAAAATTCACATTAAAAAATATATATATATAAAAAATAAAACGCTTTACATTCTGTCAGATATAGAAAGAGAACATTGTGTAAAAACAGTTCTGGTTTCAGAAAGTAAACTGTCTTCCTCCACCGGGGGGCGCTGGAGGGGCTCACCCGCAGTCTTTGACTCTTTGCAATTGTTTAGTCCAAGAAGCGCTGGCAGGCCTTTTTCCAGCGACAGGCCGTGCACCATTGGTCTTTGTGTTCAATTCCATAAACTTTACGGCATTTCTTAGCCTCACCACGAATCCTCCTGTGACAGAAAGAACTGGTTTTATCATTTTATTTCAAAAATGAAGTGCTTATCCTCATCCGAAGGTCACTACAATAGTTTACAAGAGTAGTGAGGCAATGTTTTTATGCTGGATGTCCCTAATGACATCACACAACCTGGGCTTGGGACCAGCACAGATAGACTGGCTGGAGTTGCAACCCCCAATCTCCAAAATCCGGTGCACAAACCTCTCCACCACAGAAGAGCTATCCCAAATTATCATTCATATACAATAATAAAAACACACTTAAGGCTGACAAACTGACAAAATACTATAGGAACAATGTGTTCGGAGACCAACCTGCAGGAGGCGCCCTGCTGCTGTAGCCACTGCTCTCCAACACTGACTGAGCGCACCCTGAAAGACAAGCCCTGAGGAGAAAGAGGAAAAGGGTTTTGTGAGCTACATTATTTTTACAAACACCACTAGTTTGTTGTTTTCAGTGAACAGATCTGTAAGTTAAAGGCAAGGTTATAATCAGTAGTTTTTTTTCTATAAAAATATGGTGAAATGCCATGGTTGTCCTGCAGGTGGCAGTAGAATGACATCTGACATGGAAAATAAAATCAGGGATTTGACAGTTGAATTAAAACCACAGCAGCACCGCACTCATCATTTCAATCCAGTTCAAACAGGCTTCACCAATGAGGCAGAAAACAAGCAACATTTATTCTGACCCAGACAAGATGTAAATCTGAGAGGGAATCCACAGTAATGGTTCTCAATAGACTAACTAAATGACCCAACTCTAAACCAATAATCTTAGAGAAATACCCCAAGGATATGTCAAAGAAATGCACACTTTTCACTGAACAAATAAGGATCATTACAAAAGTTGTTAAAATGTGATTTTTAACAGCAAGGAGTTTCCATATGATGTCCAAGAATGTTTTTATGTACACATCCTCCACACAGACATATCACATTGTGTCTGGATGAGATTTACCAGGCTCAACATGCACATGTTCTTTAATAGAAAAAGTCCACCTGGGACAAGGAAGTGTGTATTCAAATCTCCAGATACTGTGAGAGCCTGTGATGATCAGAAAAGTCCTGACCTGTTTGTTGTGGCAGTTTGTAGGAGCTGTCCATCGACAAGCGGCGCTCAGAGCTACGGCTGTAATCACAGGAGGCGAAGCCTAAAACAAATATAAAATATAGCATAAGCATAGATATATGATGAGTGAATTGCTGTTAAAATATAGGCGGAGGGTTGTACCTGGTAGGAGTGCTCCACCTGCACCTGCCACAGACTGCTGGGTAAGGAGGGGGCGGAGCTACTCAGGGCAGCTGAGGATGGAGAAGGGGGGCTATGGGAAGATGAGGAGTGTGTGGGTGAGGCAGGAATGGGACCACACAAAGGGGGTGGAGACTGATGTTGAGGCTCCTCCCATTGGTGGATTTCAGTGTAGTAGAAATCCTCCTCACTGCGAGAACAGCGCTCATGTTCAGAACTGCCACTGTGAGCACAAGTTAACATGTCAGCTTTTGAACTTATGTATTGTTTTATTCAATAATGCTTTAGCGTTGTAAATAAGTGATAGTCAATTGTGGAAGCCACAGATAGAACTGTAGCTCCATTTTATTGTGCATGACAGAGAGACCCACCTCTGTAAGTGTGTTGTGCGGATATGTCTCTTGATCCCCACCACGGAGGTCAGGACCTTCCCACAGCTGGGCCACAGACACCTGTAGGCCACCTTCACCAAATTCTGCAACACAAAGAACAGTCAGCACCAACCTGCAGCTCTCAGCTACTGGGACACACACACAGGTCAGAGGTCAGCTATACCCTGCGCCTCCTCGGAGCTGGCTTCTCAAACAGAACCTGCTCCAGTTCCATATTCAGTCCCTCGTCGGGAGGCATCAGGCTCTTATTGGGCTCTGCGATTGGTGGAGAGGGTGTTGGACTTCCATTGCTGTGGCTCACACTCCAGTAACCGCTGCTGCTGTCAGAAAGTTCACTGCCTCCACAGTCCATGCCAGCAGCTGAGCACAGAAGCTTTTGTCAGTACTCTTTCTGTTCCAATAATCAATTTGAAATTCCGTCTCTTTAATTGTAAATATATGTACCTGAAAAAAGGACTTTGTTTGACAAATGTATAAAATGTACAATAGAAATAAAAATACCTTGCCTTGAGTTGAATTTAGAGCAACACAATCCTACATGTGTATTTCTGGTTAAATTTTGCCATAATGTTAAATTTAATTGTCAAAAGGGCATTCATGAAAAAGATTCAAACTTACTCATGCCTTTTTCACATGGGTCAATGAAATGTGGGGGCGGTTTATCTGGTGACTCTTGGCGAGCAGGGCTGTGTAGCAGTGGGCTACACGACAAACTGCTGAGAACCATGGCGGCCATCAGCTCATCCATATCGACCTCCTCTGGACTTCTGCGGCTACACACAGGAGGACAAAGAAGAGCAGACACAATCAGTGACGTGATCTTCAGCATTCCAGCTTTTGTCCAGATGTACTCACATATTTGCACACATCTCTATTCCTGCTTCACAGATGTTCATTATAGACTTGAGCTTTATGGTTAATCCTGTCTTTGGTCATAGTAGTATTTAGAATTATTCTGAAAACAATACCTGGTGTCATCATTTCTTATGTTCTTTCTTATCTCAATAAATCCATCATTTAAAACAGAACCTTGGACAAATACAATAATTGTTTGTTGCCTTTTGTTAGTAAGATGCTAAATAAAGGCAATTTTATTGTAATACTGGGCTATATAAATAAGACTGAACTAAATTCCAAGACATCAAATCTCTCCTACTTTTTGGGGACGTCGATGGAGGAGGACACTGATCTGCTGCTGGTAGAACACATCGAGCGAGAGGCCTCACTTGGTTTGAAGTCCATCTGATCCAGCCCTGAACATTCATCTGCTCCACAATGAAACACCTGAGACACAAACACTTATTATTCATCAACGGGATAATAATCACAGCCATATAAACGAGAATCAACAAGAACCATTAGGTCTCTCACAATGAGGCACACTTTTCCAAATGAAATGGTAAAGTTACAATAGCAAGTTACTCCTTGCAGTAATACTATATATTCTGAAAACTACTAAGTAACACATCAGAACTTGTGCTAGTGAATAAACCTGTACAGTCATGTCTGCATCAAACCAATAATTTGGGAGTTGCAATTAGTTCATGGCCCAGTAACAGTGACATCCCAAATTGAAAAAGTGCACATGTACATAAGGTCCATGGTTATTGTGTGTAAACAGTGCTCCAACAGTTTAAAAATGATGTGCCAATAGAACTATAGAAAAAGTCTGTCTGTGTACACTCAGTAGGTCACCTTAAATCCCAGATGTCCTTTGACCCCATCATTCATCTCATGGTCTGCACAGGCTCCTGTTGCTGGGCAGCTGGAGCTCAGCAGAGCCCCTAGTGGAGAACGTTTCCCTAGGCGAGTTTTTGGGACCATTGTTGTGAGCTGTCAGCACATACAGCTGAGTCTTGAATCAGAAAAACACATATCCACGTGAGAGGCTAAAAAACTGTTCTAGACAAAAGTCTGGCCCGAGTTTGTGCTTTGGTAAGTGTATCTGTACACCTCGAGCCGTGTATTGTCACCTGTTTCCCAGACTCCTCTCAAGTCCACAGGCCGCTGTGAAATGCAGTGAGTCATGGGCTGATCGGCCCAGGGGGTGTTAACCGTCACAGTTACAGGATTAACACGGAAGAGGCAGATGGCTTCAACTGTATCTTTATCATCACATTACTACTTCCCTTTAACACATTACACTGTCTGATGAGTCAAACACAAGCTGCCCCCACCCCTCTGTAAGACTTTCCACAGAACCAGAGTTTTCCAGTTCTAACCAATGAAACATGGCTTTCTCTCGCCACCCGAACAGATGTGGGCAGATGAGTTTGTGAATCTTCAATGGTTTGTTAGTGTGTGTCTCAGCCCTGGGATTAAGTGGGGATTGTTCAGGGTGTACCCCGTCTCACGCCCAAAGCAGCTAGGACAGGCTCCAGACCCACACAGGATAAGGGAAAGTAAATGAATGAATTCAATTTTAGTATCAGAGTTTGATTTATTTTTATACATACAAGTTTACCTGTTAGCTTCCAAACTCTACAGTTACATCAATTATAAAATCTAACACTACCATAATACATGGCAAACTATTTGTCAGCTCTGTCATAATCATATAGTATCCACAGAGATATCTATGATGACAGATATTTTAATGCCATTCAAGGCCAATGGCCAAACATACATTTAAATACTGCAAGCCATCTTAAACACAATACAGAAATACACTTAATACTCATATTACTCATTACTCATATTCATAAACATAGCCATACATTTACAGCTCACTTAAGTTCAGTACATGAGTGTACACACCCCCTGTGACTCTGCAGCTCTGACCAATCAGATTCACTCTGTGCCCAGTTTACACCCTCCACTATAACAGCTTCTCTGAGTACAACAACAGCTCTCAGCAACAGTAACTGCAGCTGACTGCAACATCAAATCATATATCATTACAGACGACACTTTGCTCTGAGTATTTTTTTTAGGTTTGATACAACTCCAAGGTCTTGATTATTAGTTGTTTAACTGAGATGAGCACAGTTTGAGCTGCAAAGCAAGCAAGGACACAACTCATTGCACACACAGGCTCTTGAGCACACAGCACCAGCTTTTGAAACAATTACAGTTAGTTTAATACATGCAACTGAGATCTGTAAATGCCTACCATTCTACACTAAACTCACAAAGAACATAATCCTAAATGCTCCAAAAGTATGGTGAATACAGTAGTGTTGAGTTTAGTCGTAGAAATTTGCAATAAAATCCTTTTGTTCAAACCCCTTTAATTAAGTCATTCAAATGTTCTTTTGAAAAATGCCTGATAAACCATTACTAAAGTCATTGAAGTTAACATTATTAAAAGTTCCTAAGAGCAGGCTTTAGGGCAAACATACCTGAGTTGAAGCTTCAGCACAAATGTTCCTCAGTGAGATGAGTGTGTGCAGTGCAGAGAGCAGGCTGCTTCCAGTCCCAGCAGCACCACAGAGGGACTGCCAAGACCCGGACTGGACCGTCCTACTCCTATCACCTCATACATTCATTCATTCATTTGATAAATAAAGCTGTTTTATATTTTATCTTCCCCTTCTGTTGTTACATTATACTGTTAAAGACTGGACACGTACTGGTGGTGTTTGTTGTAGAAGCACATGTCCAAGTCTGTGTTCAGTCCAGTTCCCAGACTTAGATCCGCTCCATGTTTTGTTCACAGCTCTTTTTGTGGCTCTGGCGCTTGTAGTAAACAAGGGAACCACGTGTGACGCGTCTGGACGCTAATTGGCTGCTCCACAGAAGGAAAACACCCCGCAGAGGTCCGTTGTTTACTGGGTCTGCTGTGAGACTGGACCCTGAGTTCTACTCCTGCAGCGCACTGATTGATTCATGTTAGAAGAACCAACTCTTGAGTTATGACACACATTATTTACTGTTACTATAAGTGTCTTTATGATAAAACAATGAAAGATAAGTTAGTCCCATAATTCAGGACAGTAAACTAGTGCTGCAGCCAAATCTGGAACCTCATGGACAGTATAAAACTAGTATATATGACTAATCAACTTAATTTTAATAAATTTTTGTCAGCACAGTCCCTAGATGGTCTGTTTAAATTTTCATGAGGGTCCGGGCCGGTGGAGTTCCCTCATGAAGGTGGAGTTCGTAAAAGTACGAGCTATATATATATAAAATAGCTCTCTCTCTCTCTTTATATATATATATATATATATAAAGAGAGAGAGAGAGCTATTTTATATATATATATATATATATATATATATATATATATATATATATATATATACAAAAATGGCTTCCTTCACCCCTTTCTCAAACCATCTGGCCTCTCTGGACAAAATTCAGACATTACTGTCCTCAAAGGAATGTCCTTTCTCTTTGAGGTGGAGGTGAACTGCAGATTCAGGTCCAGGATTGGCTCTTCTGTGCTGATACATCCTCTTGTGAAGCTGTTGTTTAGTTTCACCAACATAACTGTCACTGCACTCTTCACTGAACTGCATAAACTACATTACTCTGTTTGTGGGGTTCTTGTCTTTAGGATGGACCAGTTTTTGATGCGTTCCCAGGTTTAAATTCCACTTTAAACCTGGTAACACATCAAAACCAGCCTGGTCCAATCAGAGTTAGTTTCAGGTCAAAGCCCTCCTAGAGATAAAGCTCTGCGGTTGATCAGTTGGTCTCAAAATTTAAAAGGTCTCTTTGAATTAAGAGATGCAATGTCTTTACCTTGAAAACTAAGTCCAGGTGCCTTTGTTTCAATCTTTTCTTCAAGATGACCTGGATGACCGGGGACCTTCACAGATAAAGTGGGGATATAGGGATAGGGATAAAGATCTGCTGTTTTCTTGTCAGGAGGCTGGTGAACACTTGTATTTGTCTCATTGTAATGTATAGTTTTGGAACTCTAATGACTGATGATGACATCAATGAATATGTGCGTGGGGGTCCCGCACATAATCCTTCCATTACATAACCCACCCCACCCGGCGGCGCATGCGTGTGCGCATAGATTTAGGTTATGTGTGTGTAATGCCGTGCGGCAGAGCGAGGGCTCATGGTCAGTCACGGTGTTTTTGGATCTTGTGTTTAGGAAAAAGCTGCAAAAACAACCTGACGGATGGGAGCAAACGTAAAGCATTTGTGTGCGCGTGCATGTGTGGAATCAGAAGCACACACCCCTCTCCACGCTACGTGAGCTACGTGCAGCTTGTGAAAGTCCTTCTGTTCTTAAAGGAACCGTACAGCCCTCCTCCTCGGGTCAGAGTGGCGCTGAAGGAAAGCTAGCCGTGGCAGTTGAACAGCAAACACAGGAGTCAGAGCAGACGTGCGCATTTGTGTGCCTCAGCCGTGACTCAGTCTTGTTGCTTAAGCCTGGTTTGTGAGTAAGGGTGATTTTCGTGACGGTGACGCGCGCTCCACAGGAATGAGACGCAAAAGGTGCTCTCATAAGCGGGACGGTGGGGGCAGTAGTCAAATCGTGGATATGTGCACATTCAACAACTGACTTACACTTTTAGGTCAGTGTGGCGTCAGCAGTTCTGTCATCAGCTGATTCTGCAGGTCATCACCTCCCTTATTCTCAATAAAAAAGTGCAACATGTGCGTTCTGACGCGTTATTTTAATTGCGGTGAAGTTAAGGCCGATTTAGACTTCTGTGTCGGGTGTACGCCGTAGGCTACGCACGTAGGCGACGCCGTCGTGAGCATTTATACCTCTGCATATGTCTGTTTTGCTCTGCAGTACACCGCCGAAACGCTAGTTGACGCGAGCGGGTTCCACTGTGTTTGAAACAACATTTCAGTCAATCCACGGAGTTGTGCCATGGCAAAACAACAATGAGTGTCGTTGTCAACTTGGTGTGTAACTTGTATTTGTGTAAAATATAATGCACCAATAAATGACATGAGGGATATTTGATTTTTTTTTAAGTTTGTACTATACATACAAATAATCAAACTATGTATAAGATAATGCACCTTGTAAAGGTGCAATGGTCTATAATTGTTTACATTAAATAGATGCAAAAGAGCAAACTATACAAATAAATTAACTGTAAGATCTTAATTTACTGTAACCTTAACCATAAAATATGCATACAGTAGGAACCAACATAATTGGTTTAAACAATATACACAATTTTTTATGTAAAAAATATTAAAAACAGGTGCAATAAATTGTATATTAAAAATAGATGCTAAAGAGCAAACACAGACACATGTGCAACTATATGTTAATGTTTATTTGCAATAATCTTCACACATTTTTTGAAACAGCAGTATTTTTTTAATAAACAGTGTAAAGTACATACAAATATGGGCATGACAGTGCAATGTATTAATGTGCACTGATCTACATTTATTATCAAAAACAGATGTAAAAGAGAAACTTCACAAATGATGTAAACTATCGTATAACCTGCATGAATTGGTGTGAACAGACAATAATAAAAAAGCTAAAGTGCAAACTATATAGAAAAAAAACAAAAAAAAAACTGAAGTGCAAACTGCAGATACAGTGCATTGCCTGCGCTCTGTGGTCCTCCGCAGCATATCAGCAACAGTTTGTCCAAACCGGTCGCTCTCATCATTGCCTTGACACAGTCTCTGTTGAGCTCCATGCGCCGTTCCTTCAACTGAGCCTCCAACCGAGCAACCTGCACTTGGACCCAGTCATCTTTTTCTTTTCTCTTTCTTTTTTGTGCTATACTTGGACTGGGGGACAGAAGAGAAGACTGCGGGGACAGAAGATATGGCTGGTGATGGGGGCTCTACCACTTGGTAATTGGTCATCATCGCTGTTGGCTGGAGGTCTCACATCTGATAAACCAGTGGAGTTTGAGCTGTTATCAGTTCCATCCTGTGATGATGAAAGAAATAGCAAATAGTATAAGTTATACATAAAAGATGATACTTTCATTGTTAATTAATAGATAGAGCTATAATAACTGCATATTCATACATTGCAAATGCTAAATTGTTGCATTTGTATTTTCTGCAAGCCAAATAAAATTACAATCTATATTATATAAATACAACTAATTACATATAATTACAACCTATTACACATGCTTTTTGACTCACAGGTATATTATTTCGGCAAAAAAATCAATACCCATGTGGTAGCATTGCTAGTTAAGTTATCTAACTGAAACACAATAGAGGAAACATAAAAGGACGTGCATGATTTACCTTATCGTCAAAGTTTGACTCTGTAAGCCGATGTTTGACATGAGGTGCCAGCCAAGATAGGAATATATAAAACGCTGGGATTTTTTTTCGTCCTGGATCCCCGCTCTTTGAGGCAAGTTTTTTACGGAGACGAACGTACTTGTCTCGAGAGTTCTTCCATCTCTTCATGTCATAGGAAGGGGGACACTCCTAAGATAGCAAGTGTAGTCAATCAGTCCAGGTACACAGACCAATAGAGAGGTAGAATTGGAAAGCAGTTGAGCGATAAAGTTGAACATCTGGCTGCATTTCAATAATATTTATGAACATAATGCTGAGTGCAGACTTTGCTGTTGTGTGTAGTTTCAGCCGGTAGTAAATTCCCAGAATCCCATTGCAGAGTGGTTAGCACTCCTGCCTTACAGCAAGAAGGTCGTGAGTTCAAAACCCGGCTGACTTTAACATTCTCGGCCAACTGTGGTCTTTCTGTGAAGAGTCTGCATTTCTTCCACGTGTTACTGTGTTTTCTCTCTGGGTACTCTGGCTTCCTCCCACCATCCAACCACATGCATGTAGGTTAATTGGCAACTCTAAAGTGTCCCTAGTGAAAGAGGTCCCCCTTGAAAACAAGATGATTCATCTCAAGGGATTATACCTCTGAAAATGTAAACATAGAGCAACCGTCTCTGTTACACTACTGTTGTGTTGATGTTTTATTGCATTATCCACTAGTGACATCTAGCTGATAATGTTTTAAATGCAATGGTCTTTATTAGGTCAAGGCCCTGTGTCTGTACTGTGAGATAAAAACACATCTGGACAGTTTTTCATATGTGAAAGATTTCTCCAACAATTTTCTGTGAGATGACTCAAAGTCCTTGTGGTCCAGCAGCAGGGTGTATTCATGACTGAAGGGTGGTCCTCTGCCAGCCAGAATGCCTGATATACCCATGTACATGGCATGCTATACTTTTTTCCTTAATCATTCATGTCAGTGTCTGCACTTTGAGCTCAAAATGTATTTATTTTTTTGGGTCAAGAAATAAAAAAATTAGGCAGTTGTGCACAATGATGCCCTAAATACACTGATGTGCAAAAATAGTGGGCTTTGAAATGGCTCTCCAGAGCCCCCTGCAAATTTTGTAATGGGATTTGGTACACATCCCTCATGTCCTCCTGAACATTAAAGCCTAAGATGACTGTAAACTGTGCTATTAATGAATGGGATGGAAAATTGTATTTATAATATATAAAATTAAATTTGAGAAAAAAACTTATTGGGACAACAGCCAGGTAGCTTGACTTGAACATGTGACAACCCGTTCTCATAGCGCTTACATTTTAGGTTTCTCCTCCTAGGGTTTTTTACACAGGGGCTTCAAAATTTTTAATAAAATAGAGACATGTGCCAACAAAATGTATCAATTATGTCTTGGATGAGCCTTGTGCATGACCATGACTACCAAAATAGGGTAACATGCATTAAAATATTTCAAACTGCATTAACTTTAACTTTAATGAATACATCCTCAGATCGCAATCGAAACTCATGGTCCATTTGTTCATACTCATGACCTGCAAATATATGCCAGTAACTACTAATAACAATAATATCTTGTAAAACACAACTCCAGTACAATTTCGCACAATTAACAGGTTGCCAATTGGAGTTGTATAAGGCCTTGCAAAGGGAGTTACTTAAATATCATCCATCTTTAGTTTTATGAAAAATCAGTTTATGTTACTTACTGTACAATAGGCCTATCATTTTATATAATATAATAAAGAGAACGAAGCAGGAATCTGAAGATTTTGTGACATGTTAGACACGAAACATAGATCAGTCCTCCTCGTACTAACTCGACATTAAAACAGGACCCTGATGACACGTCAGGGCTTGTGGCAGTGGCCAATGTATTCATTTCTTGGACCTCGTGGCTTTGTGAGAGACCTTTTCAGATGTGTGTTACTTTATTTCTTTTATAAAGTAGGCTACGTACCATTACCTGAACAGTTGAACAGTCATCCAGCTCCTCACGCCACACCCTTAGGTGGCGCTAATGCACCAACCATCAAAGTTGAAAAGCCTCACATTTTACGACAGTACCATTAACCTTACGGCATCTTCAGACAACATGGCGGACCTTTCGCAGTCTTCGGCTGTTGAGCCTGTCCCAGAGGAAAATGCGGGGCCTTCAGCCGCAGGAATAGACCACGGGACAGAGGGGAACTTAGTTCGGGATAACCCCGTGTGTCTCATTGTCCTGGGCATGGCGGGCTCCGGAAAGACCACTTTTGTTCAGGTAAAATCATCCGGTGCCGGTAACGCCGAGAAACACATGTGTTCATGGTTCTGTTGCTGAGTCGCTACAGATGTTATTTCTTTGTTAAAACAAAAACAGGTTCTCACTCACGCCTGTCCCAGCTCCTCTCAGGAAACACCATTTCGATATTTCTTAAGTTTAGACAAAAGTTTTGAGATAGAAGAAACACTTGGAACAGTGTTGTTGTTTTGTGTGTGTGTGTGTGTGTGTGTGTGTGTGTGTGTGTGTGTGTGTGTGTGTGTGTGTGTGTGTGTGTGTGTGTGTGTGTGTGTGTGTGTGTTCCAATATAGGAGACAATTTTTTTCTGGGTGTTCTTTACAAAATGTGCAGTTTAGGTAGGTTTCTTTTTTTATTTTTGTTTTTACCTTAACATGTACTCATTTGTAGGATAAAAGATACATTTCTCATTTTGTTGTTTATCCAAGGGTTTTGGTGCAGAGTCAGACCTTTTTTCCTCAATTACATTAAGTTTCTACAACAAAAAAACAGATTACAGAGATATCATCTTGTTGTTGAAAAAGGGCATGTATTGTTTTCTTTTTTGTTTTATTTTTCTAGCGGAAGAGAAGCAGCGGAGACGGTTTTGGCCAATATGGGCACCTATTTGCCTATGACAATGTTTTTGAACAACATATTCTTTAGGAGGGACAGCAAGACTATTTAAAATTCAATTCATCAAATCTTAGTAAACGTCCATTACTGTCAAAAAGCTGATCTACAACTAGGATTTCCATGTCACCCCAATGAGGATAAATAAAAGATTTGTATATGTTTTGAAAAGTATGTATTTGTAATTGCAAATAGGCAAGGCAATTTTATTTCTATAGCACAATTCATACACTGGGTAACTCAAAGTGCTTTACAGAAATAAAACACAATTTACAAGATTTAGATTTAGAAACGTAAGAAAAATTAAAAGCATTATAAAAGAAGAAGAGTGCAGATAAAAAAAACATTTTAAGTTGTGGTGTAGGTGGAGCTAAAAGGGAAGGTTTTTAACCTCCCCTTGAACATTGTTAAAGTTGAGGCTTGTTTTACTTCATCTGGGAGGTTGTTCCATGTTTTTGCTGCATGAAACTTAAACGCTGCTTCACCCTGTTTAGTTCTAAATCTGGGCACGAGCAGGAGGCCTGTCCCAGATGTTCTCAGAGTCCGAGGAGGCTCATAAGCTACTAGCATTTCAGAAATATATTCTGGTGCTAAACCATTTAGAGACTTGTAAACCAGCAGTGCTGTTTTAAAGTCTATTCTCTGAGCAACAGGAAGCCAGTGCAGAGATTTTAAAACTGGACTGATGTGGTTGTACTTCCTGGTTTTGGTTAGAACCCGAGCAGCAGCGTTCTGAATAAGCTGCAGCTGTCTTAACCCTCGTTTTGAGAGACCAGTGAGCAGGCCGTTACAATAATCTAACCTGCTGCAGATAAAAGCATGAATAAGTCTCTCTAAGTCTGGTTGAGATATTATTCCTTTGACTCTGGAAATATTTTTAAGGTGATAAAATGCAGATGGTGTTATTGACTTAATGTGACTGTGGAAATTTAAGTCTGAGTCCATGATGACCCCTAGCCTGGTTCTACCAGACTCTCGTACATTTCATTTGTACAGAGAGTCTGGCCTCGCTCCATTGACAAGCGTTTACTTCCTTGTATGCGGGAACTCTGTTGAAGTTTAAAACTATTGGATCTGCCCAGAGTCACAGGATCTGCCATAGCCAATCGCTAACGTGTGGTCGTGACGTCTGGCATGCGCCGAAACCGACCGGAAACAACAAGTCACTCCCTCTGTTCGCTGATTGGTCCTACAAAAAATTGATTTCTGGAAACCTAAGAATATACAGCGATCCCAGACTAAGTACTAAAGCGAAATGAAATTGAGCGGAAGTACGTAGGAGGGCGGAGCCAGGCTAGATGACCCCTAGATTTCTAACTTTTAGAATTTTTAGATTTTAGAGAAAAAGACTCGAGATGACTGCTGACACTTTCTCTTTGTTTCTGTGGCCCAAGGATGATTAGTTCAGTCTTGTTTCTGTTCAGTTGGAGAAAATTATTTTGCATCCACACATCAATCTGTTCGATGCAGTGACACAGTGAATGGATTGGTCCATTTTCAGCTGCTGTGAGTGAAATGTAAATCTGAGTGTCATCTGCATAATTATGGTATGATACGCCACAGCTGCATATTAACTGGCCTAAAGGAAGCATGTAGAGATTGAGATAGACCCCTGTGGAACCCCACATGTCTGGACTATTTGTTCTGATACACAGTTTCCAACCGAAACAAAGTACTTCCTGTCTTCAAGATGGGACTGAAACCATTTAAGAGCAGTTCCAGAGATACTTATCCATTCCTCTAATCTTTGTGACAGGATTTCATGGTCCACTGTATCAAACGCAGCACTCAAGTCCAACAGAACTAAGACAGAGACTTTGCCTGCGTCTGTGTTCAGACGGATGTCATTTGTGACTTTGATAAGTGCAGTCTCAGTCTGTGATGGGGCCTGAATCCTGACTGAAAAGGATCAAAAGCGTACACCAAAGCTGGAACACCACGTTGTCTGATGAATGTGTAGAGCTGATAGTCTGCGTTTTGGGTTTATCTGGCCACCTCCTGGCTGATGTCAGGTAATAACGAGAACATGAATTATCACGAAATAATCTAAAAATTATCTCAAAATAACGTGATGGTTTCACGATGGCCCAGTGGGTAGAGTGGTCGTCCTTCAACCAGAAGGTTGGCGATTTGATTCTCACTCTCCCCACAGTTCATACTGTCGTTGTGTCCTTGGGCAAGACACTTAACCCACCTTGCCTCCAGTGGCTGTAACACTGGTAATTACTGTAGAACAATGCAAGTCACTTTGGATAAAAGCGTTCTAAATGAATAAATGTAAAATGTAAATAAAAAAATACCGCCTCTGAACATGTATATAACATGCATAGTAGTAGTAGTAGTACTACTATATTTATTTCAGTCCCAATGATGAAACGATACAAAGAACAGACACACAGTAGTTGCACATTTCAAAAGGCTTCTGTCCACGCAACTGTGAAATCCATATCTGTAAGCATATTGTGCATATTTTGATATATTAAATTTACAGATTGATTTTACCTTGTGAATGTGTAGATGAGATTTCATTGTATTAATTCAGTCACACACAAAATTCACTCTTAACTGTTCTCCCGCCGCTTGACGGCAGGGGGACATAGGTTTGCAGTGTTACGGCTGCGTCTCTGTGTTGATGTTGCAAGCACATGTATAGCTCTACCGCTTGTTTAATGTTTCTTTGTTTATTCTCTCCAGAGGCTGACTGCTTATCTTCATTCTCACAAAGCTCCTCCGTACGTCATTAATCTGGATCCTGCCGTCCATGAGGTCCCCTTTCCTGCAAACATAGGTCAGGCCTCTTTTACACACACAAGGCCTACAGGCCTCGTCAATATTTCCATATATATGTGTTCGGGTCAGGGGAGTCAACAAGTGATTAAAGTTTGAGCCAAATCGGGCAATGCATGTACAAGTAATAAAAAAAGTAAAAAAAAATTACTCAAAATCTTAGGTTATGTCAAATGAAAACCGTAATAGTTTTGTAGAAAATTTGGATATTTATAGATGACTTTGACCAAGTTTGGAGCCTTTTGAATGAAAGCCCTAGGACGAGTTCTTTAAAATACGAGGGCAACCTTGGAAAAAACTCAACAAGTCAAACCAAGATGGCTGCTGGCCTGTTAGGGATAGGGTCTGGTTTCTTTTAGATGTTTTTACTCAACACCCCATATTGGATGTGTGTGCCTGATTTTATTTGGCTATGAATTACCATTTACTTTTTTCCTGAAATTTTGGAGCCATGGCAATAGGGTTGCAGATAGGGTGTGGTCCTCGTTGGCTTTTTGATCAGCAGCTAATAGAGGATATGTGTACCAAATTGCATTTGCCTAGGACAAACTATATTTTGGGGCCCTATTATAATTTTGCAGGGGGCACTGGAGACCCAGTTTTAAAGATGGCGTTTTCATTACTACATTGTGTTCAGGTCATAAATTTGCACAAAAGCTCTATTGGATCAAACCAAATCCGACAGTGTTTGTGAGAGTTATAGGAGTTTTAATAACTTTTTATTTATTTTTTTTTACACTTAAATGGCCGCCTTGCCATGGCCCCACCCTAAGACTAATAACAAAATGGCCACCTTCCTGTTTTGTTTAGGTTGGGTGCCATAATGTAACTTTGTATTGTTTTTCGACATGTTCTATAGTTTTCATTCTTTTATGCCAAGAGGTCGCCACTGAGCCATTTTGCAATTTTTTTTTTATGTAATAAACTTTTTGCCAGCTACTCGGTGTTGGTGCAGAGTTTAAACTGTGTTGCTATCTCAGATGAGGCTCTGCCAATGCCTATGTTATTCATGTATTTAGGTTGTACCTATATGGAATGTGTATTGCCATTAATTTTTGGCATTATTGCCAATAAAGTTAGGACATGGGTACCATTGTCTTTTTTTTGTTGGTCTGCCAAAATAATTAAAATTTTGTCCCATGTTTTGTATCTTTTCCCATAAATTTAAACAAGTTTTGCGGTGTTGCAGCCTCTGACTCCGCACTCTAAGACCCCTTGTAATTTATTTATTTATTTTTTGTGACAGTGCCACTTGCTGTTTGGATTATTGCACAGCAGTCATCCATGTGCTCATTAAACTGAAAATAACTGTAAATAAACATGGTACATTATTTTAGCGTGGCAATAAACAAAATACTGAAGACAAAAGGGTCAAATTAATACAATTACACTGAGAAATGTGAAATGTTATTACCACACTTATTTCTTTCAAACCTGTCAGAGTTTAATCAATATTATATCCTTAAATGTGAGCTGGTTTGTGATACGTATATGGCTTGAGTTACTTTTCAAGCAAAACTATATTAAGAAAAGCAGAACACCAATATTCAATTGTTCTGTTTATTGTCTTTATTCTTGCTGTGAACAGGACAGAGGCCCAGAGACGACAAAGTAGTATTCAATCACATAATGTAAAATAATACGTACAATTTGACTGAAGCATCTCCCCTCTTGTTTCAGTTGTTTGAAAAAATCCTCTGGCCAATTCCTCCACTTCACTAAAGCAAAAAATATCTAAAACAATATCGCATACACACATTCATGCCTCACTACAC
The DNA here is from genome assembly GCA_024349245.1 of Neodontobutis hainanensis. Lineage (NCBI taxonomy): Eukaryota > Metazoa > Chordata > Actinopteri > Gobiiformes > Odontobutidae > Neodontobutis > Neodontobutis hainanensis. The sequence goes on from JALDNG010000191.1 coordinate 1,196,353, forward strand.
ACACATCATAGACTTAAATAGTAAAAATACATAAAATCATAAGAACAATATAAATATTGCACAAGTATCTACTAGTGATGCGCCGATTGATCGGCCACCGATCATAATCAGCCGATTTTGACTAAAAATAGCTTGATCGGCGAACCCCAAAAGCGCTGATCAAAAAAGCCAATCGTGTGACGTAAATAGTGCGACTTTTTCACATTTGCATGCAGTGTTGCCAACTTGGTGCCTTCGTCGCTATATTTAGCGAGTATTCAGACCCCTCTAGCGACACATTTTCAAAAAAGCGAGTAGCGACAAATCTAACAAATTTTTTCTGGAGACTTTTGGAGACTCTCTGAAGTGAACTCACACACATTGGAAGGCTGCCATTCTGAATTGAATATGTGACTACTTTGTTTTTATTAGTCATCATTTATCTAGCTCCTCCTACGATTTTAGCTGAAGGACTTAAAACTTTGTCAACATAATCTATAAACATGTCTTAACTAAAGTTATCCATTCGTTTTTCAATAAGATTTCAGGGTTGGCTGTGACTCGGCGACCATTTGGGGTTACAATATGTTTACATGGACATTACTCTGAAGTTGGCACGTATAAAATGCAGTCCTCCCGAGGACACGTGCCCCTGCGGTCGTAAGGCAGGGCAAGCGCCTTTATTGCCACAGTAACAAAAGGGTCTCACACAAGTATGAGGCATTGCCTTTGTGCTCAGGCCATAAAATAAGTATTCAGTTATAAGAAAAATGCTAAAAATTAAGATTTGATTGGCATATTTTAAGCAGCTCATATGGGGAGGCTCACTGATGGTTACTTGCATAAAAATGTTTAAGTAATATGTTTTTCTGTAGACATCAGAGACACGGTCAACTATAAAGAGGTAATGAAGCAGTATGGGCTCGGACCAAACGGAGGCATTGTCACATCTCTCAATCTGTTTGCCACGCGATTCGATCAGGTGACCCACAGTTTCCCCTCAGAATATCCATTTTTGTTCAAAGAGTGAAATCAACAAAGTAACAAGGTTTTATAAATATTCAGGTGATGCAGTTCATCGAGAAAAAAAAGCACAATCACAGGTAACAGCACATTGGTACAAACCCAAAGACGGGTTATTTCTAGATGAATTGTGTGTTGTGACCTTTGACATGCAGGTTTGTACTGATCGACACTCCGGGTCAGATTGAAGTGTTCACCTGGTCGGCGTCAGGCACCATCATCACAGAGGCTCTGGTGGGTGTAGTCTTTATGTCACCTGTTACTATGATGTTGGAGACTGTGAGTGTGTGTTTTTATACGTGTGTGTGTTTCAGGCCTCGTCCTTCCCCTGTGTGGTGGTCTACGTCATGGACACATCTCGTAGTGTCAACCCCGTCACCTTCATGTCCAACATGTTGTATGCATGCAGGTAGTGGACCAAAGATTGCCTGATACTGGCTTTGCTATTGAAAAAAATATTATAAAAAATAATACCTTGCTTACTTTAGTGCCCAATCTTGGTCCCCTCTCCACTGGGACCCAATGAAAATACTTTTGTATAGCATGTAAATTGGTTTTATATACAGGGTTATCCGCGGATCTTTAAAAAGTCTTAAAAGGTATTAAATTCCATAATGTAAATATAAGGCTTAAATTAGCATTAAAATGTCAATGTTTCAAAGGTCTTAAAAATTAACCGACAATGTAAAGAACATTTTATTTTCATTTTAAAATAATGTAATGTAACGTTACGTCTTTGTCATGCAGAACAAAATAGGTGGAACCAACTAACGCTAATCGATTACATGTTCGCAGCGTGGTTAAGAGTCAGTGGCAATGTGTTCGAGGTCTGTTGTAGCCTATATTGGTCAAAAAGTTTTAAAACTCGAAACAATAGGAATAAAAGCTTTGGAGACCCACATGCAGTGCGAAAAAACAAAGTAGCTGCACAAAGCTGTCAGAAAACACCAGACATTTCTCAGTTCTGTTCCGTCGCACCCACCACCTCAGCACCACAAAGCGCTACTCCAATTTTTTTGCTATGAAATTGGTCTTAAATTAAATTTTTTATGGTATTAAATGATCTTAAAATGTCTTAAATCTAGATTTCAGAAACCTGCAGATACCATGTACATAGAAAATTATAAATTTGAATGTTAAAACAGACTTCAAAACTAAGCCCAGTATATAAATTCTAACGTTTTACAAATAACTTAAATTGTAAATAGTGTGCATTAATATAGCACTTTTTTGTACCTGGTTGCTTTAAAGCACTTTACATGATGCTTCCATTCCCAAACACACTCACACCTGGGGCAGACCGAGAGGGGCTCTGCCAAACACAAGGTGCTCACAGTAACTTAAAGTGCATTACCAGTAAATAGGAATTAGGATTGTTCACTTTACTCTCCAGGTTCAGATTGGAAATGATGATCAAAAAACCTCTATGATTCGGTAGCTTATGTTCAAATGTAGTTTAATAACAGAGCCCATGTAAGGTTTACATGGCCATGGGCTGACAACAGAACATTTACCAGAGTGCTTCTCCTGCCATCAGTGCCATAGGTTTTATATCACTCTATGCTACTCTCCCAGCGATGCCAGCAATACTGTGTAATACAATAAATGTAATAAACTTAATATTATTTAGTTAAAATACACTGGCAACTAATCCCTGTTTTAATACTCTGTATCATCATGACGTGGCCAACAGATGGAGTTCTATTCTTATTTACTGCTTAAATTGTATGTCACATCAGTTCTGACTTCAGCTGCAGTGGTTCAGCACTCCCTCTTACATCCAGGACTTTTCTCTAACACTGTTAAATTCTTTATTACTTCAGCTCTTGTTTCTCTCTGAACAGCATCCTCTACAAAACCAAGCTGCCCTTCATAGTTGTCATGAACAAGGTAAGATGCCTTTTGTCTTTGAAATTTATTGTTTCAATGTGTCTATATATCAAGATCTACAATTTGTTAACATGAAACAACCAGAATAGACTGTGAATGAGTCACAGACATTTCTAATGCAAATTAAATGTCATCTTTGTACAGTGTAACTCAGACTGCTAGAGGGTTCAATGGGGAAGTTTAGTTTTTCAGTTTAATGATAATTTAGTTAGTATTTATTCAATAATAAATAAAAATAAACATTATGAAGGGTAAAGTTGCATTTATAAAAATTATTGAAACAGTGAAAAATAACCATGTCTTTAATAATCATGTACATATTGAGTAATGGGTCAGGTCAGAAGCTACTAGTAGGCTGGACTTGACCCGGAGTGTAGATGATTTTAGTGTAGGTCTTCTATGTGAAATATTTGTTGCTCTAAATCAGGTTTAAATGTTTCCAAGATGTTCATACAGGGGCAAAAAAAGTATGTGAACCTTTTGGAATTTCATTGTTTTCTTTATGGTAATTTGTCTTAAAATGTGATGTGATCTTCATCTAAGTCAAGGATATTGACAAACATAATGTGTCTAAAGATAATTACACAAGAAAATTCTGATTTTTAATATATTTATTGAACACACTCATTTAACATTGAAAATGGCAGTGGAAAAAGGGAAAAAAAACCCTTAGATTTATTAAGGGTTCACTTATTAATGGTTAGCAGCAATAACCTCAACCAGGTGCTTCCTGCTGTGGATCAGCCCTGTAACATCATTGAGGAAGAATTTTAGTCCATTCTTCCTGGTAGAATGGCTTTAGCTCTGTCATATTCTTTGGACGTCTCATGTGTTTGGTCCTCTTCAAGTCAATCCATAGCATCTCTATTGGGCTGAGGTCTGGACTCTGAAAAAGGCCACTCCAAAAGGTGGATTAGGTTTTTCTGAAGCTATTCTGCTGTGGACATGCTCTGATGTTTTGGGTGATTGTCCTGTTGCATCACCCATCTTCTACACAGTTTCAGCTGATGTACAGACATCCTCACATTATCCTAAAGAATTGTCTGATACACTTGGGAATTAATCTTCCCCTCAGTGATTGAAGCTGGCCAGGCCCTGATGCAGCAAAGCAGACCCAAATCATGATTTTTCCTCCACCAGACTTATCAGTTGAGATGATGTTTTCATGATTATATGCTTGTGCCCTTTCTATGACAGATGTAGCGCTGTGTGTTTTTTCCAAATAGTTAAATCTTAGTTTCCAATACCTCTGTGGAGTGTCAGTGTGCTCTTTTTTAAACTTCAAGCGTGCAGCAGTGGCTTCCTTCCTGGTGTCCTGCTGTGGATACCTTGCTTGGTCAGTGTTTTACGTATTGTAGACTTATGAACAGAGATGTTACCAAGTTCCACTGATGCCTTCAAATCTTTGGCCGTGTTTCGGGGTTGTTTCTTTTCCTCATTGATGAGTTTTTGTTGTGCTCTTGGTTTCATTTTCACTGAGCACCCACTTCTTGGTAGAGTAGCAACAGTCCCTGGCTGGTGTATTTATAAAGCCTTTGAAATAACTTTGTAACTCTTTCTAGTTTTATGTAAAGCATTAATTCGTGATTTGTAGCTCCGCCTTTGAAAGCTCTTTTTGGCGAGGCATGGTTCACATAAGCGTGTTCTTCTTGTGCAGCGCAAACTCCAAAAGTTTGACTTTTTTTTAATCAAAGTAACTGTAGTCCACACCTCCAAACATATTATCTTAACGAGACTCCAGGTGTGCTAAAACCTGACTCCAACTAGCTTTTTTGAGATCATTAACGAGTTAATGAGTGTCTTCAATAAAGACATTACACATTTTTGTGTAATTATTTTTAGACATATTATGTTTGTCAATACCCTTGACTTGGATGAAGCTCAGATCACATTTTAAGAATGATTTATTCAGAAAACCATGAAATTCCACTTGCCACTGTATAAATATAACCTGTTTGATTACTAAGATTCTGACTGTCCATCTCCCAACGCATCAGAGTTGTTTGTGCAGGTTTTATTAAAGACTTGTAAACGCTCAATATAACAACAATACCATTTTTTTTTGTATGCCAAAAAACTTGGAAATGTCTGATTAGATTCTGTGTTCCTGTTATGTTCTTTTCTTCCAGACGGACATCATCGATCACAGCTTTGCAGTGGAGTGGATGCAGGACTTTGAGGTTTTCCAGGATGCCTTAAACCAAGAAACCTCGTACGTGAGCAACCTGACTCGCTCCATGAGCCTGGTTCTGGACGAGTTCTACACCAACCTCAGGGTAAGAGTGCCAGGTTGTCCCTCTGAACTGACCCCTGCTTCGTGCTGCTCTGACAGTGTGTTGACAGGTGGTGGGGGTGTCCGCGGTCACAGGCAGCGGATTGGACCAGCTCTTTATCCAAGTGGAGGATGCCGCCAAAGAGTACGACAGGTGAGATCCACATGTAAGGAAATTATCAGAGTACCATGTCTCATTATACCTTTTTAATAGGATCAGCTTCAGTATTTACCCCTTCAGACATTGGTCAGAGAGGGGGGCCAGAGAGTTTTTAGCTGTGGTTTTGGGAGGATTGTTCCCATTTGTCACTTTTTTTGTAAATTAGAAGTGACATTATGAAATGTAATGGAAAGAAAAACCCAAAATAGGCATGGTTTTATATATATATATATATATATATATATATATATATATATATATATATATATATATATATATATATATATATATATATATATATATATATATATATATACTATTTTAAAAAGAGGACCCCCTCGAAAACGAGATGATTCATCTCAAGGGATTTATCCTCACAAAAAAGTAAATAAATAAATAAAAAATGTTGTGAGCTGCAATCTTTGAATGCTCTTTGACCTAAAGCCCTGTAAACTGTATATATAATTACATATGGTTTAGAAAATCTAAAGAAAGACATGGCTCTGGACTAACTTTCACTTGTCAGAGCATCAGCTAAATCACTTTTAAAGACTGAACCAGGACTAAACCTATTGTGATGTTTTGATTTAATGTTGTTTGGACGATGATTCTGAGGCAAAACGTAAATGTCCGTTACATGAGAAGAGCATAACATTAACATAAGTCAGTGACATAAGTCACTTTGATAAGTGCAGCCCTTCCAGAATTTTGTGAAGATTTTCTGTGACTCAGTTGGTCTGTTTTTCCTCAGGGATTATCGACCTGAATATGAGAGGCTACGCAGACAGTTGGTGAGTGAGTGGACTGTAGTCAGATGCACTGTGTGCTTCAGATAGGCTCTATTCTCACTGTGAAATGTCTCCAGGCAGAGGCTCAGAGCAGGAAGCAACAGGAGCAGTTGGAGCGACTCAGGAAGGACCTCGGAGCTGTCAATATGACGACTACACCTTCAACAGGTAGCACTCCCGTGTCCCAGCTCTTTGGACTATTAATTTGCTATAGTGAGGCTAAAGTGTCAGTAAACTAATTTGTACGTTGCATTGTTGAAATGTGGGAGAAACACTTAAGTTAGAAATGCTGTACAATGTAAAAAATGTGTCTAAAAATGATTGGTAGTCCTACCCAAACGTTTGTTAAAGACACGAGCGTGGTCGATTGTAGAAAAAAAATAACCAATTTTCTCTTATTTTGTACTTATTTATTGTTTTGTCTTTATATTGTTGCCCTTGTTGTTTTGGCCAAAGAAATGCTTAACATCTTCCTAACTGAAAATAGCATGTCTGAATTATTTTCTTTTTTTTGAACATGTTTTTTGTTTTGTTTGGTCCATGGGTTGATTGTGCAGAGAAAGCGGACACAGCTGGGCCCAGTGACCTTATCATGAACCGTGGGAACCTGGAGGTGGAAGAGGAGGACGACATAGACTCTGACACGGACGATATTGACCACACGGGTAAGACTACATGCAGTATTCAATAAATAACTTAAATGTTGATCATGATGTGGCCTCCAATAGATGGATATTAGATAGATTTGATGTCCCCTTTTGACATAGTAAAAGTTAAACAAAGACTAAACTAGGAGTCACTTTTAGGACTGAATCAGAAATTAAACCAGGTCTAAACATGGACCAAACCAGAACTTTTTAATTTGGGCACAGAAGTGATTTTAATTATAGTAGTACGTATAGTAGTAACATTTAAGTGTTTTACATAGTATTAATATTATATTAATAATAATATTATTATTCCTAGCTGACAACACACAATGTACAGGACACAGGAGTCAGATCAAGGGCTTCAGTTTTCATATAAACCTAATGAACTTGTAAATGTACTTAAGCCTGAAACAAATAAATACAATTTAAACCATATTTTACAGCAACTGAAGAAAGCAAGGAAAAAGACTCCTTTGGAAACTTCCTGAAGGAAAGAAAGGAAGTGGTTCAGGTCCGGAACAAAACATGCGTGATGCCCGACCAACCGTAAATCTGCCTGGTGCTGCAGCTGGCTCTTCTGAACTGAGGGGTCCTCAGGGCACGGCCTCCTGGATCAATGTGTGGGAATGGAGGAAGAATAAATGTTGTAGTTTATTTACCTGCTGAGCTTTATTTGATCTGGTGAACTGACCCGTATTATTTAACCTAAAAACCTATTTAACCATAAAATTCTATTTTTGTATCGGTGTTTTTGATAACTGGATATGTTTTGTTTTATGAAGGCACTGAGTAAAACATTTAATCTTTCTCCTTTTGGTTACACTTTGGTTTATTCAGAGACTGAGCCAGGCTCCTGCCAGGAGACCTCTTCGGCTTCACAAGTCAAGAATGTTTTGAAAGTGAATTTTATCACATGAGAATGGTTGTATGCAGAAAACCACTGCAGCATCATTCATGCCTTGTTAAAAAAGGCCGAGCATGAACCTCTTGTCATAAAAAAACAACAAACAATTTCAAAAAGGTCAATCCTGTGAGGGTGGGCCTGTTGGTAATACATGTTTATGTTTTTATTGGGAGTATGGGATCAACAGGGAGCTAAATAAAAACACAATTGTAGTTGGAGTCATAAGAATTAGAATATGGCTTCAAGAGAATGCATGATCTAAGAGACGATAGCAAATTCAAGAGATTTGACGCTATAAGAAATCAATATAAAATATAGTGCCGCACAAGTGATTTGCCCACCTTAGAATTAATTATTAAAAATATTATCATGTTTGTGTCAGTCAGTCTACATTACAATGAAAATGTAATAATTGTAAAAGGAATAAGACAAAATAGAAGACTGAAAACTTGAGAGTGAATAAGTATTTAAAATAGGCTATAAGTATTTAGTAAGATCCGGGGTTACTAACCCTAAGAAGACCCAAACATAGTTAGTTCAGGTCTTAATGTCTATAAATCAACTGCCATAATCCCTCAAAACAGTCTGTTTTTTACATTTTGTAATGATTAATTAGTCAACCACACCAAACTGGCCTAGAGACGATCATCTATACCTGGGCAAGGAGACCAGAAGAGACACTGAGAGCTGGAGAGCTCCAAAGCAGAGACTGTAGGAGCTGTCCACAGGACCAGTCTAAACCTTACCCTTCACAGAGCTCTGCTGTATGAAGTCAGGGACGTGCACAGATAGACCTCAGGTGGTGCTCAAACACCTGCCCCCTCGGCCCTATGCTCTTTTAAGTACCCTTCTGGCGAGCAATATAAATTAATTGGCCTACTATTAATAGTTTAACTAAATTTGACTCTCAAATGCGGAATAAGGAGCTAAAATGCCTGGTATAGGTACATAAAAACTTTCAACAGCCACCGCTCTTCAGCACCCTCGCACCGTGTGCACCTAATGAGATGGTTTTTTTTTTGTGTGTACATATTTTTCAATTTGTTTTATTGTTTGATATTAAGAAAGCAAGAGAAAAATAAAAACATAGATTACGTTGTAAAAGTTCAATTGGTCTCTGCCTTTGGGTCTCGTATGTCTGCGTATATTTTGGGGATTGGTGTAGCCCAACTTGTTGAAAGAAAAGTAATTGGCAAGTTTGTTTGGTTGTAGCTTTTTCTATAAACGAAAAACATTACAAATTAAAATGAGTAAATGGCTTTTGAAACAGTTAAATTTAGTTTACGTTTGCAAAAAAGGGCTAAAAATTAGTCAAATGTTGCATCTCCTCCACTGGATAGTAGATTTGCACGGCAGCACCGTGGAGAGAAAGCGTGGGTGTACTTTTGTTTTTACCATAATTTTCTTTTTTGTAATTGTACATGTAGTGAATCTTAAAGCGTCCAATGCAGGCAAAGCAGGATGGATTTATGCTTTTATGTTTTTTATGCCAAATTCTAACCCTACCATCTGAATGTTGCAACAGAAATTAAGACTCATCAGACCAGGCAAGGTTTTTTTTTTTTACCTCTGTTGTCCAATTTTAGTGAGCCTCTGAATTGTATCCTCTGTTTGTCCTAGATACATAACATTTACACATAAATTTAAAAAAAAAAAAATTAAAAAGATGGGTCCTGGGTTCGATTCTCGTCGTAGAAAAACAATGAGATTTTTCTGTGTGGAGTTTTCATGTTCCGGTGTTTACGTAGGTCTTTAAGGACTTTCCTAGATACATAAAGGTTAAATAGGATTTTAAAAAATCCTTGAATCCTTGCTCCTGTTTTTCCGTTTTAAGAAATGTGTTTTTGAGTGAGAGAGAGACTCAGTCATTCTAAGGAAGCTGATTAACAGTAGACATAAAACAGTAGAGTAAAACAGCAGAGGTAAAGGCTGTCACCAGAGGGAAAAAAAACCCAAATACAATCTTTTCTGAAGTCCAAAATTATTGCACTTACATATGAAACATATGATATGCTGAATTTATAGAGCTTTCAAGTAAACATACATTTTTTTAAATTTGTGGTAAGCCCTGAGTTTTACTGCCTCACAAATGTAATAAATTCCCACAAATGTAATGGTTGTTACAGTAGTACATATTTTCTTATTACCTTTGCATTAGGCAAAAGTTATTACGTTTATGGGTTTATTAAATTTAAAACCTACAAATATTTGATTATGTTTGTGGATTATTACATTTGTGGGTGTAACAGACCTCAAAGATGCAGTCAATGCAAATGTATGGATGTACTAATTAATGTAAAGTGAACAAATGCAAACCTTTTCCATATGGTTATGAGCTATTACTGAAAGTGGCATGCCCATAACCAGCTAAATTCAGTCCAGACTTGCTAATACCACTTTTTACAAGTAGCATTTATGTACATATTGTATTGAGGAATTGATTTATTTTGGATTGCTCAGATGAATGCTTATCTATATTACTAAATATTAACATGTTATTTATTCTAATATTTGTATTCCATATATAGTATCATACTATAATCACTTTATGGTGTAGTGGAAGAAGATCTGGATGATTCCTCTTTAGTATTTTAGTATTTAAGGGGCGGCAGTGGTTCAGTGGTAGGAGCGGTTGTCCTTCAACCGGAAGGTAGTGGGTTCGATTCCCGCTCTACCCACAATTCATACTGTCATTGTGTCCTTGAGCAAGACACTTAGCCCACCTTACCTCATAAGAATGTTTAGTGAATATATGTGGTGATGGTCGTAGGCGCAAAATGGCTGCCACGTAGCTTACCATCACCAGTATGACTGTGTATGAATGAATAATGGACGGCCTGTAAGCGCTTTGAGTCCCTTGGTCCCTCGGGAGAAAAGCGCAATATAAATCCAATCCATTATTATTATTATTTATAAGTGAAAAAAGTTGCATTTAAAATATCCACAAATATTATCTCTCAAATCACTATATGACCAAATTTAAAAGGGCCATTAACCCAAACTGCTCTTTATAATCGATCATGTTCAAATGTAAATACAGTAACACTTTCTTATTGATTAGTTTCAATATGGAAGATATTGGCTCTTATATTAAACTAATAGCTCAAATAATAAAAAAGCTATGAAAACCATTGGCATATGTACAACCCTCATTAGCTTTTTTTTTTTTTTTTTTTTTTTTTTTTTTTTAATATTGCTGAAATTACTTCTTCAGTTTTCACTCGCAGGTTTCCTGAAACTGGAAATCATCTCCCTTGTTTTGTTAAGCACTCAGTATGGGGTTTCAATTCTAGAAAAATATTTTTGGCAAACGTGAATCCGTTAAAGGGCACACTCTTCCTGGACTTATTTTTAATTATACAACAGGCATTTTATTACAGAGTAAACACCAATTGACCATGGGTCAGGTCTCATACTGCTGGACTAAAGCAGATTAAACCCAGACCAAAGCAGTGCTCAACAGGAGTAAATCCATGCACAGGGCACGTTTAGGTGGATAGTAATAAACTTTTTAGCCAAATACTTTTTTACTCTTGAGTAATTTTGGACGACTACCGTTTACTTCTTTTTTGAATTAATGTTACTCATACTTGAGTATTATTTGGCTACCCACCTCTAATTATCAGTAAGATGTAAATACTGTGTGCCATTTTTAAAGTACAATTACAAAATGTATGACTATACAAAGTATATCAAAGTATCAAAGGGCCAGCAGTAGCCCAGTGGGAAGAGCGGTCGTCCTTCAACCGGAAGGTAGGCGGTTTGATTCTCACTCCCCACACTTAACCCACCTTGCCTTCAGTGGCTGTAACACTGGTAATTACTGTAGAACATTGTAAGTGGATAAAAGCGTCAGCTAAATATGTAAATGTTTTTGCCTCTAAATCTGAGATTGTGCTGTACCAGTAACTGGAGGTAAGTAACTGAGAATGCCGTTAATAGAACTAGTGCAATATTAAATAAAAAAAAGTGTGAGTTCATAAGTGTATGGACCTATCTCCTGCAGAAGAATTCTGTGGAACACCAATCATCTTGAGCAAACTGCCCTCACACAAAAGGCCAAGGACTAATACATCTCCCAGAAGTACCATAACACTCTAAATTGTCTAGTTCAGACACTTGAGTTTTTTTGTCAGGTTCTCAAGAATTTACCTACTTATTAAACAAAACAGCTAGTTGCTATGATAATTATACAACATATCTGTGGAGTGTGACTCAGAGCTTTTATCTCCGACCACGCAGCCGGATCTGAGAGAGTGTGGGCACAGAGAACAGAGCGAGGCAGCAGATGGTTGGAGGGTGAAGAAGCACATCCTTGTTTCCATTGACAGAGATGAGGCCTGAATGGAGGCTGAGGAAGCACTCTTCATATTCACATCTCAGCTGTGTATGTCTGCAGGACCAACCTAAAGTCAAACTAGTCTTCCAGTTTTTCTACTTCCTATGTATGTGTTCAATTAACACACTTTTAAAGATAAAGAGTAAGATTATTAATTTATTCATTTGCTTTTGCTTAATCATGTTGGGGGTCGCAGGTGAGTGATGCCTATCCCACCAGCGTTAGGCAGTTAGTCACAGGAGAGTGTGATCATTTCTACATTAAACCACTGACAACATATAAGATGGAGATACAATTTGTATAGCACAAGTCATACTGTATAGCAATTAAAAGTGCTTTACAAAAGAAGAGAGATGGGTTTAAAACACAAATACAATTATCAATAAAAATGTATTAAATTGAACTTAATTAATTAAAATTGAAAAAGAAGAGTGCAGATAAAATACTTTCAGTTGTCATATGCACAGTTAAACAGAATTGTTTTCAGCCTGGACTTGCTGCAGAAAACTCAAACACTCCCTCACTGTCACCCTTATGCCTGTAAAGACCCCTGCTGCAGTAAAGTGTGGAACATTATTGCATCACTGCACAACAGCCATTCAGCCATTAAAATATTAAGCTACATATTATTCCATATGGGTGCACGTGGCAGCGTGGTTAGCACTCCTGCCTCACAGCAAGAAGGTTGTGAGTTCAAAACCTGGTCGACTCTGTTTTTTCTGTGAGGAGTCTGCATGTCCTCTACGTGTTACTATGGGTTCTCTCCAGGTACTCCAGCTTCCTCCCACCGTCCAAAGACATGCATGTACAGGTTAATTGGCAACTCTAAAGTGTCTCTAGTGAAAGAACGTGAGAGTGAAATGTTGTCGGTCACTGTCTGTCTCTATATGTCAGCCCTGCGACTAACTAGCCACTGTCCAGGATGTGCCTCAGGCCCAAAGCTGCTGGGATAGGCTCCAGTCACCCGCGACCCCTAATAGGACAAAGCGGTAGAAAATGAATGAATGAATATTGTTCCATATACAGCCAAGCCCGGAATCATTCATACCCATGGCAAATTTTGCATTAAAGTTTTATTCAACCAGCAAGTTTTTTGTAGATAGGAAATGACACAGGCGTCTTCCAGACGATAAGACAATGTACAAGAGGCATTGTTGTGGAAAAAAATATTTCTTAACTTTTTTTTTACATCTGAACAAAAAGTGGCATGTCCAAAATGATTCATACCCTTCTCAATAATCAATAGAAAAGTAATTTTTGGCTATTACAGCAATCAAACGCTTCCTATAATTGCTGACCAGCTTTTTGCATGTCTCCACTGGATTTTTGACCATTGATCTTTAGTGATAACGTCCAGCTCTTTCAGGTTGGAGGGTCTCTTGCCATCACCCTGATCTTTAGCTCCCTCCACTGATTCTCAGTGTGATTCAAGTCAGAGCTCTGGCTGAGCCATTGCAAAAGGTTAATGGTTTTGTCTGCTAACCATTTCTTCACCACTTTTTCTGTGTGTTTTGGGTCGTCCTGGCCATCATAGGCTGGCATTGAATGAAAACATTTAGATATGGCCTTATAGCCCTTTCCTGACTTGTGAGCAGCCACAATGCACAGCCACAGGTCTTCACTGAGCTAATTTGTCTTAGCCACAACTGTCCACAAACCAACTGCAGAGAGCTGCTGTTCTTCACTTGTTGAGTTGAACTGCTGTTCCCAATGAATCAGGGTGATTAGCTTGGACTATTTGGAATGGTATAGAGCTTTTTTGCCCATAGACTGTGACAGTTATGAATAATTTTGGACATGCCACCTTTTGTTCAAATGTAAGTAAAAGCTGAGAAACATTTATTTCCACAACAATGCAATTGTTCCACAACTTATTAACTTATGGAAGACGCCTGTGTTACTTCCAATCAAGAAAAAGCTTGCTGTTTGAATAAAAGTAACTTTAACTCAAAATATGCCAGGGGTATGAATAATTTCGGGTTTGACTGTATATAAATAATATTGGTAAAACTAAGTAATAAGGTTGACATGGATGAATAGGAACATACACAGGGATCTTTCTCTTGTGCCTTGTAACTTAAAAACCCCTGGTATAAACTGCGGGGTATATATTGGTGATATTTTCTGCAGGCAGCAACTCTGAGTCAGCTCTGCTCACACTCTCCCACTGCCCTCTCCTCTTCCTCCTCAGTGGGCTGCAGAATGGTTATGAAACACACCAGCATTGCCTCTCTCCCTCTCTGCCTGAGCTTTAGAGCAGCACTGCCTCACTCTGCTGTGACTTCAGTTTAACTAGGACTATGTTCAGCAAACCAGTTTTCTAGTTTCGATTTGAGTTTCAATGAAATTAGGAGAAGAGGAATGAACCAATACAAGTTTTTTTTTACTAATCAACCTGTATCTGGATGACTCCCCTTCCTTCCAACTGTCATCTCTCACAAACACAGCCACCTGTATTTAAGTCTATATGTACTTGAACCACCACCTTATCATGGTGGAGGGGGATAGGTGATCCTAGGAGCTATGTTGTCAGGGCCTATATGCCCCTAGTAAGGTCTCCAAAGGCAAACAAGTCCTAGGTGACGGGTCAGACAAAGAGCAGTTCAGAACCCCTTATGATGAGCACCATGTCAAGGACCGTAACGTCGCCCTGTATGGCGCAACTGGGGCTAGACCCGGGGTTTGGGCCTTGTGTTTGAGTGCCTTGTGCCCGGGTCTTACCCTATAGGCCCCGGCTCAGCCCGAAGGAGTGACGTGGGGCTCGCTGGCGGGAAAAGAGCCTGAGCTTGTGCGGAAGGTTGAGAGATAGTTGAGCTCACCTCCACGCACAGCTTGGGTTTTGGTACTCAACTCCTCGATAGAGGCTGGACTCTCCACTACTCTGGAGTTGCCTGCGGTGAGAGGCGGCGGGCTGATGTGGGCTTGCTCATATCCGCCCAGCTCAGCACCATGTGTTGGAGTTCACCCCGGTGAACGAGAGGGTCACTTCCCTGCGCCTTCGGGTCGGGGATAGGTCTCTCACTGTTGTTTGTGCTTACGGGCCAAATGGCAGTGCAGAGTACCCGGCCTTCTTGGAGTCTCTGGGAGGGGTCAACACTCACGTGAGCAGCAACAGTGACACCTGGAGGAGCGTGATTGGGAGGAACGGCCCCCCTGATCTGAACCCGAGTGGTGTTGTGTTATTGGACTTCTGTGCTAGTCACAGTTTGTCCATAACAAACACCATGTTCAAGGCCATAGGTTGATGATCCACTTTGTAGTTGTTTCATCTGACCTCTGGCCGTATGTCTTGGACACTCGGGTGAAGAGAGGGGCGGAGCTGTCAACTGATCACCACCTGGTGGTGAGTTGGATCAGAAAGATCTTCAAGTCCAGCAGCAGTTGCTGTGTCTCTGGACGAATAAGGCTGAGATACGTAGATGAGAAATAACATTTATGCTCAAAAGTGCAGATTTACTTTTACAGATACAAATCTTAATTTCAGAGTTGTAGATGTTATACAAGAGACTAAAGTAAAATGTTACATTTAATCATATTCAATTTTTTTAGGATATAACTCACTTTAGTGCACATGGAGGTAAGGTGTCCCATGGGCATGGGCAGTGGTTTATCCCCTGACTGTAGTTCTACAGAATATACTCCGGGTTCAGTTTTGATTATGAACACTCCTGTTCACCATCTTTATCTCAACATTGCCCTTTTACTGCCCAGCTGTTCCAGCCCCGAGCAGCTACATAAGAGATATATACAAGAATGTGCTGTAAAGAGTGTTGCTCGCTCTTACCTCAGCCCCTTCTGCAGGTCCATGTATCATCCCTTTACCTGTTTTGTTTCCATGGCGATGACAACTTTTAGCGAAATGACATCATCATTTCACACACAGAGATGATGTCATTGCTTCCAGTAACAACACACACACATGCCCCGCCCTCTGCACACCCCCAGTGCTCTACTGCAGTAAAGGACAGTCACATAAACAAACAAAAAGACTTGATGGGGCGTCATGGACTCAATCACAATCATCAGTCAATCAATAATTTATTTATATAGCACCTTACAACAACCACAGATTGACCAAGGTGCTGTACAACATTAAAAAAGATAAAATAGTTACAAATAGGTCTAAAAGCACATTAGCCTACCACAATAAAAACAAGCAGTGCTACATAGCCATTAAGGGCCAAAATCCATTCTGAATAAGTGGGTCTTAAGTTTGGCTTTAAACAGAGGCCTGTCAGTGATGGACCTTAACTCACTGGGCAATGAGTTCCAGAGTTTAGGACCGACCACTGCAAAAGAACGATCGCCCACTGTTTGAACCAGACCGGGGGATCTTCAGAAGAGGTTGGGGTGAAAAATCTCACACAGATAAGAAGATGCAAAGCCACTGATTGCATTACAAACAAACAAACAAGATTTTTTTATAAATTCTGACCTGGACAGGGAGTACATGACAGGTGTTATGTGCTCGTGTTTGTCACAGAGAGACATGAGAAATAGAGACAGAAAAACACAGCTCCACAGACAGACACCCCATGGACTCAGGTATTCTTTTACTCACAGAGGTACAATACAGTTGCAATATTCAGATGGTGAGCTGCTAATGGAGCAATACTGTTCTATGCTAATTATTATTTGTTGTTTAATATTACACACATTTCCTCACTGCAGCACAGATATCCGCTTTAACCTAGTGTGAATCCAACCCCCCCATCCTCTCTCTAAAACACGCACACACACACACACACACACACACACACACGCACGCACGCACACACACACACACACACACACACACACACACACACACACACACACACACACACACACACACACACACACACACACACACACTGTGAACTCTCATCTGATTGGTTGCCGGTGACATCAGCGCTGGATGTGGAGGGCTCTCCTTCGTTGTTTCTGGAGCATCCCTCTCACCTTGTCACTGCAGCAGCATTACATCATGAGGTCTGCTGTGGTGAGAACACTGTGTTCTCCACTGTTGCATGATGGGAGCTGTAGTCCAGTTCATGTAAAAGGTTTGAGACTGCTACATGCAGATCTTGATTTAAACCTTTATTTCTACAGGTACATCTTGAGGGTTTTATTTTCAGTTTTTGACCCTAGCACTAATACACACTGACCTGCAGCAGGTACAGGTGACCTTTCAAAACAAGCACTTTTATCGAACAGCTTTTGTGCCTCCTACTGGGACAGCTTTAGTTAGGTTCTCCTTACATTACCCTATCATCATCAGTCAATAGTCACTTTAGGGAATTGTAATAATTTTTTAGTCTTCAAACATGCATCATCCTCTGTCATATCAGCCAGTCCATGCAGAATGTGGTCACTTTTACTTCTATTGTCACTGTCTCTTGGTCCCATAATGTGAATAAATAAACTTGGTGAAAACGTTTCTCCATAGTTTTGAAAATGTTCATACTCATTCATATTAGTACATGGTGTATGTCAGGTGTGAGAGTCAGACATTTACAGCGGAGTTATCATCCAAAGTCATTTATTGAAACTCCTCCAGTTTAAAAGCCCTGTTTCCTCCCACCGGCTCCAGACGACAGACGGCGCAGATGGAGGCGTTAATACAAAGCCACACAGCCTGGTTTGTATGTGTGTTAGACATGACTGTACAGGATGACTAACAGCTCATTCAGTAAATTTAGTGTTGACATTTCTTCACAGCGACACGAAGCCCACAGACCAGATCAAACTGGATCAGGTGCGACCACATTTTCTCCTACAGCAGGTTACTTTATTTGAACAGTCCAAAGGAAGAAATGCTCAGCAGTGTTGAGAAAACAGGTAACACACAGCAAAATGTAAACGTATTAAACATACATAATAAACTATAAAAACAATCAATCAAATCAAAACAACAAAGATCAAGGATATAAGTGCTCCAACTGTGTACCTGTAATGCAAAAAAAAAAAAAAAAAAAAAACAGCAGGATACATAAAACAGCTAAAACATACTGTATGCACTTTCTCAAATTAACAATGTTACCTCTCACATATTTTTTATTTTAGTAGGGGCTGACAGCAAATTTAACTGTGCTTTATTACCATCTGCTTTTCCTGTTAAGTCATGTAGTAGAACCTTCATAACTCCGTACAAACAGGTCATGTGATATGCTCCCAGTGATGTGGTGATGAAGTCATCCTCACATCACTGACTATATGTGAGTATGAATTATAGCATACTAGACACTATTCCTCTAAAGAGAAGAAGCTCTAATGCTTCTTGTCAGACCTGATAATGTGTAAGTACAATAACATAGATGTGCAATGATGTGCAACACTTTTGTTTTTGCCCCTGTTTTTCTATGAACACAAAAGGCCTATTTCTCTCTAATATTGTTCACAAATCTGTCCAAACTTATGTTTGTCAGCACTTCTTTGCTGAGATAATCCATCCACCTCACAGTGTGGCATATCACGATGCTGATTAGAGAACATGATTTTTGCACAGGTGTGTATCAGGATGGCCACAATAAAAGGCCACTCTTTGGTTCCTCGTGCCTTGATATTACCAGTTCCTGACAGGACTCTAAATTCTTCATCCTCTCCCTCTTTCTGCTTCTGTAGACAAATCAGAGGCCAGCCTCTGCTCCAGCCAATGGGAGCGCTCCGTAGTGATGTCATGTAGCAGTGAGCTGTGTGGTGCTGCTGCTGGGCTGCAGACTCCAAAAGAGCAGAGGAGACACAGCAGCGCAGGGTGAGTGTTCCCCATATTTCACTTTATATTGTACTATACACATATACATATTACTAAACACACTAGCATCACTGCTCTGCTCCTTTCTTTACAATGCTGTATAACTTAGAATTGCAATTGCTTGATTTAGCTTGTTTTTCAGGCTATGAATATTAGATTTTATTATTTAATACTGTTATGTTGATAAGATGCAGCTAAAGAACAGCAGTCAAACAGCAAACAGACATTTTGAATGAAAATACAGCCTATGCACCTGTATTTGAATAAATCTGCAATCTATTTTGTAACATATTGCAAGGTTGAAATGACATTGAAATTGATTTTGGACAAAGTAAAATTTATTAATAGAATGAGAAGTACTTGCACTGGTCACACCAAACCTTTAATGTTTGCCTCGTTTGCAACACATTGTGATTCACAGCTTTGATTGGAAATTGATTCAAAAGTGAAAAGTGTGAAAAAGTCTGGTACATGCAAAAAATGAAATGTAGATCTTGTACATTTTGCAGTGATTTTAGATTTTTCTTGTGGTTGTTGAGGATGTGATTTGTATCTAGTTTTTGGGGTTTAACACCAGTCTCTGTTGTGCTGCTGTTTTTGACTCTGGAGCTCCACTTTCTCTGCAGAGAGTGATGCTGGGAACAATGACATCATCCTTTAGACTGTGCACTCAGGCACTCAGATAGAAACATACACACTGTGTTTGATGCTTACATTTCAAACACAGTGGTTTTACATTTCTGTCTTTATTACTGTCTGCTGTAATCTGCAGATTTAGACTTTCTGTGTGTTATGTGGGTTGAATAAGTGTGTAACTGTCTCAGAGTTCTAGTGGCCTGTTCACAGTGGTGTATTCAGAAAAGATTCAGAGTTATATTTGGCATTGATTTTCCACAGCCACAGATGCTGTAAAAAATCTGCTGACAGAAACTGTATTTTTGATCCCATATATAAGTTTTGAATGTCTCATTAGTGTTTAAAAAAATAAAATAAAATGGGACACACAACAAATTTTACAGCATTTTCGAGAAAGCCATTTATTGCCCTGTCCACACAATTGTGGAATCTTTAAAATTGTTCTTTTCAGTGAGATTTGACCTTCTGTGTACAGTATAAGCTGTATCAGAAACTCACTGTGTTTCTGTGTTAACACAGTGTTACTCTGTTCACTCATAATGAATCGATGGAAACAACATAAACAACAATGCTACATGGTTTTTGGACATTTTCAGCTTACAGTTAACTTCAATTTTAATGAATAACCTAAACAAATGGAATTCTCTGAAAATCTATTGAATCGTCCAATATAGAGCCAGGTCAGCCTGAAAATGTTGTTAATATATTTTAGTTTTGTGTTCTGCCTGTTTCATGACGCAGAGATCTGCTCATTCACAGTCTTCTGCAGACATGCTCTTTCATCTGCTTATTGCAGTGGTTTTTAAAGTCTTCAAGAATGTACAGTTGATTACAGTTCAATACAGTTCAATAGTAAATACATTTCATATATAGGAATCAAACACATGTTCAAATGGTATGAATTTTACGAGAAAAATGCTTATATATTACACTCACCTTATAGGAATTACTGGCCTATTGCATTGTTGACCAAATTCTTTGATTTAAAGAGTTTTCTAGAAACTCTAAGGCTGCATCTGTAGGAGCATAGTGAGTGTGACTAAACACACTGACCCTCAGTGTGTGTGTGTGTGTGTCCCTTTTAGAAACAGCCTCTACCTCAGCAGAGCCTGTGAAGTAGTGTACGGCAGAATGACTCTCACAGGTACAGTGCACCACCAACTATTTCTATCTTTTGTTCAATATAAGGCTGAATTCACTTGAGCTCATGCGTGGTGTCTCTTTGTTGCAGCCTACAGAGAAAAGATGCGTGAGCTCCCTCTGGTGTCTCTGTTCTGCTCCTGCATCCTGCCTCAGCCCAAAGACCCACCCAGAGACATGTCAGATGGTCAGCGTCTACACACTACACAGAGAACCCACCGGGACTGATTTAGTTTTCAGCTTTCATTTAGACTTATTTATTATACATTATTACAAAATTATTATCAAAGGTCACATTACAGGCAGTGTGTCCTACACTCAAGTGAAGCTCCACCCTACAGAGATCATTAGGTCAGACTGCATTAGTCCAGGCTTCGTTCTGGTTTAGTTGAGACCAGAAGTGTCATTTTTCAAAGCAAAGTTGGATAATTGGAAAAGGCCCAAGGCCCGACAGAACCTCCTGGCTTCTCCTGTTTCAACCGCAAATAAGTTCCATATAAATGCAGTTTTATATATAATTTCTTAAAAAGGCAGTGTAACCTCTGGTGTGAAAAACTTTCACAATTGGAGAGTTAGAAAACAAAACAGCAAGCGGTAGAAAATTTCTGAAAGTTCCACAAAGAGGTGATCTTTACTTCAGAATCACTTTAAAAGTTGAAAATGAAATGATGTTTGCTATTAAGCTCAAAACATGATTAATCATGAGCCAAGGTTTTAGCTCATGTTTAAACATGTTCATATGCATTTTGGGAATATATTTTCTCCAATCATCCAATCATGGATTCATGTTATGAACATATTTCTTATTGTTGGAACAAATAAATTGATCACATAGAGTTTTATTGAAATTGTATTTTATATTTATTTTCAGTCCTTAGTGCAACATGTTCTTCAGTATATCCGTGTCCTGGTGGAGCCCACAGTACCTGGGCCTTATGTGTGTGTGCCTGTGTGTGCTGCAGGTGTGGTGGACCTGAACCTGTGCAGTATCCGGGACATGGAGGTGATCGAGTTGAGTAAACGCTCCAGTGGCCAGGCCTTTGAGGTCATCCTCAAGCCCCCCACCTTCGATGGGGGCCCGGAGTCCAGGGTGACCACCCCGCCCCGGCCCAAAC
Organism: Neodontobutis hainanensis; assembly: GCA_024349245.1. Lineage (NCBI taxonomy): Eukaryota > Metazoa > Chordata > Actinopteri > Gobiiformes > Odontobutidae > Neodontobutis > Neodontobutis hainanensis. The sequence continues at coordinate 1,217,982 of JALDNG010000191.1, forward strand.
CATCCCTGGAGGAAATCCAGAAGAAGCTAGACGCTGCGCACGAGAGGAGGAAGGTGTGTGCCGAATAATTTCACTATAAATGTATACACTGTATAGGACCCTTAACCCTTGTCTGGCTGTAATCAATAAGGGTTAAATGTTTTAATGTAATATAAATATGCTAGTAGTGGAGTCATGTCTCAGAAACACTCAAACACACTTCAAATCAAGTAGCTGGAATTGTTTGTTTATAATACGTATATGTGACAAACTATTAGTGATGTGAAGATGGCTGTAAGGAGATTCTGATTCTGCAGTAGATGTTGTTAAAGTGTGCTGTCTCGCCTCCTAGTGCCAGGAGGCAGAGCTGCTAAAGCACCTTGCAGAGCGCAGAGAGCACGAGCGAGAAGTGGCTCAGAAAGCCTTAACCAAAGAGCGTCAGGAGCAGCGCGCCGACGCACACCATCAGCAGAGACACATGCCCCTGAACGCCTCAGCGGCACGGCCTCAGGTGAGAGTCTGACCCTGTCCACTTCACTGTCCCCAGAGTGTGGACAAGGACTAACTGTTGTTCTGGTTTGTGTGTTTCAGGACTACAGCAGTGTAGAGGTAAGGACACACACTGAAGCGGCACTGAGGATTCTGGGTGAATGTGAATAACCCAAATACTATGCCCCAAAATGACAGTCAGCAAATTTCTCCACAGCAGTGTAAACAGCAGAAGTGCAACTCTTGCAATAGTTAGTGCCACAGTGCCATGCAGAAACAAAACCTACTCAACACCAGACACTTACAGAGACCCAGGAACATGAGGCTCATTCCTCTGCTCTCCATGACTTTGTATTGGTGCAGTGGCTCTGTTAGTCTTTTTTAATAAAAAATGGGAAGTCTAAAATCGTATGGTTGCTATATGTACTAAACTTCCAATAGGACAAAAAAACTTGTGCTCTGAAGCTGGAGACTGACTCATACACCGACACAAACTTCTGTAACGTTCAAATCTAATAAACACAGGCTAACACCTATAGTCTTTTTAGTCAATATTCAATATTCAATATTCAATAGTCAATATTTTGTGGCTGGGTATTCCATGTAACAAGCATAAAAACACAAAACTACATTATTTCTCATTTTCCAAAGTAAATCGAGAGCAGCAGTTTGTTTGCCCCTCTCTGCAGAGGTGTGGTTTACAGTTGGGTACAGGCCATTTCCATCAACAGTACAGTCCTGACCTCTACTTGTGCTTTACAGGTGTCATGATGGCCTGATCACAACACAAGCTGAAAATTCTTTGGAAGCCGTTTTGGAGGCTGACAGACAGTTGCACTTAGAACCTGCTCAGATGAATGGGCTGTCTAGAGCCGCTTTGGGTGAACAGGACTGATCACCGGATCTGCAACAACAACAATCGTTCTGCTGAGGACAACACTGAGAGACTCATGACAAATACAGGGGTTCTACTGTGCTATGTTGCCATGCCAACAGTGCCAATGTCTGTGTATGGACATGACTTTGTACATACATAGGATTGTGTCTTTATCAAACTCATCCTCTTGACTAATATTCCTGACTGATCACAGGCTTACCCACATGGTCATTTGAAGATTTTTAATGTGTCCATATAAACCAACAGTTGTATCATATTAGTTCTAATAGTTTATATGGTGTTACCAAGATCATATCTGTATTTTTATTTGAGCCCAGAAAAATGCTTGCTTTTATTCTGATAAACTCCTAAGGCACAATTATAAAAGGATATTGTAGCGCCACATATTCTTATCCAAAGCCACACTGCCCATGTGTCCAACTCCATCAGACGTTTATTCATACATCATATTTTACAGCTCTGTGTATGTGTGTAAAATGTTTTCCTTGTATATGCACATTTTACTTTTGTCATAAGTTGCTCAGTCTCAGTGGGTCCGTCATCTCTGACCAATACATATGTTTAAATAATGCAGTTATTGTTGAGATTGGTCCTGAAATGTTTGGGGATTGAGCCTGACAGCAGCAAGTCAAGAGGAGATATTACTTTTCAATATCAATAACCATGATGATTATGTACAGAGATCATATTATATTTTAAAACCAACAATAAAACACTAAATCAAAAATGTATTTTTCATCTTTTTATTCCAACAAACACACACCCTTTTCAATAAACAAAGATAAATATGTTATCACCAATAAATACTGATAAATTACTTTAAATTAAATCATAAATACAAAATAACTCGGTTAGTATCAATTTGTAGTTGGTCCAGTTCAATCAATTATAATAATGCTGCATTCATGGGGACTATTGTAACTATATTCATGTCACTATTGAAAGTCTTTGCTCAAATACCAAATTTATAAAGTTATATAAATTAAATTAAATTTGTTTTCACCAGAGTAAGTGAATTCTTCATGTTCAGGGAGTTTGGCTGAGGCTGTATCACAGAGTTAACATTAAACTGACTCAACAGACATTAACGTTCAACTTTCCAACTGAGTTAAAGCACATGAACATATCATCACACACCAAACTGAAGGGAGAACATGAATGCAGCATTATTAAAAGAAAGGGTTTCTCTTTCTGGGTCTGGTCCTGATCCTTTACATTGGACCTGTTTGTGTCATCTGGGTCTGGGTCTGCTCTTGGTACTGGTCAGTCCTGGTGTTGGACCACAGGTTGGACGCAGGTGCAGCCCACAGCGATGAGGCGGGGCTCCAGTCTGTAGTGGTGGTCCTGGCTGTCTTCTGAGCGGACTTTCCGGAGCAGCAGGATCTGGTGCAGGATAGGTCTGGACTCCAGACTCAGGTCCTCTCTGCCTTCAGAGTCCAGACAGCCCTGCAGCAGGCACTGGGCCTCTGACACATAGGGCGGGTACAGGGAGGAGTCATTGAACGTTCTGTACAGACACAGGAGCAGAGGGAGGGTCAGTTCAAGGCTGGAGATTACTAACTTTTATTATTGTGTTGACTTGTTGGACGTTTCTTGCTGAAGTATGCCACCTAGTGGTGGTTTATGGCTGCACAACTTAAACAGAGCTCACTTGTAGGACATAATAGAAACACCAGGGAAATACAGACTAAGTTGAAAAAGGTGAACTCAGTGTAACTCAGTGAGGAGAATGTTCATGTTGTTTCTTGCTCTGTGAGATCACCAGCCAAGCTCCCAGCATTTTCTGTCATAGATCTCTGAACAGTAGACAGCTTTAACATTTTAATTTGTTGCTCAAATGTTTGATCAAACTCTCCTACCTTCACAGGTTTTCACCAAATAGAAGATCTTTAATAATTTTTAACCATTCAATGTTTTATCCTAAAATTAAAACATGACTCAAAACAAGTGACAGAGAGGCATTCAGTTTCACAGCAGCAGCGACAGAGCACTGTGATGTTCTAGCAAAATATTAGGAAGCACTGCTTCTCTGATGTGTGTGAGGTGTCTTACTTGTAGGTCCAGGGTGAGATGGAGGCGTTATGCAGTGCCCTCCCTGGCATCATCAAGGCCTGAGCGCCAGTGCCCAGCTGCAGGGGGAACATCTTCTTCTCGACCTCATTGGACTTTCCATGTTTGGACTGGTCGCTGGCTTTTCTTATTTGTGCTCCCTCTGTCTCCATCAGGACCATCAGGACCACCATCATTCCACAGGCTGCCTGAGTAGCACAACACACAGGACACAAATTTACCACTGAGAGAAGACAAGACTGTACAAATGGAAAATTACTGTAAACAAACAACTAAAGATAGTTTCGGTTTTAGTTAAAAATATGCTTTTGGGTCTATTTCCTATTCCTACAGCTAGGACTTTTGCGAGTTTAAGCCTCCATTAGACTGAGACTGTTAAAAGATTAGAGATGGCAGGAGTACACAAGTTTAAAATCACAGCAGTCTTTGAATGTTCTGGAATTTACCTTGCAGTAGGTCAGATTCATTCTGAGGTTTTTTCTAGATGTGGATTACTGCTGCTTTTGGGCTCCTGGGGTTCAGGTGTTGGTGCTAGTCTGCTGAGAGTTCCTCTGGTTCTGGTGGTGCAGCGGCTCAGACTTTTATGGCGTGGTCCTTGACAGTTCGCACTTCCTGTGGTGATGTCATGGCCTTTGTTGAGCGCTCATGTCTTTGATCGGCCTCCTGAAGCCACACACACTGCATCCTCCACGTCCGACCCACTTTTACACAAGTACTCAGCACATTCAAGGTGATGATCATTTTTAGGTCACCTTATGATCTACAGAACTGCTTATTCAACTTTTTGCACAAATACATACCTATGAGGCACAATCAGCATATTGACTGCATTAACCATTTATTTGATCCAGAACTACATTGTCTTTCAGTGTAGCTTTTATTTTACATTTGCATTAAACTATACTTTTAACACACAATGTGAGAATGGAAATTTCCTCTTAAGACTAATGTATCTAAAAACGTTATGCCCTTTTTTCAATCCTGGTTTTGTACGTTCAAATTCTGACCCCCACCAAACTCACCTCTACAGTCACACATTCATTCACCAGAGCTGTGAGGAAATAAATGAGAAACCTTTCTAAAGTACAGTAGCTTAAAGACACGGAGAGGAGACATAGGAGGACACAGGAGAGGGGACAGGAGACAGGACAGAGAAGAGGGGACAGGAGACAGGAGAGGAGGCAGAAGACAGGAGAGAGAAGAGGGGACAGAAGAGGAGGCAGGAGACAGGAGAGAGAAGAGGGGACAGGAGAGGAGGCAGGAGACAGGAGAGAGAAGAGGGGACAGGAGAGGAGGCAGGAGAGAGGAGAGGGGACAGGAGAGGAGGCAGGAGACAGGAGAGAGAAGAGGGGACAGGAGAGGAGGCAGGAGACAGGAGAGAGAAGAGGGGACAGGAGAGGAGGCAGGAGAGAGAAGAGGGGACAGGAGAGGAGGCAGGAGACAGGAGAGAGAAGAGGGGACAGGAGAGGAGGCAGGAGAGGAGACAGAAGAGAGGAGACATTTAGATGGTTCTTAAACATAAGATTAGTATAATAATAATAATAATAATAATAATAATAATAATAATAATAATAATAATAATAATAATAATAATAATAATAATAGTGACAATAAAGACCCTTGCCTTCCCTTGCGACCGTGGGGGGCCACATGTCCTCTGAAGGACTGCATCTCGTCCTTGAAAGCCCCAACTCTCATGTCAAATGTGTCATTAAAATAACTAAGCATATTACATACCTGAATGCCAGAATTGTCACAGGCACAAACATAATGTTGAGGCCCAGAAGATATTAGCAAATATTGAATTTTTTATGTAATATTTTAAATGGCCACCTTCCTGGGTGAGAAAGAGCATCATCTCCATAAAGTTTTCTGCTCCTGATCTTATAACACATTTTTCCAACTCCCATTTACTTACAACACAATTATAGATAGGCTCTGGTCCTTATTGGCTTTTTATTCATCATTCATATTTGTGTCTCTAACACCAACTAAATTTCTGAATCCTATTTAAAATCTTTAGGGGCTGCTGAACATCTCTTTTCAAAATATGGCCCATTAATTGGCAATTCATTGTGTTACTGGTGTAAATGTTCACAAGTAATCCATTGTGTGTAACCAGATCTGACAATGTTTGTGAGCGTTAGAGCCAATTATATTTTCCCCAAAATGGCCGTTTGGTTACAGGCGTGTTAGAGCCAAACTTACAAATTTTGCAAAAAACTAAATGATAACTTTTGTTGGCCCATGAGTCTAATTTGTTGTCGTTGGGCTCAAACAAATATTTTTTGCTGTTTTTTCACCCAAAGTCACCCCAAATGGCTGACTTCCTATTGGGTTTAGGGTAGTGCTATAATAGAATTTTATACCTTCGCTTTGCACATCCCATTCACTTTTTCACACATTTGGGGCATTGCCATAGCAACATGGTGGTAGATATAGGGGTGGACCTCATTGGCTTTTACATTTATTGATTTAACAAATACTTTTATCCAAAGTGAATTACATTAAGCTTCAATTCACCAGTGTTACAGTTGGAAAAAGAAAAAGAAAAAGAACCCAGAAATGATGTTTGTACCAGATTTCATTACTGTATGAAAGACTAGGTTTTTGACTCCTTATAAAATTCTTATTATAAAATTGTAGGGTACACAAATACTTCATTGGGTCTGAGCAGATCTGACAATGTCTGAAAAAGTTAGAGGACAAATATTATCTGCTGTTTTTAAATACAGGGTGTGATTTTGGGGGTTGTACGTTCTACCCAATATGGCGGGCCCCCTGTTGGGTATATGAGGGAGCGTTAGGTTGACAGGGGGTTCGGTGCTCCTTCTGCAGTGATGCGGTAGATGTACCGGTCACTTTTTTTTCTCTAGTTGTCAATTCTTTAGACCTACACATCTTCAGGAAAACACATTATGTTTGATATCTTTGTGAAATATTTCAGTAATAAACTCTAATGTTTGACATAACCAATTGTTAAAGTATTTTGATTAGGTTTGTGGATGGACAGTTACTGTATGTTGAACACCTGACTCATGGAACATCAAAATTTTTTTTATCCAATTGTTGTATACATAATTCTTCACACTTATACTACTAATAACTAATAAACTCGACCTGCCGAAACTGAACACTTTTTATTTACACTCAGTAAATCCTCATTCAGCTGGTAGACTCTAAAGTCCCCTCTCTCTTCATTATCAGCTGTTTTTGCTTTGGTCGCTGCCACCTCCGCAGCAGCAGGACCATCTACGTCCTCTGCATCAGCAGCTCATGCTCTTCATGTCTCTGTGTCTCAGCTCCGGGGATATATCTACCTTAAAAATATTTCCCTCCATCGCTTCCCATGACATCTTTCCCTGTCGGGGTCTAAGCTCTTTTTTTTATCTATCAATAAATAATCCAGCTTTAGATGGTTTCATGTGTGGGTTGACAAAAATTTAAGAAAATTTAATTCTGTTTGCGTTAGAAATTTTAATATATTATTTAATATTAAATATGTTTTGTATTTTAGAACATGTTATTTAAATTGTATTAACATCTTGTGTTTTAAATTTCTGAGTAAAAAATACACTTTACACAAGTGTTGACTTGATGTTATTTGCAGATCATCAAACATCTTTTTACTTTTGACATAAGTAACTGAAGTATTTAGGTTCACTAATACTTAAAATAAATGTCTAATGATCTAATGAATACAATTTAAATATGGAAGTGAGTGTGTTACACAGACAATAAACATTGGTAAGAAATGAAAAACAATTACAAATGCCTTTATTGTAAAAAATTGATTTAAATCGCCAAAATCAGACACTGGATGTGTTGAATAATGAACGGCTGTATCTCAGATTGAAAATAAAGCTAAAACCAATCTAAAGCTGAGTGTCTGACTTGGGATAATAGTAGTTTACAGCTAAAATCTTGGGGCAATAGCACTCATTTTACAACCTCAGTAAAAACATTTCGCAACATTCGCAATTTCAAACTATATATAATTAGAAACGTAAGACGTTACACTTCACTTTTATATCAGTTAGTTGTCTGAACACTTGAGACAAAGGATTTTATCACTTGTTAAAGACAAAAAAGTTATTGTTTTAGCTGTGTGTGTTAAGTGTCTTAAGTCTCTAAGTGCACTTATGTTAAAATAATCTACTTTTGCTTTGCACATCCCATCTGTTAGTCATTCCATCAGGGATGTTTGTACCAAATTTCATGTTCCTTTGACAAACTACATTTTTGAGTCCCATTATAAAGTTGTAGGTGGCGCTGGAGGGTCATTTCTGAAGATATCACTTTAATTTGCATATCATTGTGTTCAGGTCATAAATGGCCACAAATGCCTCTCATCTGAGCAGATCTGACAATATTTGAAAAAGTCAGTTTTTATTTTCCCCAAAATGGCAGCATTCTTTAAAGGCTCATTACAGCCAAACCCATAAATTTATCAAAAAACTAGATAATAGCTTTTGTTGGCGCATGTGTCCATTTAGACCAAGTTTAGTGTCTGTGGGACAAAGCAGATATTTTCTTTTAATTTTTTAAAAAGAGGGATGTGATTTTGGGGGTTGAGCATTCCACACAAAAGGGCTGACGTCCTGTTTGGTTTAGGGTGGTGCTATCATAGATTACATATTTCTATTGTTGTATTGTATTGTTGTCAAACTGTGCCATGTTTCATTTTTCTTTTTTTTTGTTTCATGAGTCATTTTTTTTATAATTTTTCATGGAGACTTTGTATAAAAAAAAATCACCTGGCTTAAATTTAGGGGTGAATAAAATGTACTTTTTGTGCACGTTCACTGGGTCAAATTTGAAGTCAAAAATCAGAAGAAAGAGAATAATAATTTAATTCCCAAGCAACGATGAAGGTCCTTGCCTCCCCTTGCGATCACGGAAGGCACATCTTCTCAGAAGAACCACATCTCGTCCTTCAAAGCCCAAACTGCAATGTTAAATGTGTTGATAAAATAAACATGACTTTGAATAAATACATTTTTTACTGGGCTTGAATTTTGGGGCAAATAAAATAGAATTAGAAAATAGAATCAAAAAGCAGAAGAAAGATGATAATAATAATAATAATAATAATAATAATAATAATAATAATAATAATAATAATAATAATAATAACGGAACGCAAGCAGATTCTTGGGCCTTCATTCATTCATTCATTCATTTTCTACTGCTTAGTCTCGTTAGGGGTCGCGGGTGACTGGAGCCTATCCCAGCAGCTTTGGGCCTGAGGCGGGGTACACCCTGGACAGTGGCCAGTTAGTCGCAGGGCTGATTCTTGGGCCTAATAAAGGCTTTTTAAGAGGAATTATTATATGTAGACTGTGCCGAGTGAAAAGGAACATCTGCAGAATGAATATTATTACCATTGCTCATTTATTATTTAGGTTATGAGAATGATGAGATGCTTTTTTAGTAAATGCATCAAATTATCCACTTATTTTGTTCTAATTATTATTTAAAGAACCACATATTGGCCTAATAAGGATTTTGAAAGTCATATTAATGGTAAATGTCTAGTAGGTTTATAGATGTATATAATCCTTTCTTAACCTTTCTTAAGTCCCCTTCTTTCCTTCTGTTACGCTCAGAAACAGTAGTAGAGTTATGTGAATGTGGTGTGGCTCAGTGGCTCCTGTGAAGACTCCTGTGCACTGACCTGGTTTACAGTTGTGTTGTGACTCAGGTCTGGTTCAGATTACAGCATCATGATTGTGAAGAGTCATCTGTGAGCCCACACTGCCAGCTCGGCTCCGACCTGGTTTGATGCATATCAGTGATTTCCCGTGTCAGTTCACAGCTTCAAGATGTTTATCTCCTCCTCTATATTTTCACATACTATTCAGGAGCTCCACTGTGGTGATAAAGTATACACTCAGTGGTGGTGAGAGCCATACCACAGCAGCAGGACCTGTTCATCTGGGGAACCACCTATGAAATGACCTCATAGTTTACTGTTGATTTCCTACAAATATTGATAGCAATGAATCATTCCTAGTCTGTATATATTTTTTTAAACCTATCTCTTTATGTTAGACAGGAAAAAATAAAAATAAAAAAATGAGACTTTAATGAATTTAAATGCAGAGTTTTCTAGCAGCCCATTACTGGTCTTTGACTAGCAGTAAATAAAAAAATAAAAAACGGACTTAAATGAGTGTTTTTACTTAACCATACTTTTTACTTGTACTTGAGTAGATTTGTGAAGAAGTAACGCTACTCTTACGCATTTTTTTTACACATTCTGTGCTTTATTTTGCTAAAGAGATGCCCTGCAGTCACATGACCAACAGAAACTGTGGAGGCATACCGGCACAAACACTTCACACGCAGCAGGAATAGAAACATAAAAAAAAGAAAAAGTGAGATATGAAAATTTGTGTTTCTTGTTCTTATTTGTTATTTTGTAAAGAGTTTATTTATTTTTTACAAATGTTTTATTTTATTATTTGGAAATACCAGAATTTGCACATTATTTTATATTTTTGTCTGATCAAATCATTTGAAAAAATAAAAATCTGACATTATGATCAAAGCGGTGATCAGTACTTTTAACCAAATACATTTATCTTACTTGAGTAATTCTTTAATATGACTACTTTTTACTTCTACTTCTAATTATTTTGAAGTAACGCTACTCTAACTTGAGTACAATTTTAGGCTACTCTACCCACCTCTGGGTGCAAATGACCGCCCAGAGGTGGGTAGAGTAGAGGCTGAGTAAATCATCCAGCATGGATCTTGCTCGAGTAGTGAGGCAGAGAAAATACATTACAACAAAGGAAAATTACAATTTTGAGACAAATTAGACAAACAAAAATATTATTGTGGCTTTGCCCACTGACAAACAGGAAGTTGGCCATCTTGGCCTGAAGTTGCACACCCCCTGAAGTTGTCAGATTTCTTACTCCCTACACTTTAACAAACTTATCCTAGGGCATTTGACTGAATGGGCTCAACTTTGCTCAGAATCACCTACAGATGTGGGGCATCAAAATTTTATGGTTTACCAGTAGTGTTTTTATTTTTTTATTTGCCAACATCCAGTATCTATTTCAAACATCTACTGATGAGGCAGGTGTGCACGGATGCCCTGAACTCACTGATGTGTCAAAATAATGGGTACTTTTTTTAAAATGGCCCTCCAGAGCCCCCTGCAAATTTTGAATGGGACTTGAAATTTATTTTGTTGTAGGCAAAGGAAATTTGGTGCACACAACCCTCATGTCCTCCTGAACATAAAAGCCTAAGATGACTCACCTCCATCTGCAACCGTGTTGCCATGGTAATGCCTGGATACTGTGCTTAAAATGAATGGGATGGAAAATAAAATTTATCATATATAAATGAAAATTGACACATCCAGCTTAGGATTCGGGTTTTTTTCAAACTGCATTAACTTTGTCATACATGATCAGATTGCAATCGGACCTCACAGTCCATTTGTTCATACTCATGACCTAAATGCAAATATACAACAATAAACCCACTATCTTGCAAAACCCTCCATCTAAGGCAGGGGTCTCCAACAGGCGGACCGCAGTCAGGCACATTGCTACACACATTGTTTGAAATTTATTTTAGAACTGGCACTTCTAGGACACCTATGTATACACATGCGGGTCCTCGGGTTACTATGGTAATGTACAGAGCAGCAGAAAATAAACTTGTTAAGCGTAAGCCTGATAATGAGTTAGAAACAACTAAAATCTAAAAGTTGAGCCTCGGCAAAAAATTACGGAGATTCACTGACGTTATGGACGGAGAGGGAACGTTTATTTTAATCAGAAAATACAGCTCCTCAGCTCTGTGTCAGTGTCAAAGCTGAACAACTGGACTTTATCCTCCAGTCCAGGCTGCTGTGATAATCAGAGAATGAATCCAGAACTGAACCAGGACTCAACAGTTGTCATGTCATAATTAAAAAGACTCTAGCTCAGAGGGAAGTGACAAAGGCTAATAATGTGGTGAGGTGTACATTTGTCTCTTTACTACTTTATTCTGTCGTAAGTTAGGTACTTGACTTGTGCGAGTAATTAGCTCATGCTATTTGCATTCATTTGAACCCAACACATGTTCATTTGGATGATTAAAAAAGAAAAGGTGTGAAAGGAAAGTTTGAAGATGAGTGACACAAGTTAAGTCTTTAAGCCCGAGCCTGTTTTTTGGTGTTATTTATTTAACCTTTATTTAACCAGATAAAAACTCATTGAGATTAAAAATCTCTTTTTCAAGAGTGACCTGGCCAAGACAACAGCATTTACATACAATTTAAAAAAACATACATGACAATGTGTGCAGGTTTAAAAACAGTTACATTTTCCAAGCTCATTGAGTTCACGCTTCTTTAGAATAGATTTAAATTCTCCCAAAGTCACAAGTTCCGATAGATTTAAGTCTTTTTGCAGTTCATTCCATGCACAAGGGGCAGCTACTGAAATGCTGCTTTAAGGCTGATTTATGCTTCTGCGTAGGGGGTACGCCGTAGTGTACGCCGTAGGCTACGCACGTAGGTGACGCCGTCGTGAGCATTTATACCCATAGACATACATAAGAAAGGCTAGATGTCTCACGGCGCAGTCTCTAACGGCATCACCGGCGGCCATCTTGAAACAGGCAAGCTTTCTGGGGGACTCTATGGTACCTGATGTAAGGTGAGTGATCTGCACGAACATAAATACTTTTATCTCGCTGAAATTTTGACGGATTTACAAAATGTTTGATTTCTTACAAACGTTAATAATGTGGCTATAATTCTGGATGCGTGAACATGTTGAAATTGCAGCTTTTCTTTTCGAAAGACGACTTAATCGTGCAGCATAACGTTACTTGTGCAAGTTATCAAGGCTGAGACCACCATCGAGCTGTTCAGTTATAGTTTTACTGACACCAATAATGATTTTATGACAACGAATTTTTTTTAATCTATATTACAGTCATTGTGAATGTGGTTGTAGTTATTAGCTGGCTTTGAGTGAGACCTAACGTTAGTAGTTACAGTTGAGCTGCTACCCAGCAATTTTACATCAGTGGGAGAGGCAGAATTGCTCTTTCTTTTCAATATAACTTAAGTTGCACATGATTTCCAATCGGTTTGGTTTGTTAAAAACATCTTATTATTGTGTTTTCTGAAGACATGCACATTAACCCTAACCCTAAGACATACACAGTACCTGGAAGTGTCACAAACCATTTTGAGTATATAGAAAAATGCCTGTATTTGTATCTGTTTGCCGAATTTATCACCACTGATACAGTCTGAACTGTATGATAATGTCATGCAACTTAATTTATACGGAAAGATCATTCAGGGGTGGCTAGTTCTAGTGTTTTTTTTTTTTTTTTAAGCATAAAACTTTTTTAAAGCATGTAGTGAATATCTGTGTACTATACTCCATATATCTTTTTTTGTTTTTAGGTGGCTGGAATAACAACCTAATGCCAGTTCAAGTACATCTTCAGGAAGCTGATGGCCCGGTGTGGGGTTGGTAAACCATGCAGAGGCAATGTGACAGCACAGGATGACACAGAGTCCCTCCCAGCTGTCATTGTCACCTCTACAAGCCTGTCAGCTGTAGATATGTCCTCTGCAACAAATGAATAAATAGACTTTTGTGTAATTATTCCATATTTTGTGTAGTAATTCTATATCAGAACCCCTGATATACAATCCAAATAGTCTACAAGAAACTTCAGAGTGTTACCAAGAGGTTACCACACAGTAAGCCTTTATTATGTAGCCTATGTCTATGTTTTGGGTAACCAAAAGTCCTATGGGGAGTTTCGATAGGGCATTTTACAAAACGCATGAGCATACCTTGGCAAATCAATGGTCTAAAGTACTCATACTTCATTCTATATTGATCTGCTTTTGTACACAGCTTTACAAGACCTGGTGCTTGGGCTCAGTTGTGTTTCTAAAGTCATATCAAGAGACCTAGAAGCTGAAATGTGGTCAGTTGAGATGCTTGTTATCCAACAGAAAGAAAAACAATATTCTAGCCTCTATAACTCTGTGCAAGTACTTCACATAATTATTCTGATTGTTTCCTAAGAAACTACAGGGTCTCAGTTTTCTAAAGAGGTCAGGCATTTGATGGTAGGCAAAAATAGCTGGGAACAGTGATCTCTGAAGTAGGCGCAGTGCAATGTCAAGGGGAAAAGCCTAGTAAATGGCCCAATCCTCAAGAAGTTAAAATAAACATAATAATTCAAATTATTTTATTATAATATTAACATTATAAAAGTGTGTGTGTGTATATATATATATATATATATATATATATATATATATATATATATATATATATATATATATATATATTCATTCCTTGGGCGTGTGTATATTCATTGCATCTCTATGTTCTGTTCAATGTTATTTTCATATGGAAGTCCATGGTTATAATTATTCATAAGTAGTGTCATAAGTATATCTCTGACGTTTATAACAAACTAAACTGTTTAAAAATCGGTAGAAAATTTAGCAAGTTATGGTTATTTAAAAAGTACATGCACCATTAAAACACAATGTTACGAGTGAGCAAGCTGCCTGTGACAAGATGGCCGCCAGTTGCGGACGTCGACCTCCATTGGCCAACAGCGCGGACGAGACATCTAGCCTTTCTTATGTATGTCTATGTTTATACCTCTGCGTATGTCTGTTTTGCTCTGCAGTACACCGCCGAAACGCTAGTTGACGCGAGCGGGTTCCACTGTGTTTGAAACGACATTTCAGTCACCCCACGGAATTGTTTTTTTTTTTAATATATTTTTTTCACCCCACGGAATTGTGCCAAGGCAAAACAACATTGTGTGTCGTGGTCAACCTGGTGTGTAACTTGTATTGGTGTAAAATATAATGCACCAATAAATGACATGAGGGATATTTTATTTTTTTTAAGTTTGTACTATACATACAAATGGTGGAACTATGTATAAGACAATGCACCTTGTAAAGGTGCAATGGTCTATAATTGTTTACATTAAATAGATGCAAAAGAGCAAACTATACAAATAAATTAACTTTAAGATCTTAATGTACTGTAACCTTAACCATAAAATATACATACAGCAGGAACAAACATAATTGGTTCAAACTATATACACAAATTGTTTGATGCAAAAGATAGTAAAAACAGGTGCAATGGTCTTAAATTGTAAATTAAAAACAGATGCAAAAGAGCAAACACAGACACATGTGCAACTATTAGTTAATGTTTATTTACAATAACCTTCACACATTTTTGAAACAGCAGTATTTTTTTAATAAAAGTGTAAACCATATACAAATGTGGGCATGACAGTGCAATGTATTAATGTGCAATGATCTACAATTATTATCAAAAATAGATGTAAAAGAGAAACTTCACAAATGATTCAAACTACAGTATAACCTGCATGAACTGGTGTGAACAGACAATAAATAAAAAAGCTGAAGTGCAAACTATATACACAAAAATAACTAAAAAATCTAAAGTGCAAACTGCAGATACAGTGCATTTCCATATGCATTGCCTGCACTCTGTGGTCCTCCGCAGCAGATCTGCAACAGTTTGTCCAAACCTGTCGCTCTCATCATTGCCTTGACACAGTCTCTGTTGAGCTCCACCCGCCGTTCCTCCAACTGAGCCTCCAACAGAGCAACCTGCACTTGGACCCAGTCATCTTTTTCTTTTCTCTTTCTTTTTTGTGCTATACTTGGACTGTGGGACAGAAGAGATGGCTGCGGGGACAGAAGAGATGGCTGCGGGGACAGAAGAGATGGCTGCGGGGACAGAAGAGATGACTGCGGGGACAGAAGAGATGACTGGGGACAGAAGAGATGGCTGCGGGGACAGAAGAGATGGCTGTGGGGACAGAAGAGATGGCTGCGGGGACAGAAGAGATGGCTGCGGGGACAGAAGAGATGACTGCGGGGACAGAAGAGATGACTGGGGACAGAAGAGATGGCTGCGGGGACAGAAGAGATGGCTGCGGGGACAGAAGAGATGACTGGTGATGGGGGCTCTACTCTACCACTTGGTAATCGGTCATCATCGCTGTTGGCTGGAGGTCTCACATCCGATAAACCAGTGGAGTTTGAGCTGGTATCAGTCCCATCCTGTGAATATGAAAAAAATAGCAAATAGTATAAGTTATACATAAAAGATGATGCATTCATTGTTAAATCATAGATAGATAGAGCTATAATAACAGCATATTCATACATTGCAAATGCTAAATTGTTGCATTTGTATTTTCTGTAAGCCAAATAAAATTACAATCTATTATATTACATAAATACAACCCATTACATATAATTACAACCTATTACACATGCTTTTGGACTCACAGGTATATTATTTTTGCAAAAAAAATACCCATGTGGTAGCATTGCTAGTTAAGTCAGCTAACGAAACACAATAGAGGTTCATAAAAGGGCGTGCATTATTTACCTTATCGTCAAAGTTTGACTCCGTAAGCCGATGTTTGACATGAGGTGCCAGCCAAGATAGGAATATATAAAACGCTGGGATTGTTTTTCCTCCTGGATCCCCGCTCCTTGAGGCAAGTTTTTACGGAGGCAGCGCACTTGTCTCGAGAGTTCTTCCATCTCTTCATGCACTCCGCTACATCTAAACCCACGTTGGAGAAGGCTGTATTTCCTCACTTCTTCAATTAATCGCTCATTAACTTAGTCCATTTCCATGTTGGCTCTTCACTGAATTTGAATTTAAAAATGGCGGGCGGTCCAGAGAGCAGAAGACCATTGCGGAAATGCGTAGGAGGAAGCGTGATACTATCCAAGCCGACCAATCACAGATCTTACGGTCCGCGTCGCGACGCCGTAGTTACATTTTTGAGGAGGTGCGCGTCAGGCTACGGCGTAGGGTACACGTCACTGCGTATGCTACGCCGTGGCGACGCGCACCCTACGCAGAAGCATAAATCAGCCTTTACCCAACTCTGTTCTGACTCTGGGAACCACCATCAGTATGTTCTTTTGAGAACACAGAGCATACTGTTGTAGTTTTTTATGCATGTATGAGCAGAGGTAAGAAGGGAAGAGCCCAAGAATACATTTATAAATGAAAATCAGCAAATGAGACCACCTGCGAACATACAGGGACGGAAACTCAACTGTAGCATACAATGTACAATGGTGAACACGATTTCCACAACCAGTCATAAAACATAAAGCACAATGATAAACAGTGTCCAGCTTTTTTAAAAGACAATCAGATGCATTCATAAAAAGGAGATCGCCGTAATTCAATAAAGGTAAAAAAGTTGTAGAAATGATACGTTTCCTGGTAAAAACAGAGAAACAGGATTTGTTTCTGAAAAGAAAACTGAGCTTTAGCTTCAGTTTACGTATGTTGTTTAAAAGACAGATTTTTATCAATTACAAAGCCTAAATACTTGTAAGAAGAGACCATTTGGATTTCTTTTCCATCAGCTGTTATTATTTTAGGGAGCTAAGAGGGCAGATGTTTTCTATTTGAGAAAACCATAACTTTAGATTTGTCTGCATTTAACACTAGCCTCAGCCAATTTAGATGAGACTATGTGTCTGCTTGAAAAGGACAAGTCCACAGTAAATTGACTATATCTCTGCAACTACAAGGTGTATTTCAATAATTCTGGTGTCAAAATGATCAAGTTGGAAAATTTGTTGGAAATAAATCAAGATGGAAAACAACCAAATAACATTTCCGCCTAAAAAAAAACAAAACAGTATTGGGATTAATATCTCTTGAGATGAAGTCTTTTGAAGCTCAAAAACTATTTTAAATTACAGCCACACATGTCAACATTACCTGCACCAAATATAATTGTTCTAATGTGAAACAAACCAAAACTATTAAGATTTTAGTCTGAAATGGTCAGGTGGCGTCTCCTTTATAAAGAATAGGGCTGGGTTGTTACAAGTGAGGCAAGAAGCGTTTGACACTGCTTGAAGCTTTAATTATTATTATATCCTATTGCAAACACACCCACAATAGTATAGTAAGAAGAGACAGGGGTTCCTTTTGGAGGTTGGCTCCAATTTAACCATGTGCTGCAGCTAAATTCTCACAAGATTTGTGAGTTTACAAACACATAAAAAATCCATCTTGACCTGCTTCAGTACAACAATAACAACATTATTTTTGACTTAACGCCAATTGATTAAATGTCTTTATCTTGGCTGAGATTTGCTTGCTAGACTACCAATTATTGCTAAATTCAAAACAAACATATACCTTCTCCACTAAAATATATTTTAGATAGTTTTCTCCTGCATTTGTCACAAACTGCTAAGGCACGAGGTCTTAGTTGCTTCCATTGAATCAAATCTGTAATTATTTTTTGTTTCCTGCTCCTAAATACAACTGGCCCAATTCTATTTATTTTTTCAGCATTTGTTGTAAAACTATTAAAAATATATATATATTATGCTGCTGTTTCAAAAGTGGGTTATGTGGTGTTGTTCTAGGACCACTGCTTTGTTTCTGTAGTGCCTGGAAACACCCTACAGTTACACTTGTGGCTGCAGAGGGGAGTTCTTTCAGAAACACTGCTGTGGTTTGTGTGAACCACCAAAACTAACGTACATCCAGGAACAAAATCTTAAATACGTCACACTTCTGCTGCAGGGGATTATAGGTTAAGACTGGAAATGTGGAACTATGGCATATCTAATTCATGTTTTTAAAAACTCTGCCATATCTGGAAAAATAAATTTAACACTTTATTTTACACTACACTTGACACATTGCATCTACCTCATTAAGTACAATATAAGACACTGTAACAAACTTAAGACACTGTAACAAACTGTCATAACATGTAACTACATAGAACATACATATTTTTCAGAGGCACCTAAACATAATTCCATTCTGTATGTACTATATAGTTTCATGATTTGTTACATGGAGGTTGATACAATGTATCAAGCATGGTGTCAAATAAAGTTGCACCTCAAATAAATCTTTCGATGAGATTGCCTCAGGGTACACCATCCATCCATCTTCTTCCACTTATCTGGGGTAAGGTCGGGGCAGCAGTTTAAGCAAAGAGAGACTTCCTCCTCCCCAGACACCTCCAGCTCTTCCGGGAAAAACCAAGGTGTTCCCAGGCCAGCCAATAGACAGTCCCTCTTTTTTGTCCAAGGTCTCCCTGCGGTCTCCTCCCGGTGAGACATGTCCCTAACACCTCCCCAGGGATGTCACAATAATTTGAAATGAAAATGTCCTAATATGGTGCTATATGAGAATATTCTGGTGTTATGATAAAAAAATGTAGTGAATGGTACATTGTTGTGTATTATAATACATTATTATCTGTTGGTTAGTACCATTCACAAACTCAAGCACAACTGTTTAACCTAAATACTCATATTTGACCAACTGCTCTACTGAACTGTTTTACACAATGTCAATGAAAGGGTATATCCTAGTCAAAACATGGAGGCAAGTCTCTAGTGCCATCTTTAGGTGAAGCTTTACAAAAGTTTTAAATATTCAAATCTGGTGCACATTTTAAATCACTTCCTTTTTGTTCTTTTGTGCTGTGCCAGCGTTTTGCTGCTGTGTCTGCAGGAAAAGTGCTGACTGCCAGATTAAAACATGAGTTAACTGTTGCTGTGTTGTGTGGGGACAGCTAAACCAGGTCAAATAAAAGATGCTGACAGTCTGACTGAAAGTCTCAGCTCCACTACATTACTCACTTCCAGCACAGCACCCTGATCACCACATAAGGCAACAGGAAATGCTGTCTTTCATTTGATGCACTGAGAACTGCAAAAGCTAAATTTACTCATATCTATATTTATCAGTGTTTATCTATGAATTTATCTGATTATTTTTTCTTTCTCTTGGTGGGTGAGATCAAGACACAAGGAAAGGAGGCGGGTGAGGATAAAGCTGCTGTACAAATCCATTTCACTCACTCACTTCAAGTTGTGATATTGTGAAACCTAAATACAAACAGAAAAACATTTCACAAAGCCATATTTCATTCACAATAGAATGTATCATAACAGTTGCTGAAACCTTAACATTTTACCATTTCATGAAAAATTATTGGCCAAATAGAAAACCCTTGTATGGTCAGAAGATGATGTGATTTTTATTTTTCTTATTTCTGTGGACTATATATACATATTGTCTGAACTAAAGATAAGCTTGTTCTATGCCAAAGTACAAAAGCCTAAACCTTTGAGATGTGTTGCTGCCCTCAATTCAAAAAGAACTATTGTGTTTCAGTAAAGTTAAAATGTTATATGTTGTTTAAGTTCTTTTGTGACTAAAATGGTTTTATGAGATTGCAAATATTGCAATCTGTTTTTAGTCACATTTTACACAGTGTCTAAACTTATTTGTTATTGAGTTTGTACAATAAGTGCTTTGAGATGTACTCTAATTCTAATTCCAGGGCAGACCATTCCAGGCATTCTCAAAAACACCAAAAGTCCAGTCTAGTAGATTATCAGCCTCTGTCAGCCCATTTTCACTCAGAGACAGTGTTGGTGCCAGCTGACCAATCACAATAAAGCACTTTAATCAGGTAATAAGACATAAAAAGCACATTCTATTAAAATGCTTTGTGTGTTTTATTTAATTAGATTATAATGATAGCAATAGTCTTTATCCATCTTCAGAGTACAGCGCTCATTTGAGTATCACTTTCTATTGAGGTTGTTCTCTGTGGAAACTTGCACCGGCTGGCTGGCTGAGGACAGAAACACAGCTCAATAATCAAAACACAAGTGTGGTCTTTTGAGTGTGAGCTGCTTCTTTCAATTTGACTTGCAGCTTTGTATTTCAAAAGTCTTAATGAAGGCAGATTGTTGCCGTAGGACATGATTGTTTCTTGCTGCATTACACTGACATACACTCACTAAATAAGAGTGGCTCTGATTCATTTATTTTCATCCCCTTTGTCCCATTAGGGGTCGTGGGTGACTAGAGGCTATCCAAGCCATATTTTTAACCTAATATTTATATTTTAAAACAATATTTGACCAATTCACAAGGGCAATTTATTTTTATGCTTGGCATTGCATTTTAAAGCATTTAAAGGTGATGCAGTTTTTGAGAAACACTGGATAAAGCAGTGGTAGTAACCAAGCAAAGCCAAAGAATGATTTTTACCTGTTTCACTGTATGGGACACTGACCACCCCTTTCTTGCTGATTACGAGGCTCAAATTGGTCATTTCTTGTTGGAACAAATTGCACTTCTTTGGCTGTTGTTTCAGGCTGTACTGGTCCAGCCTTAGGAATACTTCCTCCAGATATTTTACATTGCTATCAAAATTTATAACTACAACATTGTCCAAATAAATGAGGAGAAGAGGTTGTCATTAAACAGGTACAGTACCTAGGCATCTGGAATTTAGCAGGGGCATTGCGTAGTCTAAAAGACATTGTTCATCAAGTGAAATCTATCATCTAAAGTCAGAATGAATTTTCCAGTTATTTCCAGAAAAAATAAGAGTCATAAATTGTGCAGAAAGACTCAGCAGCAGTGACTGAATGTGCAGAAAGAGAGAGGATCTGTGACAGGTGAGCTCTCAGCAGCTGGCACATAGAAACAACACTGTCCTAACTCCAAATTGTAAACCATTTTGTTATTATTATTGACACCTGTTTTGGTACTAACTGCATCGGCTGATCTGTAGTCAAGAGGCAGATACATCTGGAGAATGCTAACATTGTGACAGAGCCCCTGCAGAACCAATGTGTCGTGTTGCCAATTGTCATAGAGTCTGCTTCATTTGGTCAGAAGTCTGCACGGAGCTAACCCTGATGATGAACTGGTCACAAAAGAGGTTACAACACATGCTACTTGTAGAAAAATGACACAGTAAGAGAAACGCTTTTTTACTGCCAGATGTGATACTTTGATGCAGAGGTAAATTTTGAGCATAAACCCATATCACACAGTAGCTTTGAATCAGGAGCCAAAACACTGAAGTGCTCTAAATTCATTTTAGTAGTTAAGTAGCCTAGTGTAATGTAATAAGATGACATTGCTCCTTTTTTTGGCTGGCAAAAAAATGGCCTCAACAAAACACTGTGAACCTGAGTGACCCCACTACCACAGTGTACTGTGAACTAAAGTGAATAAGTCCCGCTGTTCTATGTTTTATTTTTTTCTGAACTGACGTATATTTGCTGTGTGCTGTTTGTGAACTGATAAGCAATAATCTAAATTACACAGTGCATATTATTGGCTAACTTTAGACACCTTATCCTGTCCCACACAATTAGCACACCACTGAATCTGCTGCAGACGGACTAATGAGTCAGACAGATGCAAACTTTGATGTCACCTTTTCATTTTGTGAGTGTTACACAACTCCAAGCCAGATTTGGTGTAGAATGAGCTTTTTATACCTCACAAAAAGGCCCGAACACACAGAGCAGAGCAGAGTGTGGTATACGTGTCTGACTCAGCAGCCATCTTTTTTTATGACAACATGAACCAAGAAATGTAATTGTTACTTACTAATTACATGTAAAAATAGATGGTATATACAAAATATGTAAAGTGAAAGTTCACTATGGCATTACCTTACTAAGGAACTTCAAGGCAAGGCAATGCAAGGCAATTTTATTTCTATAGCACAATTCATACAGTAAGTAATTTATTTATATAGCACCTTTCACAGATAATTATCACAAAGTGCTTTACAATAGTGTTTTTTACATGGAGCTTCCACTCACCCCATTCACACACATTCACTCCTGGGGCAGACAGAGAGGGGGGCAGCCACACAACCGGCGCTCACAACCTTCTCCTACCACCACCAAACACACTTCTACAGTCACACACAATCATAGACAATCACACACAATCATACACAATCATACACAATCACACACAATCATACACAATCATACACCAGTGCTACGGACACTGGAGGCAAGGTGGGTTAAGTGTCTTGCCCATGGACACAACGACAGTATGAACTGTGGGGCGAGCGGGAATCGAACCTACTACCTTTCGGATGAAGGACGGCCGCTCTACCACTGAGCCACTGCCGCCCCATACACTGGGTAACTCAAAGTGCTTTACAGAAATAAAAGACAATTTACAAGATTTAAATTTAGAAACATAAGAAAATTTTAAAACATAAAAGAAGAGTGCAGATAAAAAAAACACTTTAAGTTGTAGTGTAGGCGGAGCTAAAGAGGAGGTTTATAACCTCCCTTTGAACATTGTTAAAGTTGAGGCTGTTCCAGGTTTTTGCTGCATGAAACTTAAACACTGCTTCACCCTGTTTAGTTCTAACTCTGGGCACGAGGAGAAGGCCTGTCCCAGATGTTCTCAGAGTCCGAGGAGGCTCATAAGCAACTAGCATTTCAGAAATATATTCTGGTGCTAAACCATTTAGAGACTTGTAAACCAGCAGTGCTGTTTTAAAGTCTATTCCCTGAGCAACAGGAAGCCAGTGCAGAGATTTTAAAACTGGACTGATGTGGTTGTACTTCCTGGTGTTAGTTAGAACCCGAGCAGCAGCGTTCTGAATAAGCTGCAGCTGTCTTAACCCTCGTTTTGAGAGACCAGTGAGCAGGCCGTTACAGTAAACTAACCTGCTGGAGATAAAAGCATGAATAAGTTTCTCTAAGTCTGGTTGAGATTCCTTTGACTCTGGAAATGTTTTTAAGGTGATAAAATGCAGATGATGTCATTGACTTAATGTGACTCTGGAAATTTAAGTCTGAGTCCATGATGACCCCTAGATTTCTAACCTGGTTTTTAGATTTTAGAGAAAGAGACTCAAGGTGACTGCTGACACTTTCTCTTTCTTTCTGTGGCCCAAAGATTATTTCAGTCTTGTCTCTGTTCAGTTGGAGAAAATTATTTTGCATCCACACGTCAATCTGTTCGATGCAGTGACA
Organism: Neodontobutis hainanensis; assembly: GCA_024349245.1. Taxonomy (NCBI): domain Eukaryota; kingdom Metazoa; phylum Chordata; class Actinopteri; order Gobiiformes; family Odontobutidae; genus Neodontobutis; species Neodontobutis hainanensis. The sequence goes on from JALDNG010000191.1 coordinate 1,241,312, forward strand.
GAGTGAATGGATTGGTCCATTTTCACCTGCTGTGAGTGAAATGTAAATTTATTTTTTTATTTATTTTTATTTATTCACATTTTTCGTGAGAATTAATCCTTTGAGATGAATCATCTCATTTTCGAGGGGGTCCTCTTGCTCACATTTAATCATTAGGGACAATTTAGAGTTGCCAATTAACCTATACATGCATGTCATTGGACGGTGGGAGGAAGCCAGAGTACCAGGAGAGAACCCATGGTAACACATGAAGGACATGCAGACTCCTCACAGAAAGACTGGAGTCGGCCGAGAATGTTTTAGTCGGCCGGGTTTTTGAACTCACAACCTTCTTGCTGTGAGGCAAGAGTGCTAACCACTCTGCCACGTGCACCCCATCTGAGTGTCATCTGCATAATTACGGTATGATACGCCACAGCTGTATATTAACTGGCCTAAAGGAAGCATGTAGAGATTGAATAATAAGGGTCCCAAGATAGACCCCTGTGGAACCCCACATGGCAGGGCCATTTGGTCTAATACACAGTTACCAAACGAAACAAACTTCCTGTCTTCAAGATATGACTGAATCCATTTAAGAGCAGTTCCAGAGATACCTATGCATTTCTCTAATCTTTGTGACAGGATTTCATGGTCCACTGTATCAAACGCAGCACTCAAGTCCAACAGAACTAAGACAGAGACTTTGCCCGCGTCAGTGTTCAGACGGATGTCATTTGTGACTTTGATAAGTGCAGTCTCAGTCTGTGATGGGGCCTAAAACCAGACTGAAAAGGATCAAAGCAGTTGTTAAGCAATAGAAAGTCATTAAGTTGCTGATATACAACTTTTCTGATGACTTTCCCTAAAAATTGCAGGTTTGATATGGGTTGATAGTTGTTGAGCACTGTAGCATCAAGACTGCTCTTCTTTAGGAGAGGCTTGATGACAGCAGTTTTTAAGGCCCTTGGAAATGTTCCAGACTGTAAGGAATTATTGACTATATCAGTGAGTTGTGGTAACGAACTGCTTAGTACTGATTTTAGAAATCTAGTGGGTAAAACATCGAGGCAGCAGGTTGATGAACTCAGGCTGGAGACAGAGCCCCAGAGTCCTGAAAGCTTGTGCCCCCCAGCTTAGCGGAGTTCTGCATCAGATCTTCAACCTGAGCCTGGGTCTCCAGAGAGTCCCCCTGGTGTGGAAGACGTCATGTCCCAGTGACCCCAAGGACTACAGGTCATGGCACTGACCTCCCACGTCATGAAGACTCTGGAGCGATTCGTCCTGGAGAAGGTGCGACCCATGGTGACACATCTACAGGACCCACTCCAGTTCGCCTATCAGCACCACCTCGGTGTGGATGATGCCATCATCTACCTGCTCCACAGAGTCTACGCCACCTGGACAAACCGGCCACCACTGTGAGAATCATGTTCTTTGACTTCTCCAGTGCGTTCAACACTATCAGACCAGGGCCGCTGGCTGAAAAGCTGGAGGTGATGCAGGTGGATGACCCCCTGGTGTCCTGGATTGTGGATTACCTCACTGGCAGACCACAGCATGTGCGGCTGCAGAGCTGTGTGTCTGACACTCTCATCAGCAACACCGGGTTGCCGCAGGGGACAGTACTCTGCGACCTTCAGAAGTTTTCTGTTGACTCTGCAGTGGTTGGACACATCAGCGGTGGTAACAAGAAGTACAGGACTGTTGTGGATAACTTTGTCACCTGGAGCGAGAAGAACCACCTCCTGCTCAACGTGATAAAGGAACTGGTGGTGGACCTGAGGAGGACTAAAGCCGCTGTGACCCAAATCTCTATCCAAGGGGTTAGTGTGGACGTTGTGGAGGAATACAAATACCTGGGTGTGTATTTGGACAATAAACTGGACTGAGGCAAGAACGTGGACACTGTCTACAAGAAGGGCCAGAGCAGTTTCTGAGGCGGCCGAGGTCCTTTGTCATCTGCAGGACTATGCTCAGGATGTTCTACAAGTCTATGGTGCCATCATGTACGTTATGCTGTGGTCTGCTGGGACACTAATAGACTTGACAAGATCATCAAGAAGGCCGAACATGTTGTAAGGGAGGAGTTGGTCTCTGACTGTCGTGTCAGAGAGGAGGATGTTGTCCAAAATCAGGACTATTCTGGCCTTTCCCTTCCACACGCTCCACAAAGTACTGGTCAGCTGCAAGAGCTCGTTTAGCAATAGACTGTTACTGCCACCCTGCTCCACCAAAAGACACAGGAAATTATTCCTGCCAGTCTCCATCAAACTTCTGAACTCTGTACTGTAAATTCTCTGTAGAGTCACTGTGCAATATTCTTTCTACTGTACAATACAATAAGTAAAAATAAATGTCTATTTCCTGCACTGGTCAGTTGCATGTTTGTAACGAAAAAATTCCCTGGGGATGAATAAAAGTAATTCTGATTCTGATTCTGTTTTTTCAATTGTTCTGTCATTAATGGGTGTAAAATGTGTAAACTCAACCAAAGGTCTCCTATGTGGCTGCAGTGTTGTTGTTTGCCCTTTGGACTGTAGCATGTTTAATGCCTTGAACCTTGTCGTCTAAAAACAATGCAAACTCATTGCATTTAGTGTTGGAAACTAATTCTGGAGGAAATGACTTTGGGGAGGAGTGCTGTTATATCAGTGACCATAGCACTGATTGCTGCATGTAACAAATCTAGTATTGTTTAAGCTTTTTAAGCTATTGTTTAGCACCGTCTGCCAGCAGCAGGATATCTCTGTCCTTCACTTTTGGCATAGATTCTCTGTCTCTGTTTACCTGGTGTTTATCCACAGATTCATGTTTCCTGTTTTCCATAGAAAAGGTTTTATTTACTCCATGTTTTTCAGTTACAGCAGAGTATTCGACTTTTGCTTAGTCAGTGGTTGGAATCTGTTTTTTAGCTAGATGTCTGGTGATACTACAGATGCTTCTATCATGCCAGCATTCTTTTTTCTAATCCACTTCTGCTTTGGCTGGGCACCATTTTGTTTAAATCCCATTGCTTTGCTCAGTTTTAGGAATGACACTGTATAATCCAAGTTTAAATTCACATTCTTACCACATAGTGGGATTGGGATCGTCTCCTGAAGTCCTCTTTCAGATTGCAAAGCAAAAAATCTTTGTTTATAGCGCACTGATTTCCTGTTGGTATTTCCACCAATTTTGGCAGAAAGAGTTTTTTAGCAGTTGTTTTTATCCCAGACATGTTGAAAAATAGATACCAAGGCTGCAGTCGCTCAACAGGTCCAACATGCTTTTTAAAAAGTTAAACTAAGTAGAAACATAAAAGTAAAGAAAGTAAAAAGTAATGTAGTTGATCATAAAATCATTGGCTAAATATGGAGATAACTAAGAAGAAAAGTAAAGCTGGCATGAGCAAGCATAGGTGCGACTGCCCTCTTCAGAAGCAGGAAGCACCTAGCCAGGTGACATGTACACTTCTTACTCATAACTCAAGCATATAGCTTGTACTCAGATTGAGTTGTCATCTAAATAGGATGTATGTTAAACTTTTACTCTGAACATATTACTTTCACACTCAACAAAATAAACAGGTGAATAATGACGATAGAGCATATACTGAGTCTCATTTGAATAGTATTGCACAGGTCTCTTGAGACCTCCTGGGCACAGTGTCTAACAGTTCCGTGTCTGCACCACTGAGGCTGGAGAGGAAACTGGGAGTCTTGTGTTGGTTCTGGAATGTTTATTTAATTAATGTCCTGTCCTGTTACAGTGTCCATCCTAAACTCCTCTGCGTCTGCTTGGAGCTGCAGAGTGTCCACTGTCTGCTCCTGAGTATCCTATTGATGCTGGTCAGTTTGCTCCAATGCAATTGGAGTTGACTCTTCAGGTCTTAGGCTTAGTTTTGTCTTTGTTCTGCTTATTTTTGGGAAGTGGCATTACAGGGCATCAACATGTTGCAATGAAGAATGCGTCCACGCCCATAGCCACATTTAGGCTTTAGCTCATAAAAAGGGCTGTTTTCCTCCTTCCTTCCTTCCTCCTCCCCACTACTATAGGGAGGCTCAGCTTCGTATAGGGAAGCTGAGCCTCCCTATACAAGCATAATTTTCCTGGCCCTCCCCGCTCTAACATGTTCCTAAAAAGAACCCTGTCCCCAGGTGAGAGTACTGCACTTGATTTTTGTTTTCCTCTTGCCAGTCTTTTGATTGTTTTTGGATGCAATGTCATATGCTTCTTAATTTGTTATTGCCATTTCTGAGCATAATCAACATGTGTTTTGCATCCATTTGCCACATTAAGTCCACATATTGAATCTATTGAAAGATGTGGGCTTCTACCAAAGAAATGATAAAAGGATGAATATCTGGTTGATTCACTAGTTGTATAGTTATAAGCATGAACAATTTTGCTTGCATAGTCAATCCAGTTTCCTTTAGGTCTTCATCCACAATCTGCAGCATAGAAAGCAAGGTGAGATTGAATCTTTCTGCTGGATTCCCTATGGGTGGTCGGGTGTTATTTTGAATTGTCCATTCTTGTGTATTTCTGCAGCTGTTGATATAAATTATTCTCAAATTTTCTGCCCTGGTCATAGTGTAATTTACTTTTTTTTGAGGAAAGTTATTGAAATCTTGCAGTCTTGCCAGATTTGTTGCGAGTTGGGTATGCCTGAGCAAACTTAGTGAAATTATACAGTATAAAATATTTTCATACCCTCCTCTGCTTTTTTCAAGGTGAAGATAGTCTATCAAAACCACTGCAAATGGTGCTGTGGCACGTATATGACACATAGGGGCCCTACTTTGGACTCTTTTTTTGTTTATTACAGTTATATATCTTAATGCTAAAAACTCAATATCTCTCTGCACTCTACCCCTACGTGACCCATTTTACTTTCAAGATATTTGTATATGAGATCCTTGTATCCTTAGTTGGTTGTCAGCACTTATCTCATTTAGGATGGCAAGTTATAACAGAGGTTCAGTCTGTTTCCTGTAGTGTTTGAGTCCCAACAGCTTTTAGTATTGCACTCAACACTTGTGGTGAACATCGCTCAGTGCATTCATTCATGTCCAAGTCAATACTGGCAGGTGTTCTGAATAAAAATATTTTCTCTGATGGTGTCCGTGAGGTATACCCTCTAAGCATGAATTTACCCTCTTGCCTCTGGTACAAAACTGCACCAAGTCCTTCCTCAGCGGCATCTATGTGCAATATAAATGGATCCTCAATTCTAGGGTAAGCTATCACCGGTGGTTTAGTCAAAATTTCATCAACAGAATGTGGTGCTTTTTCATGAGTATCAGACCATATGATTTTCTGGGTGGGTGCGAGCTGTCCCAACCCTGGTTGACTGTACCTGTGGTGGTTAGTCTGACTTTTGTGTGTGGTCAACTGAGAACAGATCATACAGGCACTTCATGTGCCTGTATGATCTGCTCTCATGATCTGTGATCTGCTCTCATGATCTGTGCTCCATGATCTGCTCTGTATGTGCTCACTACATGTCTCAAAAAATCATGTACTTACTGTAAATCCTGTAATATCCTAGATCAGTTTGCAGAGTGTTTTTGAGGGCTTGCACAGAAGAAACCTCTTTATTGTTCATTTTCTATTCTTCTGTAGGAATAGATTTGCCTACATAGTGTGCTTCATTTTTAATAAGTTGGAAGAGGATGAGACTACCCAGCAAAGTTCTTGCTCCAAGTCTTGATTGGTGCGTTTGGTTTGTCAGTTAGTTTTAAACTAGAAGATGAAAACCAGAAGTTAAACTGACATTTTCAGGACTTCACAGAAGGAGTGCCAGACTTCAGAAGTGAATTGTGATATTGTCCACAGGAATGCCGTGTAGACTAAAAACTTTGTGGGTTATGTGTTTTGATGCCTCCATAGCAGTGGGTAACCTAGGCAGAGCGATGAAGTGAGCAGCTTACAAAGTCCACTGCATCCAGGACGGCCATTACCTGGGTCAGGTTGAGTCCGCTGTGCTTCCTTGATTGTGTTCTTGATCTCCCAAGTAACAGCAGCAGGTAGGTGGAAGGATGGGTGTGGGAGCTTGAGGTTCTTCTTCCCAGGTGAACTATGACTCGTCTTTCAAAATATGTCAAAAAACTATGGAAAACTAGAAATGGGGTTTAAAATACTGTAGCTATTACTGTTAATTTGAAATCATATCAAAGGTATATTTTGGTTTTATTTGTAAGTTTACATAGCTTTCCTTTATATTTAATGGACTGTCAACTTAAATAAAGTGATTAATTAATTATAGTTAATTACACATTGAACTTTGTACTGACTGGATATGAGACTCAAGATGAACAAGAACAACCAGATATGTGTAACAGGTGTCTATTATTACAGCAATAATAAAAAAAAGGTTGTGAGTTCAAACCCCGGCCAACTCGAACTCTGTTTTTTCTGTGAGGAGTCTGTATGTTCTCCACGTGTTCCTGTGGGTTCTCTGGGAATGAATGGTAGATGCCTACCATTCATTTGAGGCCACTGCGGTCGAACTGTCTGGAGCTGTTCCTACTATTGTGGCTCCCCTCTAACGACCGCCAAAGTCAAACAAGGATTTTATCACGGACTTCACAACACTCCTCACACATCTATCCACACTCTCATCCAACATAATATTACTGGGGGACTTCAATATTCACATGGACATTGTCAATAACACTTTCACTAAAGATTTTACATCCTGTTTGGACAGTTTTGGCATTCAGCAATTTGTCAATTTTCCCACACACACAAAAGGACCTTCTGAATTTCATCTGCTGCTCTGGCATCACACCTACTGACTGTAAAGCAAAGTACCTCCCATTCTCTGATCACACACTACTCAGTCAATGTTAATCTGTCCCTATACAAATCCAACACATCCATTCATCCACCTTCTACCGCTTATCCAGGGTAGGGTCATGGGGGCAACAGTCTAAACTGAGACGCCCAGACTTCCTTCTCCCCAGACACTTCCTCCAACTCTTCCGGGGGGATACCCAGACATTCCCAGGCCAGCCTAGAGACATAGTCCCTCCAGCGTGTCCTAGGTCTTCCCTGGGGTCTCCTCCCCAAATCCAACCCCACACGCATTATAAAATTCCACAAAATAATGTACATTGACTTGGACAACTTATCCCTTCACATCGACAAATGTACAGGGGGTACAGACAACCTTCACTCCCAGAACAATTACTCTCACACTACAAAATTCACTCCATAGAATCCTAAAGAATCCTAATTTTGCTCCACTCAAAACCAGATCTGTCTCATTCACTCACTCTGCACCCTGGTTCACCTTAGAACTCAGACAGTTACATGCAAAAGGGCGGCAAATGGAAAGATTATACAGAAAAACTGGACTCACTGTGCACAGGGACATGTTCTCAAACCACACTCTCCACTACAGAGACTGCATTTCTAAAGCCAAATTCACACACTACTCCGGTTTAATAAATTACAATCGAGGAAACTCCAAGGCTCTTTTCTCACTTATTACTAACTGACTCACTTCCACCTCACCTTTGTTATTGTTGAAATAACTAATGACCTTCTCCTCTCTGCTGACTCCGGCTCACTCTCCATCCTACTTCTGCTCAATCTAACTGCAGCCTTTGATACCATCTCACACTCCATCCTTCTGCACAGACTCTCCTCTATCGGCATCACAGACACAGCCCTCACCTGGTTCCACTCCTACCTCTCAGAACGCACTCAGTTCATCCAGCTCAAATCCTTCACCTCCCATCCTGTCCCCGTCACGACAGGTGTACCTCAGGGCTCGGTACTAGGGCCCCTACTGTTCATCATCTACCTTCTCCCCCTTGGTCACATCTTCCCAAAACATCATATTGTCTTCCACTGCTATGCTGATGACACCCAGTTCTACCTCTCTAACAAACCAAATTCCTCACTCTCGCCCTCCTCCCTAATCAACTGTCTCTCTGAAATTAAATCCTGGTTCACCACAAACTTCCTTAAACTAAACAGTGATAAAACTGAACTGCTCCTAATAGGCACCAAAACCACCCTTAACAAAATCAATAACTTCTCCATTACTTTTGAAAACTCCATCATCACCCCCTCCACGCAGGTAAAGAGTCTGGGTGTCATCCTCGACAGCACACTCTCCTTCACTTCACACATCAATAACATTATCCGCTCTGCCTTCTTTCACCTCCACCGCCTTTGCCCCTCCCTCACTCCACACTCTACTGATGTCCTTGTGCACAGCCTCATCACCTACCGTCTGGATTATTGCAACTCCCTTTGTGTTTGGTCTCTCCCAAAAAACCTCCATAAACTTCAACTGGTTCAGAACTCAGCTTCCCGCATCGTCACATGCACCCCTCCACCAATCACATTACACCTGTCCTGCAACAGCTCCCCATCAACTACCACATTAACTATAAAATACTGCTCCTCACATTTAAAGCATACACAGCCTTGCCTCCCCATATCTCTCTGAGCTCCTCCACATATCCACCCCCACCCGCTCCCTACGCTCCTCCTCCTCTCTACAGCTCTCAGTCCCTCCTGCCTGTCTTGTCACCATGGGCAGTAGAGCCTTCAGTGGCTCTGCTCCCCAGCTTTGGAACTCTCTCCCCTTTGACCTCCGCAACACAGACACACTGCCACATTTCATATCCAAACTCAAAACACATCTGTTCAGACTGGCCTACTCACTCCCTCCATAACTGCACTGTCCTGTCATCAATATAAATGTTGTTCTTGAGTATTTTAATTATGTGCTATCAAGGCAACCTTGAGTGTCCAGAAAGTTATTAATAAAATGTATTATTATTGCCTGGGGTGTGTGAGAAAATAAAAATGGCTGACTGTTTATGCAAAAAACAAAACAACCACTCCCACCCCAAACAAAAACTAGCCATTAAAATTAATCAGAAAGTAAAAAGCAGTAGTGCAAACTAAGCTGATGAGCTTCCCACTTACTGCAACATCTTTATATAATCTCTGTCCAAAGTATCCATAACGTTTTATTCTCCCCACTCATAGTCTGCAATTTTGGTGATCAATGTCAGAACCTTTGGACTGACTGCAAGTTGTTTTTGGGAGGCGTTCTGCTCTACTTTGGAGCCCTTGTCGGGGTTAATTATGAAGAGGCATTTGACAAACAAAAAACAACTTTATTAATAAACGGAAAATCACCTGTTAGAATCCATTAGCCATAATGCACAGTTAACAAACAAACAAAAAAAAAACTTGAAGGTACGAGGCATCCTTGTAGCCTGGTTCTATCAGACTCTCGTACATTTCATTTGTACAGAGAGTCTGGCCTCGCTCCATTGACAAGCGTTTACTTCCTTGAATGCGGGAACTCTGTTGAAGTTTAAAACTATTGGATCTGCCCAGAGTCACTCAGGATCTGCCATAGCCAATCGCTAACGTGTGGTCGTGACGTATGTCATGCGCGAAACCGACCGGAAACAACAAGTCACTCCTCTGTTCGCTGATTGGTCCTACAAAAATTGATTTCTGGAAACCTAAGAATATACAGCGATCCCAGACTAAGTACTAAAGCGAAATGAAATTGAGCGGAAGTACGTGGGAGGCGGAGCCAGGCTAGCATCCTTGGCCATTGTGATCAGATTTTTAACCGTAGCAAGAGTGACAAGCCTGTTTTTAAAAGATTTTCTTAGGAATAGATGCAAGTTAATTGTGTGGGGGCCATACACAAGTGACCCTGTCATACACAAGAGGGGGGGCTGTTAGGTTGGGACCTGGTTAATGGCTGGATGTCAGTGAGATACCACAAGCAATGACAGGCTGGACTCAAGGTGTTGTCAGAGTCCACTGTTTTTCTTTTATTTTCCTTTCTTTTTCAATAAATCTCACCTGGGTGCAGTGCACTGGAGGTAGGAAGCACTCAGTCCTCTCCAGCAGCAGGAAACGACAAATACTGATTTGAAGCACCTTAAATACATCCCCACTAACTGGGTAAAATCAAACCAAACCCCACAAGAACATACATTAACATAAGCTTTTGCTACATCCATGTTAATCTCTCCAAACCAATAAACCAAACAAATTAACCATATTTAAAACCTAACACAAATTACAAACCCTAAAACCAAACACCTAGTCTTCTTTAAAAATCCATAAACCATAAAACACTGTTTAGTTTCTCCCCTCTCTATTCCCTTGCTGTGGTCTGGCCCGGATCCTTTTTAGTATTGGTTGTTTGCCTGACACCTGTTAGCCAGACACCTGCACACAAGGAACAGAGAGGTGAGTAAACTCTAACACACAGCACCACAACACTTAACACACAATTACACACATCTATTGCACATTTCTCCATCAGTTCTAATTGTTTGTTCTCCTCCAGACTGGCAGCCATCCTCTAAAGCAGATCCGCAGGTGAAACTATAAAATAATAAATAAATTATTTCTTAAAACAATCATGTGCAATGTCATTTTTTTTGTGCAAATTTGCGTTTGTTTAAAAGTGCTGCGTGCTCCAGTACATTTGTGTAATGGACTGTCTGTTTGTTGCAGGGGCCAATCAAGACTTGTGATTGGTCCATCTGCAAAAATCCGTCTGTAAATACAAAGCTATAACTGACCTTACTATAAAAAAAAGATATGCACAGAAAATAAGCAAGTCAGTATTGACTGTTATCATAACTCTAAAATAATAGTATCATACATGTAAATGGAATAGAAAAAGATTCATATCACACAGAACAATACATGTGTATTTTGAAGTTCAGTATAGTTCACTTCAGAGGGCAGGGTTGTTTGATCCACTTTAAAAAAAAAAATGTTTTTTTTTCTCGAAAAAAAAACATTGACCTCTGCACCATTTTTGCTTGATGTTAACCTTTTTTCTGATGATGGTTTCCATCTTCCCTGTCTGGTCACTTTAAATAATGAAACGACTATTTGCTTTAGTGTGTTTCTCTTCAGTGTCCATGCCTGCAAGCTCTTTAATATGAGTCTTCATGCTAGTTGCCTCAAACAATTTGTTTCCCTTAATGTTGTCGACTGGGAGACCTGACTGTTGTTTTTTGTTGCTTTCAATGTGACAACACAAGACATTTATTTTTGTATAGCCCAATATCACAACAACAGCCGCCTCAAAGGGCTTAACAGACTACACTAGACTGCATCCCCTGTCCTTAGACCCTCCATCAGGGTGAGGAAAAACTCCAAAAAAAAGTACACATCACCCAGCAGATCAGAGGTTTGCGTCCACCCTAGGAGGAGGTAGAAAGGAGAAAAAAAGTGCTAAATACTACTTAAAATAGGCAGATGTAATAATATGAGTGATTGAGTGTGTACCTACAGCTACAACCAGTGTAAACCTAACCCTATGATCATCAGTCTCCATACGTTTGGTAAAATAAGGATGTTTTGAGTTTGCTTTTGAAAATCTCAACAGAGTCAGATCGCCGCACTTCTACCTGGAGCCCATTCCACAAAAATAGGGCTCTATAAGAAAAGGCTCTGTAGCCAGCAGACTTCTTCTTTATTCGAGGAAGTTGAAGGAGGCCAGCGTCCTGAGAGCGAAGGGTACGAGCTGGAGTATACCAGGTGATAAGGTCAGATAGGGAAGAGGGCGCGTCCACAAAGGATTTTATAGGTTAGTCTGTGAGTACTTTTCCTCGGCAGTCCAGAGAATAACGCATTGCAGTAGTGCAGCCTGGATGTGACAAATGCATGAATGAGAATTTCAGCATCAGCTAAAGAGAGGCAGGAGTGAATTTGTGAGATATTCCTCAAGTGAAAAAAGCCCAATTTAGTGACCTCACTAATGTGCTGCTGCAGAGATAGTGTGGGGTCAAAAATGACACCGAGGTTCCTTGCAGTTTTGCCGTGCTCCAACACACAGTTGTTGATTGAGACAGTAAGATTGTTGAACTTGTGCCGATGACTGGCAGGACCAATTAACAAGAGCTCTGTTTTATCCGCTCAGATGGAGGAAGTTTTGAGACATCCATGTTTTAATTGAACCGAGGCAGGCCTCTAGATGCATTGATGTCAGTAGTATTATTCGCTTATTGGTAGATACAGCTGTGTATCATCGGCATAACAGTGGAAGTTCACTCCATAACTTCTGATGATTTGTCCCAATGGTGTAACATATAGTGAAAAAAGTATGGGACCAAGCACAGACCCTTGTGGCACACCGAACTTCACTGGTGCCGTGGAGGAGAAGGATTTATTAAAAGAGACAAAATGAGACCTATCACACAGATAGGATTCTAACCAAGAAAGAGCAGAGCCAGAGATGCCAAAAACATCTTTAAGTCTGTTGATTAGCACTGCATGATCAATCGTATCAAATGCAGCACTGAGATCCAGCAATAACAGTAGAGCCGATGAGTCCTTGTCCATCTGAAGGAGGAGATCATTTGTCACTTTAACTAAAGCTGTTTCAGTGGAATAAGAGGCCCTAAATGCAGACTGAAACGGCTCGAGGAGGTCATTTTCCGATAGATATAGAGTAAGTTGTTTTAGCACAACTTTTTCAAGGACTTTAGATAGAAAAGGTAAATTGGTGACAGGACGGAAATTATTTAGGCATCCAGGATCCAGAGTAGGTTTTTGAGCAGGGGTTTGACCACAGCCTGTTTGAAAAGGGAAGGAACGGTGCCAGTAGACAGGGACAAGTTTATAATGTTTAATATAATTTGCCCCACATAGGGCCACAGTTCTTTAAGCTGTTTTGCTGGCAGGATATCCAGGAGACACATAGTTGCTTTACATGAAGAAACCACCTTTGTCAGCTCATCGAGGGAAACAGAATCTAAGACTGAGAGACGAGAGGTCGGTGGATCCAAGTGAATGAGACCCGGAGCCAAAGAAGACAAAAACAAAATATTATCCCTGATATCTTCAATTTTATGATTAAAGAAATCTAAAAAGTCTTGTGCACTAAAGGGAGAGGAGTCTTCAGTTGTTTTTGGTTGGATAAGTTTAGCAACTGTTCCAAAGAGAAACCTGGGGTTATGCCGGTTTTCTCTGATAAGAGATGAAAAATAGGCAGTCTTTGCAGTGCTGAGGGCGTGCTTATAGGTGTTTACACACAAACACCACTTTTGATAATTTAGATTTGTTTTTGAATTGCGCCATTTGCGTTCAAAACTCCTGCAGGCCTGTTTCAAAGCCCGGCTTTCCTCATTATACCATGGCGTAGGTCGTCTGGTTGGTCTGGGCTTTGTCCTGAGGGGTGCCACTGAGTCGGTGATGGCTGAGAGGGTAGCATGGACCTCCTCTGTGTAGGCCTCTACTGAGTTTCCAGTTAGAGTTAAATTAGGAAGAACATCTGTTAGCCGTGTGGCAATCATTTCCATTGCAGCTGCGTTAAAATTCTGTGTAGACACTACGCATTTGTCTGAATTTGAGGGAAATGTGTAACTTATCTCGAACTCTACCAGTGAGTGATCTGAGACAGCAGATGAAAGAGATGAGACGAAGAGATTGGAGACATCTATTCCCTGAGCCAAAACAAGATCAAGATAGTTTCCACTAATGTGTGTGGGCTCATGAACAAACTGGTTGAAAGACATTGTCGCAATGTGCCGCTTAGGTTGAAGATTTTGAACTGTTTTACACTGGTTTTGTCCTAGTTTTGATGTGGTTTAGACCTGGTTTTGAGTTGGTTTAATCTTGATTTTGATTTGGTTTAGTCCTGGATTCGATTTGGTTTAGTCCAGGTTTAGACCTGGTTTGGTGGGTGTCAGAATTGTTTCAAAAGACTGAAGTTTAAATGTGTTAAAGCTCATTTTAGCTTTATTTAACAACAGTTGGAGTTGAGTAACAATTGTTTCAAAAACATCACTGTCAAAAGTAGTCGGAGAAACCTATGTCAAAGAACCCAATGTTTTGTTTTCAAGCCTCCAATGAGATGTGTCATTGTACTCTTGTACTGTACGAATCGGAACATGGTGTTCCAAATTGTCAAGCTCACTGTGACAATAATACAGAAATATTGAGATGCACTGAAATTTTCTGTAAATCCACCATTGTTATGTGACCCCAAATTGTCACCAGCAATGGAAAAGATGGTTGCCTTAATGTTTCCATTAATATTCAGTCCATTTGTTGCCACGCTCAAGGTCTGTTATCATTTAAGAGAACACTTTATTATGGCCAAAACATTCAAAATCAGCTTCTCGACACAAAAACAAAAGCTGCAAGTTGTCAACAGTAGATCGGTGAAATGGATCAAAATTTGGAAAGTAGACTCCAAGCATCTTGCGTTTTTTCTTAGAAAGGCCAAGTGGATTAACCACCTTAAAAGCATCTTGGTACAGTATCACTTTTAAAGTGAGACCTGACGTAGAGAAAAGAGATTGGATTTGAATAACAATCCATCAAACACATCATTTAAAATATGAGGTCTACTTTCATTCTCTGTTGTGAAGTGAATTTTTACGAGCGAATGTAGTGAGTAAACTCAAAATGTTTGAGCGTCCAACTACCTGCAAATAGCGCAATTCATCCGCATCAAACACGCAATTTGCTTAATTCGCGCCACGTGATTTGTGCGAATTGTGTCATTCACGCCGCATCATTTGTGCGAATTGCTCCGCAGGATTTCTACGTGCGTCTAATTGTGTCTTTGCATTGACTTAACATGTAAATCATTGGCGCATAGCGTGTAGTGTGAACGCACCTTAAGTTCAATATACTTGCCTTGCAGCTCCAATGTGTGGATAGTCTTTCCTCCCAGTAAAATTCCACTATATCTTTAATGATATTTTTAAAATACAGAAAATAGAGAAAAAGAAAAGGTGTAGGTACAAACAATCATGGTAGGCCCTTAAATTATATTCTGTATACCTAACCTTAAGAAATAAAAATTAAAATGTATCTCTTTAAGTTCTCCTCCTTGAACCGCCACCTTATCGTGGTGGAGGGGTTTGAGTGCCCGGATGATCCTAGGAGCTATGTTGTCGGGGGCTTTATGCCCCTGGTAGGGTCTCCCAAGGCAAACAGGTCCTAGGTGACGGGCCAGACCAAGAGCGGTTCAAAACCCTTTATGGACGTTTTAAAAACAAGGACCGCACGTCGCCCGGTATGGCGC
Organism: Neodontobutis hainanensis; assembly: GCA_024349245.1. NCBI lineage: Eukaryota > Metazoa > Chordata > Actinopteri > Gobiiformes > Odontobutidae > Neodontobutis > Neodontobutis hainanensis. The sequence continues at coordinate 1,256,328 of JALDNG010000191.1, forward strand.
AACCGGGCCCCACCCTGGAGCCAGGCCCGGGTTGGGGCTCAAATGCAGCGCCTGGTGGCCGGGTCTTTCCCCACGGGCCCGGGCCGGGCTCAGCCCGAAGAGCAACGTGGGACCGACCTCCCGTGGGCCCACCACCTGCAGGAGGAACCGTAAGGGGCCGGTGCAATGTGGATTGGGTGGCAGTCGGCGGGAGCCTCGGCGACCCAATCCCGGACACAGAATCTAGCTCTAGGGACATGGAATGTAACCTCGCTGGCGGGTAAGGAGCCTGAGCTTGTGCGGGAGGTTGAGAGATACCGACTAGAGATAGTCGGGCTCACCTCCACGCACAGCTTGGGCTCTGGAACCCAAATCCTCGAGAGAGGCTGGACTCTCCACTACTCTGGAGTTGCCTGCGGTGAGAGGCGGCGGGCCGGTGTGGGTTTGCTCATTGCCCCCTGGCTCAGCCGCCATGTGTTGGAGTTCACCACGGTGAACGAGAGGGTCGCTTCCCTGCACCTTCGGGTTGGGGATAGGTCTCTCACTGTTGTTTGTGCTTACGGGCCAAATGGTAGTGTAGAGTACCCGGCCTTCTTGGAGTCTCTGGGAGGGGTGCTGGAAAGTGCTCCAACCGGGACTCCATCGTCTACTGGGGACTTCAATGCTCACGTGGGTAGCGACAGTGACACCTGGAGGGGCGTGATTGGGAGGAACGGCCCCCCTGATCTGAACCCGAGTGGTGTTCTGTTATTGGACTTCTGTGCTAGCAACAGTTTGTCCATAACGAACACCATGTTCAAGCATAAGGGTGTCCATCAGTGCACGTGGCACCAGGACACCCTAGGCCGGAGGTCGATGATCGACTTTGTAGTTGTTTCATCTGACCTCCGACCGTATGTCTTGGACACTCGGGTGAAGAGAGGGGCGGAGCTGTCAACTGATCACCACCTGGTGGTGAGTTGGATCCGATGGTGGGGGAGAAGGCGGGACAGACTTGGCAGACCCAAACGTACTGTGAGGGTCTGTTGGGAACGTTTGGCCGAGTCCCCTGTCAGAGAGATCTTCAACTCCCACCTCCGACCGAGCTTCGACCAGATCCCGAGGGAGACTGGAGACATTGAGTCCGAGTGGACCATGTTCTCCACCTCCATTGTCGACGCAGCCACTCGAAGCTGTGGCCGCAAAGTCTCCGGTGCCTGTCGTGGCGGCAATCCCCGAACCCGGTGGTGGACACCGGAAGTAAGGGATGCCGTCAAGCTGAAGAAGGAGACCTATCGAGCCTGGTTGGCTTGTGGGACTCCTGAGGCAGCTGATAGGTACCGGCAGGCCAAGCGGGCTGCAGCACGGGTGGTTGTGGAGGCAAAACTCGGGTCTGGGAGGAGTTCGGTGAGGCCATGGAAAAGACTATCGGTCGGCCTCAAGAAATTCTGGCAAACCGTCCGACGCCTCAGGAGGGGGAAGCAGTGCCCTGCCAACACTGTTTACAGTGGAGGTGGAAATCTGCTGACCTCAACTGGGGATATTGTTGGACGGTGGAAGGAATACTGAGGATCTCCTCAACCCCAACGACACGCCTTCCAATGAGGAAGCAGAGGCCGAGGGCTCAGAGGTGGACTCGCCCATCACTCGGGCTGAAGTCACTGAGGTAGTTGGGAAGCTCCTCGGTGGCAAGGCACCGGGGTGGATGAGATACGCCTGAGTACCTCAAGTCTCTGGATGTTGTGGGGCTGTCTTGGTTGACACGCCTCTGCAACATCGCGTGGCGGTCGGGGACAGTACCTCTGGACTGGCAGACCGGGGTGGTGGTCCCTCTTTTTAAGAAGGGGGACCGGAGGGTGTGTTCCAACTACAGAGGATCACACTCCTCAGCCTCCCGGGAAAGTCTATGCCAGGGTACTGGAGAGGAGAATGCGGCCGATAGTCGAACCTCAGATCCAGGAGGAACAATGCGGTTTTTGTCCCGGTCGTGGAACACTGGACCAGCTCTATACCCTCTCCAGGGTGCTGGAGGGTTTATGGGAGTTTGCCCAACCAGTCCACATGTGCTTTGTGGATCTGGAGAAGGCATTCGACTGTGTCCTCGTGGTGCCCTGTGGGGGTGCTCTGGGAGTATGGGGTCCGGGGCCCTTTGCTAAGGGCTATCCGGTTCCTGCACGCCCGAGCAGGAGCTTGGTTCGCATTGCCGGCAGTAAGTCAGACCTGTTCCCGGTGAATGTTGGACTCCGGCAGGGCTGCCCTTTTCACCGGTCCTGTTCATTATCTTTATGGACAGGATTTCTAGGCGCAGCCAGGGGCCGGAGGGAGTCTGGTTTGGGGACCACAGGATTTCATCTCTGCTTTTTGCAGATGATGTTGTCCTGTTGGCTCCATCAAGTCAGGACCTTCAATGTTCACTGGGGCGGTTTGCAGCCGAGTGTGAAGCGGCTGGGATGAGGATCAGCACCTCCAAGTCTGAGACCATGGTTCTCAGTCGGAAAAGGGTGGCTTGCCCCATCCAGGTTGGTGGAGAGCTCCTGCATCAAGTGGAGGAGTTTAAGTATCTCGGGGTCTTGTTCACGAGTGAGGGAAGGAAGGAGCGTGAGATCGACAGACGGATCGGTGCAGCTTCTGCAGTAATGCGGTCGATGTAACAGTCTGTCGTGGTGAAGAAGGAGCTGAGCTGTAAGGCAAAGCTCTCGATTTACCAGTCGATCTACGTTCCTACTCTCACCTATGGTCATGAGCTTTGGGTCATGACCGAAAGAACAAGATCCCGGATACAGGCGGCCGAAATGAGCTTTCTCCGCAGAGTGGCGGGGCGCTCCCTTAGAGATAGGGTGAGGAGCTCCGTCACCGGGAGGAGCTCAAAGTAGAGCCGCTGCTCCTTCACATCGAGAGGAGCCAGCTGAGGTGGCCCGGGCATCTGTTTCGGATGCCTCCCGGACGCCTCCCTAGGGAGGTGTTCCGGGCATGTCCCACTGGGAGGAGACCTCGGGGAAGACCTAGGACACGCTGGAGGGACTATGTCTCTTGGCTGGCCTGGGAACGCCTCGGTGTCCCCCCGGAAGAGCTGGAGGAAGTGTCTGGGGAGAGGGAAGTCTGGGCTTCTCTGCTTAGACTGCTGCCCCCGCGACCCGGCCCCGGATAAGCGGTAGAAGATGGATGGATGGATGGATGGATCTCTTTAAGTTCTTACAGTCTAGTGTAGTTATCACTATTTTAACTTCATTACCCTGCTGGTTTAGAACCTGCACTGATTTACAATTTACTCATTTAATTTTTTGTGTTTATTGAGTTGCATGCTTATTTTATTGTAAAAAAACATTAGAGATTTTTATTATTTGCAAAAAGAAGAGGTATTGTTAAAAAATATTTAACATTTAAGTTAATGCCTAGGGACGGGTCTTTGCATTTGCAAAACTGCTGATCAGGTCTTTAAAGTCCAATTTTTTGGCCAACTTGCTTTGAGTAGAGAGTAGTGCTGGATTGTTCAGTCCGTCCCGGTACATGGTTGGTCTTATATAGTCTTATATAGTTTTTGGTGCAAAATAATTTGTCCATCATTGATATTATACCTATTCTAGAGATAGACCTTAATGCAGATTTGCATAGACAAGGAAATATTATGTCTTTGAAATCAAGCACATGATTGGCCTAAGTCTCTTCTAAAGATTGAATTTATAATAAATAACTCATTATAAATGTATTACTTTGCATAATTAATTTCCGCAAAAATTAAATAAATGACCCGCAAAAAGATAATGGCTGTTTCCAAATGCAATCCCTTGTCCCTAACCCCTCTATCACTATATAGCGTTGTACTATAGACAAATATATAGTGCACTCAATGAACGCTTTTGGACTAGCCTGGCCAGTCACGACTAACTCTTTTTCTATTCTATACAAATACATTAGTCTCAGGGACGGATTGGCAATCGGGAATACCGGGAACAATCCCGAACGGCCGGTCCATTTCAGGCCGAATCGGCCGGTGGTCAAATTTTTTATTATTATTATTTATTTTATATGATACGCTACCGTACCGGCCTGTGGCCGGCCGCTCAGCTGCAGCAGAACGCAGCTGTGTGTCTGTCTGTCTGTGTGTGTGTGTGTGTGTGTGTGTGTGTGTGTGTGTGTGTGTGTGTGTGTGTTTCAGACTGGGCCAAACCAATACTTCCAATCTTAAGGGGGGATACGAGCGGCCCCTCCCAACTTGGACTGATCCTCGTATTTCCTGATATCCGATTGGCTCAAAGGCGCCGATCAAAGAAGTTTACTTTGTTAGGTTTGAGTTTGTGTGAATTCAACAGAGACAGACGGTAAAAATGTCGAAACGAAGGAAAGAAGTGAAAGAAATGGGTGGGGCCGAAAAAATAAGAATGAAAAAGAAAAAAATGTTGGCACAAGAGGCCGCACTGAAAAGGGTGCTGACACACGAACGTCTTGAGGCATTCATGCTAATGTGCACAGAAAAAGAGATCCTAATGACTTTAGACAACGATGGAGTCATAGACAGAGTTGCAGAGTCGAGTAAACTTCTCCAAAGATTGCTGGTGATGTGAGGTAGGACAGTTTTAGGAGGAGCAACAGCAGCAGGAGAGAGGAGGAGGAGAAGAGAGGAAGAGAAGGAGCAGCAGGAGGAGAAGAGCAGGAAACAGACAGGTAGAGGGGCAGTGTGCAGGGCTGGGTAGGCAATCATATTAGGCATATCAATCAATCAATCAAAGCTTTATTAAGAACACGCACACAAAAATAGAAAAATACAGCACAATGTTACATATTTACATAAAGGATAAAATGCCAATAGTTCCACATACTAGATAATAACCTGACTGAAGCACAGATTTAATTAGAAAATGTATTATTCTTTGTCATATTTATTACTCATGTTCTTCTCATGCATATGTTATGTAGCTGTACAATCAGTAAGCAGAGACAGGGTCCAGCAGAGGCAGGGTCCAGCACAGGGGAAGCTGAGGAGAGTTGAAAGTGAGCACACACACACACACACACACACACACACACACACACACACACACACATAATCTCTATTGTATGGGACTGAGTTGTAGTTTTTGAGTATGAGTGGGTGTGAGTATTTGTAACTATTTTATCACTCCGACTGACTGTACACATGACGTGCTGGTAGTTCGCAGTATACTGTGTGACTTATGTGTTTGAGATTAGGTTTTGGTTGTGTTCAGTGCAGTGGACTTGCTTATACAACCTGAGGAGGCAGGTGTTATCCTAAAGTTTCTTGAAGGTCTTCAGCGTAATCTGATTGTCTTTATACCATAAAAACACTATTAGAATGAAAATAACTGAAAATCCTGCTCGTGCACCAAGGGCACTCGCGTAAAAGGCCTCTCCGTCTTAAAGTCCCGGGCTGAATTTCAGTCCCAGTACCCCTGATTAGTCTGATACCCTGTTGCTTGAATTTGATTTCAAGGGCGGGTTTACAAGAGGAATGCTGATAAATCAGAGAAACACTGGACGTGACACAAAAAAGACGACACTACACAGCCGGTTGTCAACAAGGAAGCCATGTTAGTGCTGCTGGTTAACATGTCCACCAGTAGAGCAGACATCAGAGCGGTTTCATGGTTTTTATACTTTGCTGGTTTTTCAAAACCACGGCAAGCCTCTCGGCAGCAACGTCTGCCATATTGACAGGTTTTGGACGAGCCACAGGAGCCGAGATACTTGCAAACCACGCCCCCCACGTATAACAGTCTGTTATACCAGGCTACTTGCTTCCAACCATTGGACAATAAAAACCCTTACTTGTTGTCCCAATCTCGTGTCCACTTTTTGTCTTTTGAGCAAAGCCGTAACAAAGAAGCCGTTAGATGTTATTCAAATCAAATAAACATTCAGTAAACCCATAGTATGCTGCATACACAACCCTATATTAATGCAACATGCCCTGCCAATGTTCACTTCTTGCAAACAAAGCAAATACATACAGTACCTTGGGTGTGTGCAGCTGTGGGTAAGGATTGGCTGAGCACCAATTTAGTCATTCACTCATTCAGTTGACACAGTCCAACACATTTATAGCAATATCTCTAATAAACCAGCCAGTTTGAGAATCCTTTTAATATACAAGTATACACTTTGTCTTTGTGCTACGTAACTCTGAGAATTTGGGTTGTTATATTTTCCTCATTAAGCAGTTTACTTATGTTATTTTCCTATTTTCTAATAGCTCCTGGTTAAGGTGGTGTGGACCTGAGGCCACAAATTGACGGTGGATGACTGAAGACAACACATAATTAAGCATTGCAATAAAACGAGGGGTCAGACGCAGGACAGTTCAACTCAATCTTGACACAAAAGGCAACAAGTTTGCATGCACTTGGTGTACTAGTACAAATTAATTTTTTCTAGTTGGGTAAAATGGTTTAAAACCCAAATAGTTTAATTCCCAGTCTCCCCACATTTAATACTGTCGCATCCTTGAGTAAGACAGTTAACCCACCTTGCCTCCAGTGGTGTTCCAGCTGAAAGGAACCTTAATGTAAGTTGCTTTGGATAAAAGTGTCAGTTAAATGAATACATGTAAATGAATAAAATATAAATGTATTTTCAGCACTCACAGAAATACCTCAAAAAGGAAAAATATTAGAGAAAAGGAAGGCAACGTAAACCGCTGATAAATACTGTAAATTCAATCAGATAATTTTTAAGTGGCGGAGATCATTGCCGTCCTAATGCTACAGTCCTAAAAAGGAAAAATTTCAATAAAAGAGATGCAGGAGAGGTCCTTAGGCTGTTTTTAGGGGAAAGTGGAATATAAGACAGGGATGGCAACAGAAATGTAGGTTGTGCAGCTTAAGTCCTGAGAAATTAAAGAGAACCCTGATCTATGCGAGCAACTGCATTGTGCCTCATGTTTTGGTAATCTCTACGCACCAGGAATCAGGAATATGATTCTGCTCACGTCCTACAGAGCTCCACTTCAGCCCAACACAAAATTTCATCTGGGAGAGAAAGAGGCACGTTTAATGTGTGTATCTGTTTAACAGAGTGTACCGAACAGACAGTCCGTTACAGAACTGTACTGGAGCACACAGCACTTTAAACAAATGTGAACTGGCACAAAGAATGACATTGCACATGATTGGTTTTAAGAAATAATTTATTAATTGCTTTGTAGTTCCACCTGCAGATCTGTGCTTGGGATGATGGATGCCGGTCTGGAACAAGAACAAACAATGAGAACTAATTGAGAACTGTGCAATATGTGTATTTGTGTGTCTGGTGTAAAGTGTTGACTCACCTCTCTGTTCCATGTGTCCAGGTGTCTGGCTAAAAGAGTCCCCAGAGGAACAACAAACAAACAAAAGGGAATAGAGAGGGGAGAGACTTAACAGAATTTCATGGTTCATGGATTTTAGTCTAGATATCTAGAGTCTAGATATTTGGTTTTAGGGTTGGTAATTTGTGTTTTTGGTTTTAAATTTGTCTTATTGTTTGGTTTATTGGTTTGGAAGTTATTAACATTGGTTTTAGAAAAATCTTATGTTAAAGAATTTACCTGTGTGGTTGGTTTGGTTTCATCCAATTAGTGGGGAGGTATTTAAGGTGCCCTGTTCAGTCAATAGGGGTGCTTCTTCCTCTTTGAGTGTGCCTGCTGCTGGAGAGGATTGAGCTCATCCATTTTTTTTTTAACGATTCCATATTTTTGACAATTAAGGCCAAAAAGAGACTCATTAAGGCAAAGCATGTAAAAAATACATGTGTATCAAGTAAAAAAAAAAACTCTAAACAATAACGCCAGCTATAAACACATCCCAGTTATTTTTGTCTGCAGCTGCAGATTGAGCTGGTTTAGATGGCCAAATATATCATCTAAACAAACATATCATTTATTTTTGGGCATTTAGAGACCATAACACACAAAGGCAGTAGCCCACACCTATTGACTCAAAAAAAGAAATTCCCCGGCCAGCCAAATTTGCCGACCCCAGTACTAGGCTATAGGCGAACACATGCACACTGCACACATTGTCTGACGGATAATTAGTAAATCTGTGTCCTCAGCCATTCCACTGATGCCAACTATTTTCTAACTGACCAACGTATAGGCCCAGCATCATAAGTATATCCTAAAGGTCCATTGATTGACTTTAACAAGACGGCAGTTTTATAACATTTAGTAATAATTGTTATAATACATAAAATTTATATAGTGCTTTTAAGGGGACGCAAAGATGATTTACAAACATAAAATACATACAACAGAACAATAAACAAAACAACATATTGCAAAGGAGTTTATAACAGGTTGTAACATTTCTTGAAAAGGTGAGTTTTGAACTGTTTCTTAAATGTTTCGAGTGAGTCAGAGGTTCGGATTTGTAGAGGGAGGGAGTTCCAGAGGGAAGGGATGGCTATGGCAAAGGCTCTGTCCCCCACGGTACAGTGCTTGGATTTGGCTTGGAGCGGGTGTGGGTCAGTAACCGGGCAGCTGAGTTCTGAACGCACTGGAGTTTCTGGAGGTCAATGGAGGGAAGACCGTATATAGTAAATGGATGAACTTAACAAAATATATACCCCAAAATATTACATCTTAAAACACATGCATAGATGACTCTGTAAATGTTCTCAGTCAGCCAAGTCATCTTGAAGAAAGCAAAGCAAAGGCACCTGGACTTATGTTTTAATGTGAAGACGTTTCATCTCTTAATTCCAAGAAACCTTTTTAATTCTGAGATCAACTGGTACGAGAGCTGAGCTTTATCTAGAGGGAGGAGTTTGACCTAAATCTAACTTGAGTCAGTTTATATAAAACATAAATTATAAAACACTCCCAGACCTGTGCTGCCACATCTTTGGACACACTGGCCAGGTTTGTACACAGCTCTACTGAATACTTTGCTTGGAGCAGTTTATGATGGATTTTTGTGAGTTTGTAAACTCTGCAACAGCGCATGGTTACTATTAAAATACATTTTCTTTTTAATTCTATTGACAAGCATTTTAAAGGATGAATGTCATCGTGCAGATTACTAATGACACACACCTGCTCACAGGCAGACACCTGAAGACAGCTTTACTTGGAGCGAAGTCTTCAAACAAATGCATCACATTAAAAAATTTTAAACAGTAAAGAAAAAACATTGACAGCCGTGAGCAGCACGAGGCTCTGCTGAACGTGTGGATATAAGATTTATGCAGACCTTTAGTTTTTATGAAAACTAAAGGTCAGCGGGCGATACAGAAACTTGTAATAATACTGTTTTTGAGAAAAAAATTACTGACTGATCTGACTCATCCAAGCAGTTTTGTTCATAATCTGTAAAAGATGCAGCTTTGAGGGTTACAAGAGGACAAAAATCTCTACATTTAAATTTATAATTTGTGTACATGAGTGAAATTAATGGGACTGAAAAGGATTTTAAAAAAGGCAGAAAGAGAAGTAGGCACAACTTGGAGTGGCCCCATTCTGGCAAAGCAAAACAAAAAAAAACGTTAAAAGATACAAAAAAGTTATTTAGTACAAATAAAGCGCAGATTCTTAGGATATATTTAAAGTTTGAACAGTGCGAAAAGGTTAAAGTAGGCAGAAGCTGTAAAGGACAGAAGAAGCACAAGACAGAAAAAACACAAGTATTACAAAAATTATAAAAGCAAGCATTACCTAAAGTAGCACAATTGTTCCAGAATTTGGTTAAACGGCTGAGGAGTTGAGACAGCTTTGCCAAAAATTGGCAAAAAACGTATGCTGAATATGCACAAGGGCTATAAGTGGTTGTACCATGTACTACAACCAACTAATAATAAAGATGCACAAGAACAATAGGTGGTTCCATTTACCATGCAACCATCTAATAAAACTTTTAAATTTTATTTATTTAATTTTATCATTTATTTTAAATAATTCCCACCCTTTTTCTCTGTTTAACAGTTAGGCTTCCTCAGACACTGCACTCTGCCTTTGTGTGGCATAAATACTTTAATTTTAACATTTTATTTAATTTGGTTGAAGGATAACTAATTTAAACTGAAGTAGGACTTCCTGACAGACTCTAGGTTGAATAAATGTGATTAAGATTTAGTGTTGTCAAGTGTGGTACATTTCATTTGCATTTATTAATAATATAAATTCAATATAAAGCCACATGCAACAATTATTGGCCTTTCGCCTGTCACCACATGGTGTTGTTAGAAACCTCAAAGGCTCACAAAATGTTTTTCAGGGATCCAGTTTTTTTCTGGGGTGCTGACACTCACTTTGTGTGATTCTTTTGTGTGACACAGGTAATAATCCCTAGAGACAGTTCTTTGCATGACTGACTGTGAATGTGTGCAGAAAAAAACAACAAAAAAAAAACGAAAAACACATTTGTAACAATATTTTGGATATTGTACTTAGCTCATGGGTCCAGTGGAGTTTCTGGCTCAGGAATACATGGGTGTATGTGCCAAATTAGATAAATCTATGTCAAACTAATTTTTTGTTTGTCAGCATAGCAGACAGGTCCAAATTACTTGTTTCTTAACTCATGATGAATGTTGGTGTCAAATTGAATAAATTTCCTCAAAAATATTTAGGTTTTATAATTTATATTATATTTTTGGTCCACAGACCTTTAGTATTATTTTTTTGCCATTGTTATAGAATGAGAGACATGGCCAATAGCTCTTTCTGCTTTAATAAATACCTTTTCCTCATCTCTGCAGCTCTCACATATATATGATAGTATTGTAGTGCTAAAATTAGTCATCTGAGTATAACTTTTTTTTTCCTTTTTCCTTTGATGTGACAGAGATGTTGTCAGTGGCTGTAGTCACATGACTGCAGAGAAAGTCGATGGAGTGCACAGATAACGCCATTTCTAGAGCAGTATCAGCTCTAAAATCTGCTGCTGAGGCCCACAGGACGGTACATAAGGACCAGCCTCGCTGCACTGAGACCTGTTGAGACCTGTTGAGACCTGCAGACCTGCAGACCTGCTGCGACCCGCCGATTCCCACTGAGACCCACGGAGACCCACCGAGTCCCATCAAGTCCCACTGATAACTGGTCAGACAAGCCAAGACCACCTGGACCACAACAATGAGGCTCAGCCGACACACAATCCTGGTGAGGACACATTCATCAACAACACAATTACCAATAGACAATTCATGGCTTTTTCAACATTCTACATCTACATCTGAAGGAAAGCTTTGTGCGTAAAGCTTCTGAAGTCTCTCAGTAAGGGTGTGGTAAGACAGATAACAAAAAGGTAAAAATACAGAGAAGACTTTCTAAATGCAGCCTTTATGTAATTGTTTCTGATTTAATCATGTGGAGCAATTTTTTAAATTTTAAATATCAGAGTTACCTGTTAGTTAATGTCAATAATTGTGGAAACATTTCAAACACGATGTATTATATTTTTTAGTGTATAAATGATTACACCTGTTTTGAGAAGTAATATGAAGATAATAGTGGCTTAATAATTTCATTATAAACAGCTTTATTTCTGTTTTATTTGTAACGAAATGACCTGCTTTACAGTGTTTAATAACTACAGAGCAACTTATTATCACTTTAGGTTATATTACATTGAATTAATAATAATATTTTACCCCCAGTTCTGGTGCAGTGTATTGTGGGTATCCTCTATTGTACGCCTCAGAGCATCTGATCCTGCGTGTGACTCCTGGTTGGAGCTGTCCACAGTCATGCCCTCGTTGACTGGGGGCAATGGGGACATCCACAGCAGGTCGGTGTCTCCGTGGAGCTGGAGGTCAGTGTATGTCCATAGAATCATTACTTGATGATCAATAATAATGAATAAACACAGTTATAGAAGTTGGACTTGTGTGCTCTTAATACAATATTGTCTTTGGATTAATTTTTTTTTTTCAGTATATCTTTATCATGCAACATTTTTATTCAGATCCATATCAGGGCTAAAGCAGGGTTAGGAATGTGACAGACCTCTCCTAAACAAATATAATCCACCCTCGAGTTGAGCAACTTCTGGAATAAGTTCTTTTTCCATCTGAGTATTTCATTGTCAGCAGCGATGAAGGGCTCTTGAGCAAACTCTAGGAATGTGTCAGCTGATGTAATAATGTAATAATTATAATTTGTGATAATGCATTTAAAAATGATAATGAATATGATCTTAAAGCAAAGAAATTTCATAAAATACTGTTGAGTTTTCCTGTAATGTAGTCTGACACTCTTTGTAGACCGTCCACGCTGCCGTCCCAGATTCCGTCCACACTGTGGGAGGCTGAGTGCAGCAGCAGTTTCTGTTCAGCTCCGTATGGCAGACAGACAGATCAACTCGACCTCAGCTCGGTCCCTATTTACCAGGATGTTCTGGTGCTGCAGCAGCAGGAGGGCAGCCGCTGTTTCACCGCCTCATTCCGCTCTGTAGCTGTGGGCTGTACCTGTGTCTGGGCCCAAACCACCAAAGATTGAGCCTCAGCTCTGGGACACAGAGACTGGACACAAAACTGCTCCACTTGAGGCAGGAGCTAAATCTAACTTTTATTGAACACTTTATAAGAACATCCTCAACAAAGATCTGAGCTCAACACTTTGTTCTGATTGAATTGTTAACCAATTTGAAATAAAATTAACACAAAGATATAAAAAATAGTTTTTAAAATGTCTTTGTATTGTGCTGTAGGCATCACTGTATGGCAGGACCTACAAAATGAATAAAAGATTTTACCAAAATACCAAATGTAACAAATGTATACTAAAAACAACAGTGGTGGGTTGTGTAAAAGAGCACAAAAGTTTTTTAAAAAAATAAGATTTAGTTTTTTTCTAAGTACTGTTATTATCCCAGATCGGACACGTTGTACCACCAGATGGAGAGGTGCACTCTGCTACTCAGAAAGGACATTCCTTTTGTCACCGGGCCTATTAGAATGTCTTGGCATTAAACTGAAGGTAAACTGAAGTATTAACAAATTATTAATTGTATATTGTAAAGTATTAATTGCTGACATGGCAGGGGCCTGCTATGTTCCCATATCCAGACTAATAAATGCCACTGTGAATGTGTGGGCGTGTAAGAGTAAACAGTATGTGCAGTCTCATGACGTCTCAAATCCTCTGCAAAGAAAAACCTCTTTCAGTCTGAAATCAGCTCTAATTAGCTCAAAACAAGAACATATTGTTTCGATCAGAATGTGTGTGTGTTTGTGACCCTTAAGGAGAGCACGAATCTGTGCACTTACTTATAGAAATCATTCCTTACGGAGTCCAGCTTGTAAGCTTTAAAATTCACTTTGAGGATTTTGGGGTGGTTGACACACAGACGTCTCCACTCAGACACACATTGGCAATGTGTCAGTGTGCAGCGGTCAGTCAGACGACCAGGCTTCAGAACCAGAGGAACCATGTGACTTCAGCACTGAAGAGATGTTTGGAGTTCAGACTTACTCACATACTGATTAAAGTGTGAGTCCACAGATTTACTCGCTGGTAGGTTTGTTTCTCCTCTTTCTTCATTTATAATAATAAAATCAAAATAGATTGGAAATGCTAAGCGCTTGCTCCAAGAAAGATCTGCTGGGCTTTTTATCTTCATTTCCCTGAGATGACTTTGTTGTGAACTGTCACTAAATATAGTTTGTGTATACAGTGTTTCAGTAAAGAAAACAAATTTTGTGACTGTTATAAGAATTTTTAGTTCACATTAAAAGAGAGAGATGATGGAGACCGTGTACAATTTAGAATGAATGGTCAGGTTCAATTGTTGCAGGAATGAAGCCATGCACACACACATATACAATGGTACAGGATAATGTTTAATTGCAAAAGTAAATAAAGGAGATTTTATATCATGCCGTACAAACGGGTAGGAGGCGTATGTTCACACCTTACCATGACAAGTTCCCAGGTGAAGGATTTAAGTGGTTATATCTATGTTTATGTTTGGATCAGCATGAAGATCATGACATGAGCAGAACCAAGAGCAACCAGTACCTAATAACAATAAGAAATCTATAATTCCCATAACATTCCCCCCTGTTTATACTGAAGAGGCATAAACCTAAAACTTAGCCTTGATGTAAATTGTATATATACACTGACTGTTTGGTGCAACCATAAATCATTAAGATTTTTTTTTTTAACAGAGAATAAGAGTATTTTTTAAAATAAGACAACACTGTATTTTTTTTACATATATTTACTAAAATTAATACAATAATAATAATACAATTAATACACTGTGTTTCTTACAGATAAACCCTGCATATATATATATATATATATATATATATATATATATATATATATATATATATATATACAATTTAATAATGAATTAAAAATGTGTGTATTGCATACTTTTATTTTGAACGTACTGCTATATAAACAAAAGTGCAAAAACATTTGCAATAACATACAAACACTTTAAACAAATAAGGTGCTTTTTACAGCAGTTAAGAGTTAGTAGCAGTTGAAATATTTCTTGTAAATCTTAATTTAAGCATTAATGTAATCAAACTAAATATTAAACCAAAAATATTTGCCACTGCCGGGGCATTAATATTTTGTTTAGTTTGTTTTGGAAAAACAAGTTATGTCCAGAGCCTCGATCATAACACTGTAAACAATATAAATGTCTGTGTAGTGGCTTCCCATAGAACCTTGTAGCCCCGGTGAGGGTCAGAGTTGGGTCCTGTTGGTGCTAAAAGTTGTGACGCGCTTAGAGACTATAATTAACAAATAATCTCAGATCTGATGTGCGTTTGGTTTATTGCAGATAATTATGGTTGCCTAGCGATGTCCAGTAGTCTCCAGTGAGGGCAACAGTTGGTGCACGTTGTAACGCCCGTCACTTTTTAGTCCTCTCCTTTTCACACAACTTGTGTATTCTTCTTGTGAGAGTGTGTCATACGTAGTATTAATCCCTTGGGAAGAAATCATCTCATTTTTGAGGGGGTCGTCTTGCTCACATTCATTCACTAGAGACACTAGAGTTGCCAATTAACATGTACATGCATGTCTTTGGACGGTGGGAGGAAGCTGGAGTACCCAGAGAGAACCCACAGTAACACGTGAAGGACATGCAGACTCCTCACAGAAAGACCCTGAGTTGGCAGAGAATGTTGAAGGTGGCCGGGTTTTGAACTCACAACAGAGTGCTAACCACTCTGCCACGTGCACCCCAAGATTGATGGCTCCCGAACATTTGAATTATCTTCCTCTTGCGTTTGGAGTCTTTTTAACACAAGCTTTAGTAAGTTGCTCTGTTTCATTTTTGTTTAACATGCTACGGTCCCAGCTGTGTATTGAGGTAGTTGCGGGGGAGGGGTAAGTGGCTGTTCGCAATCTGACTTTGATATGGTTCGGAGACATTTTGTCATCATTATGGCAAACGAGAATAAAGAAACAATACAATTTATTTTTATAGGTCACATATTGTGATAATTGCAACATAATTCACTCATTAGGCTATCTTCAGAAGCAACTGACTGGGTGACCGTAGCTACGCGGCTGGCTCTGACTGTAATGAAAACAACAACAAACATTTATATTGTTTACATTGTTATAATGTTATGATCGAGGCTCTGAACATAACTTGTTTTTTTTATAACAAACTAAACAACATAATAAACCCTGGCAGTGGCAAATAGTTTTGGTTTAATATTTAATTTTATTACATTAATAATAATTAAGTTGAGATTTACAAAATAAATAATATATTATTATATATAATATATATTTCAACTGTTACTAACTTTTAACTGCTGTAAAAGCACCTTATTTGTGTTTGCAAACCAAATGTTATTGCACTTTTGTTCAAAAATTGCACTTTTCTTTCAAAATAAAAGTAATAAAAGTATGCAATACACAGATTTTGTGTATATTGTGACTTTGTGGAATTCAATTCTTTAATTCTTTAATCGTGCTTTATATATATATATATATATATATATATATATATATATATATATATATATATATATATATATGTGGTTTTTTTGGAGTTTTTCCTCACCCTGATGGAGGGTCTAAGGACAGGGGATGTTGTCTAGTGCAGTCTGTTAAGTCCTTCTACTGCTTGTTGACTTAGACAAGGCAAGACAATTTTATTAATATAGCACAATTCTTACACTGGGTAACTCAAAGTGCTTTACAGAAATAAAAGACAATTTACAAGATTTAGATTTAGAAACATAAGAAAAATTTAAACATTAAAAAAAGAGTGTGAATAAAAACTAATGAAGGCGGAGCTAAAGAGGAAGGTTTTAACCTCCTTGAACATTATTAAAGTTGAGGCTGTTCCAGATTTTGCTGCATGAAACTTAAACGCTGCTTCACCCTGTTTAGTTCTAACTCTGGGCACGAGCAGAAGCCTGTCCCAGATGTTCTCAGAGTCCGAGGAGGCTCATAAACAAATAACATGTCAGAATTATATTCTGGTGCTAAACTATTAAGAGACTTGTAAACCTGCAGTGCTGTTTTAAAGTCTATTCTCTGAGCAACAGGAAGCCAGTGCAGAGATTTTAAAACTGGCGTGATGCAGTTGTACTTCCTGGTGTTAGTTAGAACCCGAGCAGCAGCGTTCTGAATAAGCTGCAGCTGTCTTAACCCTCGTTTTGAGAGACCAGTGAGCAGGCCATTACAGTAATCTAACCTGCTGGAGATAAAAGCATGAATAAGTTTCTCTAAGTCTGGTTGAGACATTAACCCTTTCACTTTGGAAATGTTTTTAAGGTGATAAAATGCAGATGATGTAATTGACTTAATGTGACTGAGGAAATTCGAGTCTGAATCAATGATGAACCCTAGAAAGTTCTTTGGCATTTCTGTCACAAACATTATCCATATGCACATTAAAATCACCTGATATGACTATTTGTTCAAATTCTGTGCAGATAACCGAAAGCATTTCAGTAAACTCATCAATAAAATGATGACATTGTTGGAGTTGTTTGTAAAGAACAACATATAAATATATGGAGAAAACTTCAACTTTATTTTGAATGACACATATTCAAATGAAGAAACATTCATTTGATGTATTCTTGAAACTTTTGGTCTTTGTCAACATGTTAATCAGCGAACCCATAACAGAGGTCACACTCTCGACCTGGTCATTACAAACCATCTCAGGTCTTTTAAATGTTATGGACACCATTGCGCCTGTCAAGGTTAAAGTGATGAGGAAGAGGCAGAAAGCTTCGTGGAGCAATGGTCCTTCTGTTAGGGCACAGAAAAGGGAATGCCAAAAAGCTGAAAGAAAATGACATAAATTTAATACATTTATTATAAGGTATACAAAGAAAATCTGCATGTTTTCAATCAAACTTTGAAAAAAGCAAGAGAAATATTCTTCTCAGAGCTCATCAACAACAGCAGTAACAACTCATGTGTCCTGTTTGCTCCAGTGAACAGATTAACAAACCCTCCAGCTCCATTTCCTCCAGAATTAGTTTCCAACACTAAATGCAATGAGTTTGCATTGTTTCTTAAGAACAAGGTTCAAGGCATTAAACATGCGATACAGTCCAAAGGGCAAAAAACAAAACTGCAGCCACATAGGAGACCTTTGGTTGAGTTTACACATTTTACACCCATTAATGACAGAACAATTGAAAAAACTGTCTCCAGCCTGAGTTCATCCACCTGCTGCCTCGATGTTTTACCCACTAGATTTCTAAAATCAGTACTAAGCAGTTTGTTACCACAAGTCACTGATATAGTCAATAATTCCTTACAGTCTGGAACATTTCCAAGGGCATTAAAAACTGCTGTCATTAAGAATCTTTTAAAGTGCTCAACAACTATCGGCCCATATCAAACCTGCCATTTTTAGGGAAAGTCATCAAAAAGTTGTATATCATCAACTTAATGACTTTCTATTGCTTAACAACTGCTTTGATCCTTTTCAGTCAGGTTTTAGGCCCATCACAGACTGAGACTGCACTTATCAAAGTCACAAATGACATCCGTCTGAACACTGACGCAGGCAAAGTCTCTGTCTTAGTTTTGTTGGACTTGAGTGCTGCGTTTGATACAGTGGACCATGAAATCCTGTCACAAAGATTAGAGGAATGGATAGGTATCTCTGGAACTGCTCTTAAATGGTTTCAGTCATATCTTGAAGACAGGAAGTTCTTTGTTTCGGTTGGTAACTGTGTATCAGACCAAATGGCCCTGACATGTGGGGTTCCACAGGGGTCTATCTTGGGACCTCTATTATTCAATCTCTACATGCTTCCTTTAGGCCAGTTAATACACAGCTGTGGTGTATCCTACCATAATTATGCAGATGACACTCAGATTTACATTTCACTCACAGCAGGTGAAAATGGACCAATCCATTCACTGTGTCACTGCATCGAACAGATTGATGTGTGGATGCAAAATAATTTTCTCCAACTGAACAAAAACAAGACTGAACTAATTATCTTTGGGCCACAGAAACAAAGAGAAAGTGTCAGCAGTCACCTTGAGTCTCTTTCTCTAAAATCTAAAAAACAGGTTAGAAATCTAGGGGTCATCATGGACTCAGACTTAAATTTCCACAGTCACATTAAATCAATGACATCATCTGCATTGTATCACCTTTAAAACATTTCCAAAGCCAAAGGGATAATGTCTCAACAAGACTTAGAGAAACTTATTCATGCTTTTATCTCCAGCAGGTTAGATTACTGTAATGGCCTGCTCACTGGTCTCTCAAAACGAGGGTTAAGACAGCTGCAGCTTATTCAAAACGCTGCTGCTCGGGTTCTAACTAACACCAGGAAGTACGACCACATCAGTCCAGTTTTAAAATCTCTGCACTGGCTTCCTGTTGCTCAGAGAATATACTTTAAAACAGCACCGCTGGTTTACAAGTCTCTAAATGGTTTAGCACCAGAATATATTTCTGAAATGCTAGTAGCTTATGAGCCTCCTCAGACTCTGAGAACATCTGGGACAGGCCTTCTGCTCGTGCCCAGAGTTAGAACTAAACAGGGTGAAGCAGCGTTTAAGTTTCATGCAGCAAAAACCTGGAACAACCTCAACTTTAATAATGTTCAAGGGGAGTTTAAAAACCTTCCTCTTTAGGCCTACAATCCAACTTAAAGTGTTTTTTTTTATCTGCACTCTTTTTTTATAATGTTAATTTTTTTTCAAAATGGCTGCTACTTCTCCACCACCAGTGTGTGATTGTGGATTGAATGAATAATGGACTCTGTAAAGCGCGTTGAGAGCGCTATATAAAATCAGAATTCATTTTTCTTCTTTTTCTTTTTCTTCTTCTTCTTATTATATTTATTATTATTATTATTATTATTATTATTATTATTATTATTATTATTATTATTATTATTATTATTAATAACACATAAAGCAATGAATTCTTCTGATAAGCTTGACTTCAGCCTTTCTATCAAACTCTGTTGCTTTTTCCATAATCTTCTCCCATCTCTTTAAATTTTTTTCTATAATCCTTGGACTATATGAGGTTTGTTTAGACTCGGAGAATGAAATCCTCGGCTTTGTTTAGACTGAGAGTAAGCTCCAGAGGAACTTTCTCCCTCACTCCCATTTGCTTATTTTAAAAGTTTTACCATAAGTGTTACTTTTTCTTAGTTATGTCTATGTTCCTCTTGGTTTATCCAGCTCTTTGGATACTTTAAAAAAATAATTTTAATATCACAAGTGTCTTTTGATGTTTAGTTATAAGGAATTAAAATTTTCCAGTTATTTCATTCATTTTTACCGACAGTTGTTTTATTGGACATTGTCCAGTAATTTCTGTAGGTTCAGCAAAAGGCTTAACAACTATTTTTGAGCCCATTTCAGCTGGTGGCATTTTCAAATTTTCAATGTCCAAACCATGCCAATACTTCTTGCTCCTTTGATCGTTTCCCTTCTCTTTTATTACTATTTATTACTACTATTTATTTTTCTTTGCCTTGTAATGTTTTATATTACTTTCTACTTCATTGCAATATGTTGGATAAAAACTACATTGGGCCACTGTAAAGTGCCAAGAGTTCTTTATGCCACTTTTATATAGCTCCTGATTAGTTTTTTTGTAAGGGTTTTTGTCCAAATAATTGCTTCTTGTGGAGTCAGAACAGCTACAATTTTAGTGATTTTACCCCCATCCTGACACTGCTCACAAGTCCCTCGTCTTCACACAATAATTTCCTAAAGGTGGCGATGTCAATTCATGGATCGGTAATGTTGAAATATATCTCTAGTAAAATAATTGAAATGCTTCCAGATTGCACCACAATTAGACCTATTTCAAGATAATTGAAACTTTATTGAGACCACAGTTTCTTTTAATAATTCTCCTCACAGCAGTTTATATTGATTTCTCCTTATAAAACGGCTAATTTCGGGTTGAGTAGTCTGCTTTAACGCTTTAACGTTTTTGATTTAAAGATGAAAATTGAAAAAGATAATAAAATACAATAAACAGCCATTATTTGATTTCATATTAAGTTAACAAATTAAAATGGAAAATGAAATAAGACTACTATAAGATGGACTGACACTACACTGTCCTGACTATGAGCTTATTGTTCAGGACAGATCAGGAGACTGTGTATTATATCACATTAATACACAAAAACATCTGTGATTTGTCTAGTGTCCAGTTGAATTTTGTGACTGTGATGTAAAGGCAGGTGGTGCACTCAGGTGTGTTGTGTTCTTCATCTCCTGTGAAGGATCATGCCGAGGGTGTCCTTGGCCTTTCCCCCTCTGCCCGTCCCGCTCCTCTCACCTCTCCTCCCCTCACTCCCACCCACTGTCCGGGACATGGATGTCCCTCCTCTGTTCAGGAAGCGCTTCATCCTGTTGGGGTACCGTCCTGTGGGCCTGTCCTGGAGGTGCTACGTCCTCAGCCTCTTTCAGATCCACAACGAGACTCTGAACGTGTGGTGCCACCTGCTGGCGGCTGTGGCTGTGCTAATGCGCTTCCTGTTCTTTACTGTCTTCCAGGAGGGGTACGCACTTTGCACATTATATATTCTGTAAATTCATACAACATTTTGATCAATTATTGTATTTTAAGGTGCAATGCAAACAAAATAATTAATGAATATATAGAAAAATATAGTATAACTTTAGAATGCTTAGTTTTTTGTAAGCATAGAAAAAGACATTTTAGAAATGAATGTAAGATAAATGAATGCTTGACCAAGTGAACAAGACCTCTGACTCTATTTATAAAACATTTCCCTGATAATAACTAATCTTTGACCCCTCTCCTCAGGGGGTCCTGGGCGTGCGGCTGCAGGGTCCTGAGGGTCAGGGCTTCTCTGTGGACGCCTCTTCTCTGCCTCTGGTCCTGTATGTTCTCTCAGCTGTTGCATACCTGAGCTGCAGGTAAGTCCTGTTTCATCTGGAATTGATAGGTTTATTTTTAATGTTCATTTGTCAAGTTAAGTATGTCTGCACCCAAAAGTCAAGAAGCAAAATAAATAAATGACACTTCTCAGTCATTTAGTATAAAAAGTGTATAGAAGTTGAACTCAAGGTCGAGATCAAGGTGAGTCTCAGCTCAGTGGTAGAGCGGTCGTCATGCAACCAGAAGGTAGCCGGTTCGATTCCCACTCTCCCCACAACTGTCATTGTGTCCTTGGGCAAGACACTTAACCCACCTTGCCTCCAGTGGCTGTAACACTGGTAATTACTGTAGAACAATGTAAGTCGCTTTGGATAAAAGTGTCAGCTAAATGAATAAATGTAAATGTAAATCAGGAGAAGAAGCTTCTTGACTTTCTCTTCACTGTGGTGTCCTGTTGCAGTGCGGCGGCCCACCTTTACAGTCTCACTCGGAGCAGGCCCATTACTCACTCTTCTTGCTGGACTACGTGGGCGTGGGAGTCCATCAGTTTGGCTGCGCTCTGGCTCTAAGTCTGTACAGCTCTGAACCTGCCTGGACTCAAAGCATTGTGGGACAGGTTTGTCACATCTCAGCTAGAGTTTGACACATGTTGTGAATGAACTCTGTGTAAATTTGTTAGAGCCTGGAAAAATAGACCTTCTTAGTATATTCTTTTGTAAGGATTTTCTGTCTCCCACTCTGGTGTGTTCAGCACCAGTTTCACTCTCTTGGTGCTCATAAAGTGGGACAGTACACAATTTTGTGACATAAAGCACATGACTGATTATATTCTGTGATAATGCACTGACAGTGTAGATTGTTTCAGCTGTACCTCCCAGCTGCGGCCTCTCTGGCCTGGTTCTCTTGCACCACCTGCTGCTACGCAAAGCTGCATTTTCGGCGACCGTACCCTCTCCACAGGAAGCTGTTTCAGGTGCTCCCCATGGGCCTGGGCTTCCTGCTGGACATCAGCCCAGTGGCACACCGCCTCTCCTCCTGCTCCTGGACCAGCAGCGTGGCTGTACCACTGCACGGCCTGCAGGTTTCTCTGTTCACACTGAAGCCATGGGCAGGACATAAGTAGAAATAACTTAAATTTGTTATTTTAGTTCAGGGGTCTATAATCTTTTTTCCTCAGAGAGCTACTTTTACAAAATAAAAATGGCAGAGGGTTACTTGTGTTTGTAACATTCATTCTCAAAGCTTATATCAACACAAACAAAATTAATTTTGTTTTGACAGAACACTAACCCTGAACTTTTACAAAATGTTGGTGTCCATAACTCACATTTCAATAGCATTTAGCATTAGGCTAATGGTGTTGAAACGATACACATACACCTCCACTTTAAACAGCTCTTCATTTTACTACGGATTGTATGTCTTTATAGTTCAGACACGTTTAGTGCTATTGTGACTTGATAATGTTCTTGATAATCACTTAAATTATTCAGAACATCCTTTGGTCTTAGGTATTCAAATATATATATTTATATATCAATAAATTGCTCAATATTAGGCCTTAATCTTGCAAATTCTGCATTCTGCCTTTGTGTATTCACAGTTATTAAATGCACAGTTTAAGCCAACCTTTTACAGAGGAACTTAAATAATCCAAAAATGAATCCATGTCCTATGGAATTGACCCTGAGCAGAGGTCCTAAAGACTGCACTGACTGTGTTCCCCATTGTGATTTACAGATGGTGCTGTTTCTACTGGGGGCCTTCTTCTTCTACTGCCCTATACCTGAGCAGTTCTCTCCTGGACGCTTTGATGTGATGGGTCACAGCCACCAGCTCTTCCATGTCATGCTTTCTTTCTGCACTCTGGCCAAGCAGGAGGCATTGTTGGTGGACTTTGTTTGGCGGCGGCCGGCTCTGCTGCGGCGGTTTGGAGAGGATCACCTCCTTTTGGCCAGCACTGCCTTTGCCGCTGTGACTGTGTGCTGCAGCGTCACAGCCTTCACCCTGAGACGCCGGGCTCTGGAGCAGTTCAGCAAAGACCTCAGATAGAACCCTCTAGAGAAAAACTGTCAGAGCCACAACACACTCATTCACTATTGACTAAACTTGTGCTAATCCTCTGGTCAGTTCCACAACCAAGATAGTGACTCACATGTGGAGAGGGTCCCTGAGTGCACAAGAATGTAAATGTAAGAATAAATATTCTTGCAGGAATTATAAAGTGTAACTTTGAAATCCAACACATAAAAGTATTTATTCAGGTACCCGAAAAGATACACTGTTTTTGAAAGGAAAACTCAAATACAGTCAGTTATACAAAAGGAAAACAAGGGGATTAACAATAGGTGAAGTCTATTTTAAAAATTTAGACACACCCCAAATCTTTGTTGTTGTGGCAATACTGACCACAGGGGGCGTAATTTGACTTGACACTGAAAGTCCAGATGAGCAAATAACTGATTAGTCTTTTGTCTTGTTGTGTTCACTAATTCTGGGCAGCAACAGCGCTAGGCTCTGACATCTGACTGATAAACTGGCGACCTCCTGTTTCAGGCCTCCTCACTAACAGCAGAGCTCCGGAGCTCCTGGAATGAACTATGACAAAAATGAAAGAAATGAAAAGTTAGAGAAAAACAGATTCTTTTACAAACTGAAAGTGAAGAGACCAGGAGTGCTCTTCCATTAGCTCAGGCTTACACAAACAAGGACAGTGTCTCTGTGAAGTGCAGGTGTATTGGAACTGTTTGTTCATGAGTAGAGTTAAACTATGACTTTAAATTTTTATGGTTCCTTCCTCCTTGAAACAGATGAAACAGCACTACCTGAGAGCTACCTGAGAAATGTAATATAACAAAACAAATTGTCTCTTATAAGAGTCGTCACATGACCTTTCAGGTGACTGTCATAAATTTTTTAAAGCCAGTTGTGGTCAAATGTATGTTTGTCTGATGACTGTATGCACTCATCCTATTAAAAACAAAACAGAACTTCTGTTCCTGCATGAAGAAAGTACCAACTCAAGTCTGTCTGTTGTGCATTTCAGAGCTTGATATTATCTCTCAGTCTCAGTTCTGGTCAAGTCTGGCTGCTGCGGCTGCAGCAGGAATCAGGTACTGTGTTTGGGTGGTGTCTCTGATAAAGTGCTCTTTTAATTTTTGAGCCACAAACATTACACACAGGAGGGAGCGTGAGATTACCAGACAGATCATTGCAGCTTCGGTCAATGTATTGGTCTGTTGTGGGAAAGAAAGAGCTGAGCTGCAAGGCAAAGCTCTTGATTTTCTGGTCAATCTACGTTCCTACTCTCACCTATCCCGGATACAGGCATTCTTTTGTTTTTTTACAGGCCCGGGATAAATGGTAGAAGATGGATGAAGGAACTAATCAAGGCCTGTAATGCCAACATACTGCTGTTTCCCCTACAACTAAAGTCATGTACCATAGCCCTCCCTTCTCTCATGGGGCCAGGTTGTCATTGTAAACTTGGTTATATAAAGAATAAATATAAGAAACAGTGAGAAATCTGATCAGGCACGCTTTTCTGATAAACAAGGTTTCAGGGCTCGGATGTGGGGACAAGGTAAACAGCTATCAATCAAGATCTCCTGAACCACGTTATCGCTGAGCTCAGCAGGAATCACACACAGAGAGCCATGTTCTTCAGTAGTGTATACATAATATTCATAAGATCGATCATAAGACCATCATCGCCGTGACAATGATACAAAACCTGATACATGTGTCACTGCAAGACAAGGGGGATGACTTCCAGTGAATGAGAGCCATGTGGGGAAGGAGCTGCTTTCTACTCTCCTAATGCCCTGGCTGATGCTGTCAGACAACACAGTGTTGATTCTGCTTTTCTTTTGGTAGTTAGATTTTTTTACAATTTGTTTTGTAATCACAATGTTTTGTTATATTGTGTCTGTCTTTGTATTATGGCCTTATAATGTTTAAAGATTGGATTCAGTTGTAACATGTATATCCTGAGATTAGAGTGCCTTATATAGTTAATTGTCTATGTCTTAATAAACATTTAGATACTTGTAGATGAAGACTGAGAAGAAGGGTAGCTCAGGCGTAATAAAAAAGAGAGTATTTATATTGTGTAATTAGGCCCGAGCCGGTGATAGCCGGGAGGGCCTATTGTTTTGCTCGGATTTTTTTTTTTTTTTCTGCAAAATGATCCTTAATTTGACCCAGTGAACATGCACGAAAAGTCATTTTTATTGGGCCCAAACTTCAAGGTCGGCGAAAAATTTATGTATTTGAAGTCCCGAAAAAAATATAAAAATGACTCAGTGGCGACCCTAGAAAAGTCAAAATACATTGGGCCTATGGAAAGTGAAAGTACATTTTTTCCAATGTAGAAATACAAAACTTGGTACATCCATAGGACACCTTAGGGCAAACAGAAAAGTCTATGACAGCCACAGCGTAAACTCAACAGGAAGTCCGCCATGTAGGGTGAAAGGCGCGCCACCTAAATCGCACCCCTTACGCCAAAAGATTCAACTCATTGTGTTTTTGTCTAAATGGCCCCAATTTTGGTGAGTATCATCTAGACACATGTGCCAACAAAACTTGTCATTTTGTTTTTGATATCTTATCGGGTGTGGGTGTGGCAAGCCTGTAACGAGGCGGCCATTTTTGTGGTAATAAATTATCCGTTAACTCTCAAACGCCTTCTCGGATCAAGTTGGACCCAAAAGGCGTTTGTGCACATTCACGACCTGAACACAAAGATATGTAAATAAAAGGGTTTGCTTTAGAAATGGCCCTCTAGCGCCACCTACAAACTTATAATGGGACCCAAGAATTTAGTTTGTCATAGAGACATAAAATTTGGCACACACATCACTTATGTCATGACGAACATAAACGCTAATGACAACCACCCCCTATTTATAAATGTGTTGCCATAGCAACGGAGCAAATATGTGGAAAAAGTCAATGGGAAGGGAAAATTTTAGTTTGTTCTAGGCAAATGAAACTTGGTACACACATCCAGCATGGGCTTATGAACATAAAAGCCAATAGGGACAACACCCTATCACACACGAGAAGGTGGCCATTTTGAATTAAAAATGTGAACCGCCTTAGAATACACCTCACTTTTAAAAATTGACAGAAAATAGCTGCTTCATTACACAAACACCAAACTTAGGCAAAATGAGCTAAACACTTGTGTGGTAAATAGACAATGCCTTTTCTTGTTGTTTTGCTCAATTTATATTTTTATTTAACTTTTATTTTTCTGCAAATTTTTCTGCAAAATTATCCTTAATTTTGATGCAGTAAATTTGCGCAAAAAGTTAATTTTATTGGTCACTAAACTCAAGCCTGGCAAAAAATTTATGTATTTTAAGTATTTGAAAAAATAATAAAAGAAATGACTCAGTGGCGACCCTTGGAAAATGAAAATCCATTCGGCCTATAGAAAGTGAAAGTAATTTTTTCCAACGTAGAAAAATGAAACTTGGTACATCCATAGGACATCTCAGGCCAAACAGAAAAGTCTATGACAGCCACAGCCTAAACTCAACAGGAAGTCCGCCAGGTGGGGTGGAACACGTGACCACCTAAATCGCACCTCGGGTCAAAAGATTAAACCCAATGTGTTTTCATCTAAAAGGGCCCCAAATTTGTTGAGTATTATCTAGACACGAGTGCCAACAAAGTTATCATTTTGTTTTTTGATACATTTGTGGCTGTGGTCGTAATGAGCCTGTGAAGAGGCAGCCATTTCTTTGGGAAATAAATGCCATTTACAAAATGCCAGGATCCTTCCTTTAGAGAACGCTCCTCCAGAGCCAAGACTAGAGTCTTGGAAAGCTCTTCAGAATCTTTTGGAACTTGTAAACCTGTTCTTTTAGACAAGTAATATTTACATTTTTACTTTTTAACAGGCGGGTGCAGCGATTTCTGATCAAATCTCCAGCCAATATTTTGTTTTTCTTGTTCAGACAGATCCCAGGAAAACCAGGGATTGTGGAGACCTTTAACTCTAAATACAAGGTGGTGTAGCAGGCCCCAACAGTAGCACAGGCCCGAGGTGATGAAGCAGGCTCCAGCCAGAAGAGGATTGAAGCAGAGGCACAGGCCGGTTATTTGACATTATCGTGAAGTTTACACTTTAAAGTACATGTGTGCCCATGTCGCAAGGTAGGCGAGGGCCTTTATCGCCGCTATGGCTTTAATTTTATATAATTATTAAATGCATGCTTTATGTTGGTCATACTATATGGGCTCTTCTCTTTGTCTATTCTTGTGTGTATGAATGGTCACACCCACTGCATGACCCATGTGACTTGTAACAGCCGCCCGGATTGTTCTAGGCTTTTCCTTGAAAAAAATGGTGAGTAAAATAAATGTATTTTATTTGATATTTGTGCAAAGTAACTATCGTTTTGTGGAAATGTAAAGCTAATGTAGGCAATTTATGTTGTTTTAAGGTAAAATGGTGAAGCACTGTGCATTTATTAAAAGCTAAAAAGAGACGGTTTTGCAAGTTTATTGCTCAGACTTGTTGCTTTTCCGTCTGCCATTTTGGCAACAAAACCACCTTAACAAGCACCAATTAAGACAAGAAATTGACATTTTAATTACTATCTAGTGTCCTATTTTTGTGTATTTATGCACGTCCCATGTTATTTATGTAGGGCCATTTAGTGTGGTTGAAGAAATCCAGTTAAAATACATTTTGAAGAACACAAGTTTGAAACGAGATGGCGAGCTTCCCACGGACCATTTGAACAGTTTACGTCCCTGGAGCGATACGCCCTCTGCTGGGCGATGCATGGTTTTCAATTGAACTGGTAGGATTTACCCAAACTATCTGCGAAACACAGCGGACTCAGGATTAAAAGCTGAACTGCTAATTCAAGACAAAGAATTAACAAATAAAGAGGAAAAGTCTTTGTCAGGATTGATTTAGCCTTCAGATTCACCTTTTGCTGAATTATTTTCCGTTTTGTACATTTTGAATTTTATTTGATTGACCGTAAACAAAGTTATTGTAACAGGTATTTTACAATGTTCATTCATATCGTTTGGTTGTAAACAACAAAACAAATGGTAAACTTAGTGATAGAACTAAATGGTATTTAAACTAAACTGAGTTAACTCATAAAAACAGACAAGAACTAACTTGAACTTAAAGGTTGCAACCTACTACAACTTCTAAGCTTCAAAGTTTAGGGGTCAATGGTCTTCGAGCTCTACGGTATAGAGAAGATTTCTGATTATGATAAGCAGTATAGGGTCTAGATGTAGCTGGTCCAGGAAGGACAAGATTTCAGACAGATTAATAGCACGGATCCTAATACGCCACATTCAAATGTCTGGCCTAACTAGAAAATGTTGGTAAAATGGTGCGTTGGACGCACAGGGTAACTCGAGTATGGAATATTATCGAGATTCTTAGAATAACAACTTTAAAGTGAGATGAATAGATCTGGAGTCTATGTGACTTGGTAAAAGCAGGCCTGAAGATACTTGTTCACTGTTTGTGACGCGGTGAGATAAAGGTTTAAAAGCCCACAGAAGTAAGTGGCTTTAATGAAGTTTATCTAACCTGAAGGGTTAGTGAGTCTGAGTAAAAAGAGTGGTTGAGATTGTGATTGGGATGCGACTGTGGATTGAATGCAGTTGATTTTATTGAAAGAAGTTGACTCAGTCTGAATAATGAGATCGACATTAGTCAACCTGAAGGTGAAAAACCCTTAACTTGTGGTAAGTTAATGCAACAGAGTGGCTCTGAGAATCTTATCCGTCTGAGAAAAAATAGCAAGAGATACGGATTTATGTAAATTACAAATACCTGCAAGCAAGGAGTTAATTAGAAAAATAATGTCAGAAAATCTAATCTGATTCATCCTTAATTTGATCCATCTGAATAAGTAGAACTATGTGGAAGTGAGCACTGCGGAGACGCAGAGAGGAACAAAGCCCATGAGAGTGAGGGCTTATACTTTTGAGAATAATATAATATAATATAAGTTTAAAGCTAAAAGTTGTGTGTTAGAATTAATGATGTATGAATGGGCCATTGTTGAATGTCTAAGGTCTAAGAATGTGAACCAGAACAAAAGTTTAATGGTTTTGTGGGTAGAAATAATTTGATGACTGAGTTGAAAGAAAGAAAAATAGCTCATGGAGGATATTTTTCTAGGCTTCTAGTGTAACAGAAAAAAAAAAAAGGAGAAGCCAGTTTGAGACAGAAAAGAGCAGAGAAGAGATTTTGAAAGAAGTGCACACATGTAGGCTACTTCAAAACACTAATCATTTGTATTTTTACAAATGTGTCCTGTGAGATTTCTAGGACTTGGCCTCTCTGCTCTACATCCAAACTTCCTCTGCCCTCCCCCACACCCCTGCTCCCTTTCGAGAAAAGCTGCAGACAGACAGCAGCAAACTCATGCGGTAAGATAAACATATTCCAGACAAATGTTTATTTTAAACTGTATCTATTGATAAAGACCAAAGAGGGATTGGTAAATTTAATTTCGAAATTGTGCGAAACTTGACCTTAATATGAATGAAATGTATTTTTCCGAGGAAAAATGTTACCATGGAGACCAGAGGGAGGAGAGGGGAGTCGCAGACGAGGGGCACTGGCGGCCGACAGAACGACACTACAGGCCAACACAGGGCAACACTTCAGGCCAACACTGGGTCCAGACGAGAAGGACCTTTGACTGACCTTTGAACAGGTCAGGAACATAAACACACATATACACAAACACATAGACACAGAAGTACGTACACACACATAAAGACACACATAGACAAACACAGACACGAACATGGAACAGACACATCTACAGAAGTTGGATGTGCTTTTGAATTATGATAAAGTTTATAAATAGTCTGTTAAAGAACAGATATTGTATTAAGTTTGTGTGACACGGCAGAGATGAGATTAAAGATTTAAAAAGTATTGATTAGTATTGGGGAAACAAATTGTATCTATTATCTATTAGTACGAGAACTAATAAAGGCCCTTAATATCAGTGTGGTTCAAACACACGGTATAATGTTAATGAAAAATTATCACTTTGTAATCAGAAGAATTTAAAAATGTGTCTTAAAGTTGAATTCCGCAGAGCAAGTTTATAAAGATAATACAAAATTATAGATATTTGGGCCATCAGCTCACATATAAAAGAAAATAATGTTACCAGAAGAAATTAAATGAACAATTATGTATTTCTCTGGTTTGGTTCTGACAAAGAGTGGAAAAGTTTGGATTCACAAAGAAATGTGTCAACACAAGATTACATTAGCCTTCACAGCACCTCCCTTTTGCTCACGTATGGAGCTCTATGTTTTTTCCGTTGTTTTTTTTATTTTAGCTCAACAGAAAGTGTGGGAGCCTTTACATTAAACAAACCTTTTAATGTTGAAAAATGCTGAAGCAGAAATGTCAGTGACAGAAACAGAAACAGATTGTGTTAAATAAAGTTTATGAGACAAAATTAGGAAACTGTTTGACCTCCTGACAGGTCTGTGAAAACAAATATAGTCTACATTATGATTTGCTTTAATTTTTTTTGGTACAACCAAATTGTTTTTTTTTTTTGATTTTGTAAACTAAACCACAAAATGAAATCCTTAAATATTGTTTGAGAAAAATATTCTCTGAGTAATTAGAAAAACAGAAATGAACACTAAACTAAACTAATGAAAACTACTTTTTTTTGATGGATCTGATTTGAATGTTGGAACGTTTGAATTATTGATGATTGTGAGAACTAGAGACTAACACAATAGTCTGTTTGTTTGAACAGGATTGAATAATTTTGGTTGAACTTTAGAGGTGTTTATGGAGAACACTAAGTAAAATCTTCAGAACCTAGAGATAAAAAAAATAAAAAGGTTAATTTTTAGCATTGTTTTAAATAAACATTACTGAGTGCAATGTTGGTGAATCTGAATAAATAAAAAGAGACGTTGATTTGATTTTACACTTAATGGGTTAGGTTTCTGTTTAACATTGAGTGAAGGGAATACTTTATGTAGAGTCTGATGCAAAATTAGTAGAAACGTAAAATTAGGAATGAATAAACGTTTTAAATATGCTGCGGTTAAAATTAATATGGAAAAAATGCAAAAACAAAATGTATTTATTGAACACCTGATGGTAAAACTGAGTTTTACAGAGACAGGATGGAACAAATCTATACTGAACAAAAGCCTAAAGAATTGTTTATTATGAAAGTAAATACAGAAGAATTTACACAGAGCTTTGTTGATTTGATGAAAAGTCTTTCCTTTTAAACGACAGTCAATCATTTTTGAGGAAAGTGAGATGAGGTGTGTTGGAGCAGCAGAAGGAGGCTGCCCTGTTACAAGGTTAACCCCAGAGGGAGGGGTCTGACCCAGGAGTTTTGTTTTTTTAAGGAATTCATTTCTAAAGGAATTAATTTGAAGTGATTGAACAATAATCGGAGAATTTTCAAATTAGGTTGTGAATTTAAAGTCTTTGGCTAAAAGTTTGTGACGATAGATCATGAGAAACTAGTTTAGATCTATTATCTATTATAAAATTACTGATGTTTATCAGCTGAATAAAATTGTACTATGATTGCGGATGATACCACTTACAGTTACAGGTAAAGACCTAAAACTAATGGTGACTAAAATTAAAACTGAACAAAATAAAGTTTTAAATATAACAGAAACAACAGTGATGCTATTTGGAAAACATAAAGAAGACAAATATTTAGAAATAATACTTGATGGACTAACATTTTAAAATGATCAATGGCACTGGCCTTTCATTTTGTGATTTTGTGTATATTTTTGTTTATTTTATTTTAAATTTTTTTTTGTTGTTTTGAGCTATGGTCCCAAGTCTCAAAAAAGAAAGGGAGAAGAAGATTTAAACTAACTGTATTAAAGTGAAGAGGTGATGTGTGGTTAACCTAAGGTTAGCATGAGGCTATAACAACAGTGTTTAATACAGTAAAAGAGGAGTTTAAATAAAAAAAAAATAAATAAAGAAAGTTGACAGGACCGTTTTGGTGAAGCACTGTTTGGTCTGATTGAACCTTTCAGATTAAAGTAGATTTCCAGCAGACCATATCTGTGGAAACAGGGTTTATCTGCTGTTTCATTTTTATGGTTTTGATTTTAAGAGCTTTTATGGTTTCGTTTGACGAAAGCCTGGAGGCACCTCCTATGGGTCTAAAAATGTCAGAGAAAGTTCTGATTTGTTTGTTTGTTCTTTATTTTGATGGAAGCCAACCACAACAAGTACCAATTCAGAAAATAATATTTGACAATTGTTATAGCCACCAGTAAGAGCTAATATTAACACAGTTCTTTGAACTTATAGTCATCTTGGTTTACACCTGGGAGTACACCTGTGAGCAGGGCTAGTGACAGGACGTCCTGTAACATCACTCTGAACCTGACAAACTGAGAGATCAAGGACAGGTGCAGTGCAAAGCAGAAGTCTGGAGGTTTTTTAAAGTAAGACCATTAGACCAGCATTGCCTGCTGACCGGAAACAAGCGTCCTTAAAGGATCCTTGGTTTAATAGTTCACATAGAATGTGACGGAGAACATCGTGAGTAGAAACTCACACCTTAGGAACCAAACAGCAGTTCCTTCAGATTTATTTGAGAGCCCCAGATACATCGACGACAGGGAGGTCCTTCGAGGTGTACTTAATGAATATAAGGCTAAAATTCAATTAGTATTGAAATTAGAATTTTACCTTTGAGACAATTTATGCAAATGTGGATTTAAATTAATTATATTTATAACCAGCAAAGGGTTTTAAATTGCACGAGAGATGCTGTAACTGTGAATTAAAAATGGAAATGAAAACTGGTCCAAGGACTGGACAGAACCAATAGCACTGAGCTGCTTTGAGCTGAAAATGTGAGATCTACAACAGGATTTCATCCAAAGTAACTCAGTTCTAGTTAACAGCACAACTAAAGCCTTTAAGAAAGAGCTTCACACTCTTCAGAGGAATTGGCAGAAGATTCTGGAATAGAGTAATTGATTTTGACCTGGTTTTACAAAATATTTATCAAATATTTGGAAATTTGACTGGGATTTTAAATCTGTGTTGAGATGTACTTGTGTGGCACTTCCATGTCTTATAATTTTTTTTTGTGTTGATTTCCATGTATCCGGAGCTTGTTGGTGAGATTGATGGATGTGGCCATTGCTGGGTCAACATTCCTGGACATGCACCTGCCCAACGACTGTGGTCGAGGCTTTGACCTCAGATGAACACTTTGATATCTGAGGCACGTTAACATCTGCATGTTCACCAACGGGACAACAGCTCCAGGACGGATCATACTACAGTCCTAAGGGCCGTATGGTTCATTGAAGTTAATATGCTTAAGAGAATTGATTTTAATCATTATGAATGTGCATAAGTCTCACTCCATGTGTTTTTCTTTTTCGTTACAGGGACAGTAATCAGGCAGGGACAGGCCGGAGATCTTGAGTCCGATGTGGCGACCAGTTTAAACTCTGTCATATTTTTCTACTTGATTTTGGAGTGACACTGTGTTTTGATTTAAGGACTTTTACAAATTTGATTTTGAAGAATCAGTGCATGACTCTGTGCAGTCCCATTTGATTGTAAACATATCCCTGTATAATCATTTTTGTCTTTGATTTGAAATGTGTTTGAGATTCAGTTGGAGTGATTACATAAAGTTAATGCTTGATGTTTGTGTGTTGATGCCGCCTTGGGGCAAGAGGTGGACACTAGATTTTTCACAGTGTTAGGTCAATTGGTCAAGTGTATTTAGGCTAGGTCAGATGCCCTGCTGGGTTTTCGCTTTTGTAAAAGTAAACAACTCACACTCAGGCTAGTAGATTGTTTATGCTAATTATTATCAGCATAAAGAGGGGGGAATGTTATAAGAATTTTAATGTTTAGAGTACTGGGGCTTATAGTCCTCAAAGCCCTAATGAAATAAGACACAAATGAACTGTCATGTGAAAACTGTATAAAAGCTTGGGTCTAATGTGTAATCTTCAGTAGAGCAGGTGTGTCTACTCGGGTCGTTTATTGTGTTGGTTGTGAACAATAAAGACTCTATGGCATTAAAATGTTGGTGCGTTCATGACTTAATCCATCCAATTGTGCCAAAGACTGAGAGGTCAGTTTTTGCCCACAACATTTCACTTTTTTCACATGTATTTTTTGTTTTTCGCCCTAATGGAGTGTCCAATAGCAGGGTTTTTTGTCTAAAATAGATGTAAAGCCCTTTAAGGCAACTGTTATTGTGATATTGGACTATCTAAATAAACCTTTTTAACAAATTTAATTGAAAAGAACTACACCAGAACAAAAAGTCACACTCCTTCACAAATACTTGATTATTTATTTTTGTGTATGCATCTTATTTTTAGTTTTTTTTAATCAATTAAAAAAAAAATACTTAACAAGACCACATTTTAAAAACCTTGGCTAGAAATACAATACAAATAGTAGAATAAAGTTGTTAAAACCAAATAAATACATAAAAAATGAAAGCCTGTAACTCTGGCCCAACACCATGACGACCAAACATTCTATAGAATGGTGTGATGTCATATGTTATAGAGTTAGAATTCAAAGCAGACTCTCGACACAATTCACAGACGTTGGAGAAAGTCACACATACATTAATCAGACCAAGATGAATCTTAAAGGACGACATTTTGTACAAGTTGAGATGGATAGCAAAATGGAAGTCGATATGAAAGTTGAAATGAACAGCGAGACGGAGGTACAGATGGATTTTGAGGAGTATGGCGAAATGGAGGTACAGATGGATTTTGAGGAGTATGGCGAAATGGAGGTACAGATGGAAGTGGAGCTGTACGGCGAAATGGAGGTACCGATGGAAGTGGAGCTGTACGGTGAAATGGAGGTACCGATGGAAGTGGAGCTGTACGGTGAAATGGAGGTACAGATGGAAGTGGAGCTGTACGGTGAAATGGAGGTACTGATGGAAGTGGACATGTCTAGCAAGACGAAGGAGAAGATGGAGAAGAAAATCTTCGTGACTAAGACTTGCTTGGAAGTCACTGAAAACAAGATCTCTGAGATGGAAAAGCTGACCATCGCCTGTTCACTGGATCGCGAAACAAGAACCAACCAAGGACCCAACACAGATAATCCTGGCAAATCAAATGTCATTACCATCCCAACTCCAAATGACATTGATAGTGATATAAACCTTATCACATCTTTGATGGCTAAAATGACAATCTAAAGTTTTAGTCCAAAACAAAGCCATAAGGACAAAAATTAACATCAAACAGATGTTACTGAAGAACACAATACAACTTGCTGTTCACCTGAGAACCGAGAAACAGCTCTATACCAGAAAGGAAAAGAAAGAAAAACAGTATAAAACCAAAGAAGAAGAAGAGAGTCAATAGGATCTGCAGACCAGAAGATTGTGACAACTTAATCCAAACTTTCCCATGCAAATTCGTCAGGAAGGTGCTCCCATATCCATATGTCTCAAAACCAGCACGGCCAGAAAGAGGAGGACGGCTGCACAAAAAGACTGTGACCAGATCAAGAAACTGACTCCGTCAATAGAAGGCGTGTGACTGTTATCCAAAATAAAGCTTTCAGAAATGTTTATTTGTAAATTTTGGGTTTGTTTCTTATACCCTTTCACAGGGCGAAAATAAACAAGTAAGATGGGAAAATCTTTGTTTTTCATTTAGTTGCATAGTAATTCTGCACACTAATAGATCTCGAATAATGGTGTACATGTAGAAATTCTCTTAAGAAAGCCAAAACTTAACTTACTACTCAAATGTTCAGGTTTGAGGGTTTGTTAACATTTTGGATTGACCAAGAGCACTGTAGTTGTACAACAAAGGTTTTTCAAAAGTTTTTCTTCTGGCGACTCCACCATGCAGTGCCTCCATATTGTGCATCTTGAAACATCCAGAACATCCTTTTTCAGAGAACATCCTTTTTCCGAGAGTCAAGTTATTTGTTATTTAGAATCCGCATTTTCCACTTCTTTAGTCGAGTTTAAACACTTGCTGATTGGCATTCTCAATTCCTTGGATATATTTTTATATCCCTTTCCAGTTTTATACAGTTCAAATACCCTTTCCCACAGATCCTTTGACAATTGTTTTGCTTTCCCATAACTCAGACAGAAACGTCAGTGCAGCACTGGATGAAAGATGCAAGGGTCTGTCAGGAGCCCAGAAACTCACTGACCTTTTATACACACACTGATCACAAACAAACAGGTCACAGGTGAGGATGGTTACCTTTAGTAGCCATTCATACCTGTTTGTGTCACTTGTGCATGTTATCAGGACAAAATCACCAGAGTATGTGAAATTTTGAGTAATTTGTAAGTGGTTTCCTTTGTCATTATGATTTAAAAAGAGTAAACACAGTTGTTTGACAATAAGTGGCTTCACCCAACCGCTAACTATGAGTGAAAGGAAAGTCTTTGTGTTATCATTCATATTCTCAGAAAACAAATCACAAATGATAAAATGAGGTAAACGTATAGAGACAACTGTAAGTGCATCAGCATATTCACACAAACAGAACATATATCAAAATCTGTCACATTTAATATTTCTGATGAATACTCAGTTTGTGGATCTTATCGCTTTAAAAGGTGTTTTTCGGTCTATTTGTGTTTATGTTCGAGGACTGTTATATTTACCAGACTGCGCATTGACGCAGTTTATTAGCTTTAATAAACTCTATAGATCCCTGTAAAGCAGCTGTGATTGTAGAGAATGGAGGCCCTGAATAATCAACGATAACCTGAAAATGGATGATAAATTTTTAGAAGAGCAACGTCCAGCTGTAGGTTACTGCACAAAGACACAGTGGAGTGTGGCCACAGCTCAACATTGTGTCACGAAAGTCAGTTCAGCTGAGAGTTCACATGCACCTGCTGAGAAGCTCCACTGTCTGGAGGAGTATTATCCAGTTTTTATGAGACTTCTTTTTGTGCCTCAAATTTTGAAAGTGTCTTGAATTGATTTTCTGATTCAGACGTCAGTCCAACTCCAGCGGACTGTTATAACAAGGCCAGAAAAAGAGTGTGGCTATGTCTCTGAATTAAGATAGCCTTTGTGGTGTAATATTTCTATGTGAAGGGTTTGTTTTTGTGTGCTTAGGTTATTATTCACTTCTGGGGCGTTTATGTTACTTATCTTAGGATTTTTAGTTATGCCTGGATGAAAATATGTTATGATAAAACAGCTAAGATCATGGGAAGGTAAAAGAGAAAACATGATGTCAAAAATATATGGTTTAAATCATGATAAGGTGGTTGTGCAAACACACACAGGGAAAATTTACTGGACAGGACAGAGAGTCTTTGTCTGGAGAAACCAGGTTTCAAAAGAAGAAGATGCCGATGAGGAGGGGTCCTCAAAGCCCTAACGAAATAGACATAAATAAACTGTCATGTGAAAACTGTATAAAAGCTTGGGTCTAATGTGTAATCTTCAGTAGAGCAGGTGTGTCTACTCGGGTCGTTTATTGTGTTGGTTGTGAACAATAAAGACTCATTGAAATGTTGGTGCATTCATGACTTATTCCATCCGATTGTGCCAAAGACTGAGAGGTCAGTTTTGGACACAACATTTGGCGAGCCACAGCCAGGAGGGGAACTGAGAGAGTGGTCCCTTTTCTGTTTGAACACCCAGAGGAAGCATCCCAGGCGCAGATAGCAGAGAGGGTGAGCAGACCTTTTATTATTTGGCATGGTCAGATGTCGGGGTGCAGCTTAGGGGGGAAACAGATAGAAAGAGTCCGCTTAAAAAAAAAAAAACTCACCTCAAAAGAACCTAGATTAGTGGGAAAGAAGTAAAGGCTTAAAGAGCTGTAAAAGTGTCAGGGTTGAGGACCTTATTAGGGCTAATAAAAATACATGTGTGTGGAAACAGAGAAGAGAGACACACTGGTGCAGTTTAAAGTGTTAGAATGAATTTCTATCCAGTGGATATATGCTAAAAAGGACATGAATGTAGGTTACAACATCGCAAAAACGTCGGTTATACTCCGAGGAAGAAATTAAAAAAAGTGTTTCTATCCAGAGTTATAATCTAAATATGGTGTAGACTTTAACTCTAAGAAGAATTTAACGCGCAATGGAAAATTGCGAGGAACTAAAGGCTATTTCTATCCACAGATTCTAGTCAGAAAAACACCGGTTGTATCCTCCGGAGGAAATTTAGTCAAAAATAGAAACGGTCTACAGAGAGACGTTTAAACAGAACCTGGCTGAGAGCGCAGGTGTCTGAACGGAAGAGGCCGAGTGGAAGACAGAGATCTTCAAGAAGGGAAAACTAAGTTCATGCTATTTTCCGGATGAATTTAAGTATAGAGACGAAAACAAAATAAAAAGGAGTAATAGACGAAAACCAATAATATAAAAAGGAGAAAAATTTAGATAAAGGCCTGCTTATAAGGAGCAACACGTTGTCCCACGCCGGCGGGATTCATACACTGGGGTTGGCTGCCAGTAACAAGATTTAAAAGTACCTTAGCGGGAAGGCAAATAGTTATTCGTTCCTTTTCTAACTTAAACATTCAGCTTGGTGCTGAAATAAGTTATAAGATGATCGTTTAAGCGACACAAGGACCGCTAAAGTGTTCAGTAATTTCTGGAAAGAGAGACTGAGGGAGTTGCCTGAGAGCAACTGGAGCCGCGGTGTGGACTATAGTCGAGTGTGTGAATGAGTGTGTGTACAACAAAAGCCTGAAAAAAGTTGATAGTAAATATTAACTAGATTTAGAGCTTTAAAAGTAATAATAAATTGGTTATAATAACTAAAACACTAGTCTTAAAAAGAGATCAAAATAGAATAAAGTTGAGAATAATTAAATAAAAGCGCTGTAAGAAATAATATCAATTAAGGCTGAGAAAATAAAAACCTAGTAAAGGGTTATTATTATCATTAATAGAATAAAATTAATAAATAGGTTCAAATGTAACCCTAAAAGTTGAGGAAGAAGTGAAGCTGACGGCAAATTAGAATACTAATTTGGAAAACCTTGAGTTAAAACTAACAATAACTAAAGTAAAAACAATCTATGTTGACTAAAGAAATAGTTAGTGAAACATAAAAGAACAAACATAGTAAAAGTATTTAGAGGTTTGTGCTTGTAGTGAAGTCTCCTAGAGGACCAGGAATCCCTGTGGATTATAAATGAATTATCCCTTACATCTTTCAAGGTGTCACTGATTCACAGCTCTGAACTTTCAAGGCCTGGCCGTTCTTGTTTATCCAGGCCAAGGACAGATAAGGAAATTCAATTCACATCTTCTTGCTAATTCTCTCCAGATGTGTTCTTGTTGCGTTAAAGAGTTCACACAAGAGTGAAATTAAATTAACGACTTTGTTCGACTTTGTAACGACATAGTTCAAAGAACTATGTAAGTGTTATCTTCCGGACCTGGACGACTAGGAACCGAACTGACACCTTAATCCTGTGATATACAGACTATCTTGATAATTGCCCACGGACTGTGCCTCTTTGTTTCAGGGTTCTAAAATTGATCAAACAGTGCACTCTGCTGGACAAGCAGAGAAACAACGCTGCATCGGAACAACAGTCGAAGTATCTTGCAATATATAAAAATGTAATAAAGATTGTTCGTAACTATGCAAACCTCACCATTTTTCCTTTACAGGATCCAGAGTGATAACAATATAAAAGAATACTTTCTTCTTCATCCTTACAGCTGGCTGTGTAATAAAATGAATTATTCTGTTTCCAGGTCAAACAACGAATAATGTAAATGTGTTTAGTCTTTAAAGATTTGTAAAGACATTTCCCGTGCACTTATGATACAATGCAGAAGCAATATGGGTTGTAAATAAGTTTTAAAATCCTTTATTTGATGGGACAAAGGAAAGTTTATTTCAAACCGAAACTTTCGTAACACCTCCCCTATTCCCCAAACGTGTGTAAACACGCCCTTTTTGCGTCTCTTACAAAAGAGTCGGCAAAGCGGAAATCGCTCTCTCTTGAATCCTTTTCCAGCTCTTCAAGCTCTCTCTCAATTCTCTTTCCGCAATGCTTTGCAAACTCTTGTTTGCGTAATCTTGTCTTCTTTTCTACTAAGTTTTTGTAGTTATCGCTTCGTAACTTTTAAGCTTAAAACCACGTAACACAGTCTGTGTTAAAGTGACTTTATTTTGGAAGATCCAACACATTTGATTTTTGTTTGAAAAACTTCTTATCCATGGAATTGCATCACTTCCTCGAGGAAGAAACTTTTTGTAGTTTTGAAAGGCTTTTTGACGCTACGAAAGAAAGTCTTTGTTAAATCCAAAAGACATCTTTTCGTCTTGTAGCGGACTTCAGTTTTAAAGACTTTAGTCTCAACTGCTGGTAAAGTCTACTTTACCCTCAAGGACAATCACAGGACGCCGCTTTGTTGCTAAGGCGCCGCCTTAAACCAGCTCAACGCGTGGACACGTGCCGCCTTCTGTTGCCGGAAACCAGCCGCGAACCCAGGGACCTGAAGCATCTCTTTGGAACCGTTTGGGCCGCGCCGCTGGTACCAAATCACCGGATAAAGAGTGAGTGAGCACGGGACACAAGAGAAAGCTTGGCGTTATAAAACCTGTGTGATTAAGTCCAACAGCACATCTTTCCCCTTTTATAATCTTCAAATAGCCGTCAATAGTCCCTTTTTTTGTTAAGCCATTTAACTGGCCCTTTGCTCCGTAACCACTCCGATTAAATCGCTTAAAATTAAAAAGAATTAAACTTATCTTGTTCCATCAAAGGTATAACCATTGTGCCATCGTCAATCAATGTTTTATGTTCATTATCTTCATCATTTGCCCTGATTATTCCTTTGTGTCCTTCCTACTATTATTATTCATATTTTAACCTGCACAATCTTTAATAAAACCCCATAAAGACATCCTTGTTTCATGGTTTAATTCAGATTTGGATCGAAAACGAGTTAGAATTCCTTCCTTCAAGATCGAGACTTATCAAACATAATTAGTTTCCTTAGAACTGTTAAAACTAAGGTGGTGC
Organism: Neodontobutis hainanensis; assembly: GCA_024349245.1. NCBI lineage: Eukaryota > Metazoa > Chordata > Actinopteri > Gobiiformes > Odontobutidae > Neodontobutis > Neodontobutis hainanensis. The sequence goes on from JALDNG010000191.1 coordinate 1,297,599, forward strand.
CCCAAAAGAAATTAATATTTTCATAAACAAAATATTAATTATTAATTATTTTATTATTAATTAATTAATTAATTCACTACATATTATTTTTGGTGCCCGCGTGTGAGGCTCGAAAAGATCCAGTCTTGTAAACACTGAAAAAGTTAACATCTAAAAGCCTTTTACATAAATCTCTGTCCGCTGAAGAACTAAGTTTTATCCAAAACTAATCAATGTGTTGAGAAATGTGTGTTGTGTTGCTGTTTGATATTAAGCGCTTGTGAAATTGTCTAAGATTTGAAAAATACCAGCTGGTCTGATGTTTTGATAATTCTGAGATATGCTTTGAAACTTGGTTAATATTGTACGTACATTTCTGCAGAGCAACCCAAGCAGAAATTATTAATGTATGCGAATTCGCCAGCTTGCTAAGTGTTCAGTGAAAGATTGAATCTTAGTGGAGTTTGTGAACAAAGGCCAGGGAGCCGGATTGATTAAATGCATTTGTGACACGTTTAAGGACGTGTAATTTTTATAAGGCCTAACAACTGCGGATCCTAAGATGCTCTAGGTCTTAGCATAAGTTGTTTAATAACGCGCGTTTTGCAAGTTAATAAAAACGGTTTGCGATGCGCCAACGTTTTATATAAACTTGTTAAACCAAGTAATTTATCTGTCATATTGTGTCAGACGAATCAAAAAACTTGGTTGGGAGAACTCTGAACGGATTAGCTACCCGTGTCAGAACTCCAGTTAATACACAGCCAACGGACCTGTTTACATTGTGCAACAAGTGTATATACATATTCTTGACCCACGTGGCCGCATAGTGCTTTGTGAAAAGTTGTTTTGTCCACAGCACTGCTGTGCTGGAAAGTTGCGCTTTTCAGAGCGCTGCTGTGTCGTAAAGTGGCTGTATAAGAGGTGTTAATTCCCCAAAGTCTACAGCTAAACTGAAGCTAACAAGCTATTGCCACTCCGTGTCTTGTAAGGGGCGTGACACTGACGTCACCCGGAAAACAAACTCACTGTAGTTCCAACTGCCCCCTAGCGGAAGGAGGTGGTATAAACCACGGACTCCAGAAAGTCTACTGCCCCTAGCGGAAAGAAGTGGTAGACCACGGACTCTAGAGAGTCTACTGCCCCTAGTGGAATAGAAATGCGAAACTTCTAAAAATTCTTTGAGAGGACCTCTACGTCTCTCTCTGGTGGTCACTCAACGGAATTACAACTTTTCCTTAAAATAGTGACCAATTCAAGTTTAGAACTTAACTGAATAATTTAAGCTTTCATTGACACTGAAAAGCCTGATTGACTTAACATAAAAAGTGAATTACTCTGCTTTATTAACAACTACTGAACTACTATCAAATGTAACTTCTGTTAATACATGTGTCTTTTAAATACACAAATTTGCAATGCAATACTGCTTTGGAAAATAACTGCGCTTTAAAGTGCAACTAAACCCCTGGTCAGAACCGAATTCCGCCCACTGGCAATATTTGAAAAATGCTGGAAAAGTGGGCGGAGACAGATGCGGATTGATTGACAGCTCAGATGTGAGAAGCATAGACATACATAAGAAAGGCTAGATGTCTCGTCCGCGCTGTCGGCCAATGGAGGTCGACGTCCGCAACTGGCGGCCATCTTGTGACAGGCAGCTTGCTCACTCGTAACATTGTGTTTTAATGGTGCATGTACTTTTAAATAACCATAACTTGCTAAATTTTCTACCGATTTTTAAACAGTCTAGTTTGTTATAAACGTCAGAGATATACTTATGACACTGCATACTTATGAATAATTATAACCATGGACTTCCATATGAAAATAACATTGAACAGAACATAGAGATGCAATGAATATACACACGCCAAGGAATGAATGAATATATATATATATATATATATATATATATATATATATACACACACACACACACACACACTTTTATAATGTTAATATTATAATAAAATAATTTGAATTATTATGTTTATTTTAACTTCTTGAGGATTGGGCCATTTACTAGGCTTTTCCCTTGACATTGCACTGCGCCTACTTCAGAGATCACTGTTCCCAGCTATTTTTGCCTACCATCAAATGCCTGACCTCTTTAGAAAACTGAGACCCTGTAGTTTCTTAGGAAACAATCAGAATAATTATGTGAAGTACTTGCACAGAGTTATAGAGGCTAGAATATTGTTTTTCTTTCTGTTGGATAACAAGCATCTCATCTGACCACATTTCAGCTTCTAGGTCTCTTGATATGACTTTAGAAACACAACTGAGTCCAAGCACCAGGTCTTGTAAAGCTGTGTACAAAAGCAGATCCATATAGAATGAAATATGAGTACTTTAGACCATTGATTTGCCAAGGTATGCTCATGCGTTTTGTAAAATGCCCTATCAAAACTCCCCATAGGACTTTTGGTTACCCAAAACATAGACATAGGCTACATAATAAAGGCTTACTGTGTGGTAACCTCTTGGTAACACTCTGAAGTTTCTTGTAGACTATTTGGATTGTATATCAGGGGTTCTGATATAGAATTACTACACAAAATATGGAATAATTACACAAAAGTCTATTTATTCATTTGTTGCAGAGGACATATCTACAGCTGACAGGCTTGTAGAGGTGACAATGACAGCTGGGAGGGACTCTGTGTCATCCTGTGCTGTCACATTGCCTCTGCATGGTTTAACAACCCCACACCGGGCCATCAGCTTCCTGAAGATGTACTTGAACTGGCTGGCATTAGGGTTGTTATTCCAGCCACCTTAAAAAAAAAAAAAAAAAGATATATGGAGTATAGTACACAGATATTAAATACATGCTTTAAAAATGTTTTATGCTTAAAAAAAAACTAGAACTGAACTAGCCACCCCTGAATGATCTTTCCATATAAATTAAGTTGCATCTCATTATCATACAGTTCAGACTGTATCAGTGGTGATAAATTCGGCAAACAGATACAAATACAGGCATTTTTCTATATACTCAAAATGGTTTGTGACACTTCCAGGTACTGTGTATGTCTTAGGGTTAGGTTAATGTGCATGTCTTCAGAAAACACATTTTACAAAAATAAAAATAATAAGATGTTTTTAACAAACCAAACCGATTGGAAATCATGTGCAACTTAAGTTATATTGAAAAGAAAGAGCAATTCTGCCTCTCCCACTGATGTAAAATTGCTGGGTAGCAGCTAAACTGTAACTACTAACGTTAGGTCTCACTCAAAGCCAGCTAATAACTACAACCACATTCACAATGACTGTAATATAGATAAAAAAATTGGTTGTCATAAAATCGTTATTGGTGTCAGTAAAACTATAACTGAACAGCTCGATGGTGGTCTCAGCCTTGATAACTTGCACAAGTAACGTTAGCCGTGATACACAACTATGCTGCACGATTAAGTCGTCTTCAAAAGAAAAGCTGCAATTTCAACATGTTCACGCATCCAGAATTATAGCCACATTATTAACGTTTGTAAGAAATCAAACATTTTGTAAATCCGTCAAGATTTCAGCGAGATAAAAGTATTTATGTTCGTGCAGATCACTCACCTTACATCAGGTACCATGGAGTCCGATAGGAAGCTTGCCTGCTTCAAGATGGCCGCCGGTGATGCCGTCGGAGACTGCGCCGTGAGACATCTAGCCTTTCTTATGTATGTCTATGGTGAGAAGTGCAAAGAATACATCTCTCCTAGAGTGACTGGAGTGACGCAAGTAGCTTTGCAACAGAGCGGTCATTTGAAGTGGAGGACTTTTCTCCCCCTCCTTCACCCGAAGAGGAGGAGGGTGAATTGTCATTTCAGACAGGGCCAGAGCCTTATCAATTCGAGCCGCTGGCTCAAGTCGCGGGCCCAGATACCGGCAATGCTATCGAAGCAGCAGCGCAAGAGAGAATGGGGCCAGTGTCGGAGTGGTAAAAATTAGCATTATGGCTAATTTAGGCTAATGCTCAGCAAAGGCTAACAAACTTTTTAAAAATTGCAAACCTATGCATTTAGTTTGATTTTGGCATGTAGTGTTAATAATTAAGCAAAAAAAATATTTTAAATCTAGTTATAAATGATTGTCTCAACAGGTGCACCTGTGGGCACTGCAGCTCACTGTCCCCAGGAGAGAATGTCTGTTGTAGGGAGATACCCAAGGTATAGCTATGAAAAATCACAAGACCCAGATTGTTCAATACACTTAATTCATTTACTAAGTAATCAACACAAAACCCACAATCCTCACATATCAAATAATAAATAAATCATCCTAACAAAGTAAAGTAAAAGTAAGCATTCTCATATTATAGGTAATGCATAGGTGTCACCAGATTGGTGGAGTAGACTGCAGCCCATCCAGGCTTTGAGCCAGTAGCTCTAAACCCCTATGTATTACAAGCTGTATATGGCACTTATCTCCAGTTATTTGGTGAAATGGAAGATACACTTACAAACATGTTAGTTCCAGTATGAAAAGATCAATATTATTATAAATCATTTTATTTTTTTTTACCCTCCACTTCAACATACACGTGCACCTCCTCTGCTTATCGCAATGTCGTGAGGTGGTGCTGGGGGTACCTTGGCCAACACGTAAGAGTGGTCATACCTTCCTGCGCTGTGACCAGGGTCAGGGAAGAGTTTCCTGAAGGACCATACAGAGGTTTTCTTCCCCCACTGGATTTTTGAATATGTTTTTTTTATAAATAAAATAAAAATAAAATAAAGGACTTCTAAAGAAGCATTTATAATTGGACTTACACACTACACAATTCTGTAAATCAGCTATAAAACTCAAAGTAAACATGTAGCAATATACACACATACACACATACATATATATACACACACACACACACACACACACACACACACACACACACACACACACACACACACACACATATATATATACACACACACACACACACATATATATATATATACACACACACACACCAAAACCCTTTCCCATATGCCAAGGGTAAAAGAAGTGTCTAATGTCCTTTTTTTGCTCCCTCATGAACTTCTGTACACCTGAATGTCGGTCGGTCACCAAGGACTGGACCACGACACCTCTTTGCTCAAGAAGAGACAGGCTTCTTACAAATCCTTCCTTCTCCATTCGTTGGCTGTTTACGACTTTATTGCTCTGCAAACTCAAAAGTACTTTAGAGCAATGCGCAGTATATAGTTTTTCACATAACAAAATACTTCATTGTGTAGTACCTGGACTAGTTGGATGTCTATGACCACATTGGCTTTGAGATCCATCATTGTATAGCTGCCATATTTTGCTGAATGTCCTACAATTGTTATTTGCACTTTAGTCAACAAAGCCCGGTAGCAGCAGCAGCAGCTGCTGTATGTATGTATGTACATAAAAAAGTTATTTATTACCGGGTGAATCAGCTCATGTCCCCACCAAGAGTCACAGCCCCAGCAGCAATGGTGTTTTCAATTAGGATATCCTGCTCAATCTTCCACTGCCACTTTATTGTGGGAATAAGGAGTCTGGCCTGATGCTTGTGGAAGCACTGCTCAGAGATTCCCTTGATTTTGAAAGCATCTAAGAACTAAAGAAAAAAAACAGACATCTTCATAAAATGACTTGGTGTGCAAACATAAGGGCACCATATATTATCTCTCACCTTTGATGTCTGGCAAAATGATGAGCCAGTGAACAGAATAGCTGCACAAAGCTGTAGGTTTCCGCTGGTATATTGTTTACCGTTGGCTGGCTCGACCAGTCCCTGGAATACTCGCAGTGAGCACAGTGCTGTTTGACTTGGAGAAGTATCCCAATGGTTGATTGTGAAACAGCACAACTCCAGCTGCAGACAGGGCATTTTCTAAAAAGCTCCAGCAATTTATCTTCATAAACTATGTACTTAGTAAGTTTGTGTGGTAACACTTCATTGTAAAAGTAAAGAAAATAAAAAAGTTTTTTAGAAACAGTCAAATATAACTGAAAAACCTAATGAGACTAAACAGATTACCTGGTACAGTCCTTAGTGCTCTCACTTCCATCTGGATAGTAGCTTGAGTCATCAGTGGACACGTCACATCTTTTCCTCTTTATTGGTGTAGAGGTTGCCCTGGGACACTCTGTGAAAGACTCCATCAGTGTGCCTGTGGCACACCACACACTCCTGTTAGGCATTCTGGCCTGGGTGGCTGTGCAAATTATAATAAATTTGTTATCAATAAGCATTAAAAGTGCAAAACAACATTAAATCATCTTGACTATATGATAGTACAGTACAATACAATAGTATTCAAACTCACATTTGCTTCTCCTGATAGGCTTCACCTTAGCCTGCACACCTGCAGATCTGGAGCTGACTGGTTCTGTCTGGCACCCAATTTCTCTGGTCATCTAAAATTAGTCCTAAATTCAATCATTTCAGATATTTTACAATGCAATAAATAAATATTAGTGACACAAATGTTCTCACAAAGCGAAGAATCTCAAATAAGACATGGCCAAACACAAACAGTCAGATATAGCCTCGTGGAGCAGCAATATGCAGTTTACAACAATAGTGCGCATTTTTGCTGCTTTTAATTAAATGAGCAAGCTTTACACAAAACGCACAAGTCCAACACAGCTATCCAAGACAGCGTAAAAATGCCCTCTGTTAGAACGAGTCAAGAGACGTATGTTTGGCCAAGTCCAAAGTCACAAAAATAAAGCTTCTTTAGTGCTGCATCACTGATACACGTACAGCAAAGTATGAGAAATGACTAACGTAATATTGAGTAATAACATAGTAATGCTAGATATCTGTGTGTGCTGAGAAACAAGGGAGTATCTACACTAGTCTGCGACAGACCCGTTAGCGCCACGGTATCAGGAGTAGCTGTAGCTAACGTTTAGCATACTTTATCTAACTAGCAATATGACAAACTGATGAATTAATTTTAGTTTAATAGGATAAATATATATATAAATATATGCTCACTTACCTGAAGACACTGCTGCAGTGGTGGAGTCAGTGCAAGAGGAGCAGCGTTTGGCACTGCAGTGCTTTTTAGCGTGAGCATTTTGGAGAAGCCCATTTCCACCTCCATTGCGTTAGAGAAGCAATCCCGCGTAAAATGCAGGTTGCACACTCCAGCTCTCAGCGCTAACTCTCGGTCTCCCAGGCCAAGTGCATGTAACCACTTATTCCTAATTTCTAAGTCTGCTGGAAAGCTATGCAGTCCAACAGTGCTGTTGTAACCAGCAACACTACACCTACGCCCCATTCTAACGACCACACTAAATACAGCTCTAATGCAAAAAAATCTATGCTAACCTAAAGCTATCCTAACTGATGCAATACTGTGCCACTAACTAACTATGCTTATAACAATACTACACTAATTATCTAGGCTGTGAGAAATAATCAAAATATCTATAAAAATGGCTATGCTAACTAGATGCTAATATACGCTGACTGGCTACGGGTTTTGACAGAACAAGATGTTTTTATACCAGGAGTAAACAATGCCGAGGGTGACGTGCCAGGGTCATGGGTCGTGAGCCGTTAGTCGAGCCAGTATACGTCACAGTTTTAGCAACTACAATAATTATCGTTCAACCTGAAGGGGGCAGCACTTAGACGGTTTTACACCATATTTTTTAAAATTAATATACTTTATACTCAATTGTCAAAACTTTTAGTCAGATCAATGGACAGCACTAATAAGGCCCTATTCATACAGATCATTAACTAAAAAAAGTTGTTTTAGGGTTTAGTTACTCTTTAATAAACCTTGAATGCACAATAGGAGTTAACTAACAATTGTGACATTTGTAATTAACATTGCATCTGCTTTTTGGAAATCTTTGATGCTAACCCTGCATTTAATTTGATTGATTAATTTGGTTTGATTAACAATTTATGACTTGTTTTGTGACTTTCCTATCTACACAGGATTTGTCAATTTGGAATGCTAACGCTAACAGCTTACTAACACTACGACAACACTGC